>OW026523.1:139680583-140098308 GCA_932274085.1 Protocalliphora azurea | reverse complement strand
TTTATATTTATATTTATATTTATATTTATATTTATTTTTATATTTATATTTATATTTATATTTTATATTTATATTTATATTTATATTTATATTTATATTTATATTTATATTTATATTTATATTTTATATTTATATTTTATATTTATATTTATTTTATATTTATATTTATATTTATATTTATATTTTATATGTATATGTTATATGTATATGTTATATGTATATGTTATATGTATATGTTATATGTATTTTTATATTTATATTTATATTTATATTTATTTTTATATTTTTATATTTATATTTATATTTATATTTATATTTATATTTATATTTATATTTATATTTATATTTATATTTATATTTATATTTATATTTATATTTATATTTATATTTATATGTATATTTATATTTATATTTATATTTATATTTATATTTATATTTATATTTATATTTATATTTATATTTATATTTATATTTTATATTTATATGTATATGTATATGTATATGTATATGTATATGTATATTTATATTTATATTTATTTTTATATTTATGTTTATATTTATATTTATATTTATATTTATATTTATATTTATATTTATATTTATATTTATATTTATATTTATATTTATTTTTATATTTATTTTTATATTTATATTTATATTTATATTTACATTTATATTTACATTTATTTTTATATTTATATTTATTTTTATATTTATATTTATATTTATATTTATATTTATATTTATATTTATATTTATATTTATATTTATATTTATATTTATATTTATATTTATATTTATATTTATATTTATATTTATTTTTAAATGTATATTTATTTTTATATTTATATTTACATTTATATTTATTTTTATATTTATATTTATTTTTATATTTATATTTACTTTTATATTTATATTTATTTTTATATTTATTTTTATTTTTATTTTTATATTTATATTTATATTGATTTTTATATTTATATTTATATTTATATTTATATTTATATTTATATTTATATTTATATTTATATTTATATTTATATTTATATTTATATTTATATTTATATTTGTTCCGCCGTTTGTTCCTTATTTGTTATTTGTTTGTGTTGCAGTTATTGGTCGTTACGTTGTTCATGTTACCATTACGTTAACTGGCCATGAGTAATCGGTTTTTGTTGTGACCTTACCGTATTATCAAAACTATAAAATTTAATTTAAAGTAGGTAAAGCTTACACTATTACTCACTTTAGTTTATCTTATCTTTAACTGTCAGATACCTTATATGTAGGATATAATAACAGCCCTAAATTGTCTAAAATGTATTTTTTTAGCTCTTAAATTTTCAATATTTCAAGCGTTAGGATATTATTCATCCAAATTTCCTAATTACTTGAGAACAGCAAGAGGATAAGAAGCAAGTAAATCAGAATCAAAGGCCTAAATAGAAAAAAAAATTACATAAAATTCAATTACTGTAATTCTACTGAAAGAGTTTATTATTAAATAGTGTCAAAAAATACGATCGCATCAACTTTTCCATCCCTGTTACGAATATTAAAAAGTATATTTTATTTTACACTTTAACCTGGGTAATGGGTTCTTTCTTTAGAAATAATAAAAATACCATCATGTTGTTTTTGTTTGTTGCGGTAATAATATTTTTAAAATCTAGGATTTATAAACCTACAGAGTAGAGTAGAAAATTTCACAATGATGAATATGCTCGTAAGCGACATCAACACCCATCTATCTAGTCTGCTCTATGTGAAGTTTTTGTTTTTAAAAATGAGTGGTCATGGTAGCATAAAATGTGTTTGTAGAAGTTTTATACTTTTTTTATTTTTATACCTTTCATTTTATGTTTTAATGGCTTCATCAAGGTAAAACTTAATTCTATTTTAATCCTGCGGACACAGAAAAAATAAAAACAATTCTCTCATCATATACAAACAGCTATTACGCACATTTATGTTGGTTGTTGTTATTTTTTAATACAAACATTCACTCACTCTTTGACTTAAACACATTGAAATGTTGAAGACTTTTAGGAACACGGTCTTATAGTGTTGTTGGTAGACAGTAACTATTTGCGGATATCTGATTACTTGGCTAGATCCAATGTGTAGAAATTTAATCAAAGTTTTTTGAAACTATTGTATTATTTGTTATGCGAAGGTCTATTTTATTGTCCTCAAATAATCAAGAGTGTAGTTAGGTAAATATTTGGAACCTGCTCTAAATAGTGCAATTTTTGTTTCTTTGTAACCTTTGGAGGTTCAAATAACGTTCTGCGGATTATATAATGAAAATGTTAAGCTTAAATACCTTGGTAAAATCGTTACTTATGGGACGTTGCTCAGAACTGTAGGGTAATAAATGTTAAACCTACAAACATTTATGGAAATTCTGCGGCAGGATTTCTCAAAGGTTGAATATTTTTAAAAATATATGCTAAATGATTTCCTAAAGGTCAAATTTTGTTTTTCTTTTCTGGGAAAATATTCACGCAAAAATTGGCAATTGTTCTGAGAAACTATGCGCAAACATTGAGACCTTTTCAATTAAAATTTTGCATAGAATTCTGCGGACTTAAAAATGAGAAAGAAATAAATAATTGTTCATAAACATTTGTTTAGAATTTATTGTTGAATTTAAAATTTGTGCACCACTGTGTGCTTTTAAATAACAATTGCTGGATGAGTTGGAAAAAAGGAGAAAAATGTTGGCTACAGTTTTCCTTCTTCTTTTTTTAAAGGTAATTTAATTACTAAAGTTGCACATTTAAGAGGAATTTTAAATAATACATATTTTTAAATAGTTGAGGTATAAATATCATCTTGACATGACTATATTACATTAGGGTGGCCTTAAGTTTAGTTTATTTAAGTGACAATTTCTCAAAAAAGCTTTTTTGTCGTTGTTCCTTCCTCGGTTTCGGTGATTGTTGAAATGGTAAAGTGTGAAAAAATTTAAGATTTTTGAAAAAGGTATCCCACAATTCAAAAAAAAAAAAAAAAAAAACCGCGAAAGAAGTCAAAAATGGAATCTTTTTGAATTTTGCCCATAAAGTCACATTTGTCGCAGGTCTGGAAAAAGCCGCTGGCAAACTCTTCGGAGCACATTACAGTTTCCGAAATTGCATTTTGTTTGGGATTTTAGGCTAAATTTATCATAGGTGATTTGGGTATTATGCGTTTGTGATGATGTTTGTTTTTACCTTAAAGTATACCAATAGACTCAGAATCACTTTCTAAATCGATCTAACGATGTCCGTCCGTCCGTCTGGCTGGCTGTCCATGTAAACCTTGAGCACAAAGTACGGGTTGCAATTTAAAAAGATAATTCCATGAATTTTGACACGTGGAACTTTTATAATACAAGAATGAAGCCTATTGAAATTGGTTGTGATCGGTCCATTATTTCACCTGGCCTCCATAAAAATGTGCCCCGGAATAGAGTTTAAACAATTAAAAATTCCATAAAAATAAGAATATTTTAATTAAATTGGGTGCGAAGAAGTTCTGTACAAGTATCAATCGCATTATTCTGTATTTGAATGTATTTTTTTATTTTACATTTAGTAAAATTGGCCATATGGTGTAGGATATCACATAGTCGGTCTTGACCGACTATATCTTTCTTTCTCGTTTTCTGTGAAGATACATTTCAGAAAAGTATAAAATACTTTCTTGAAAAATTTTATTTTAGAGAAGCAAGAGTGTAGACACTTTTTCGGCAAAAAAAAATATTATTTTTGCAATTTTCAAATTTCAAATCGTTTATTTTTGGACTCGGAAGAGATTTCGACTACAAGTTCTTTTATTCGATAGGTAATTTTGTTCTTTAAATAATTGGTTAAAAATTTTACAAAAACGAACAAAATATTGGGCTGTATATTGAAAAAACAGGACCAAGATTTTGCAAAATTGACATAGCCGAAATTTTCAAAACAGAAACAAATGTACACAGTTGAAAAGCCTAATTCTTCTACTTCCTAAAAACTGCAAAATCCACAAAAATATTATAGAATTAGGGATGAATTTATTCACGAAGCTATTTGAAAAATTTTTCAATTAATCTGTTATTTTAATTTATTTTAAATATTACTTATATAAATAATTCAATAAATTATCTTTTTAATTGGTTATAACCAGGGAAACGACGTTCGTGCATTTAAAAAGTGTCTTTTAGGCGCTTAAAAAATGCAGTAAAAGTGTTAAAATATGCTCTAACAACAAAATAACTTAAAAAAATACTTAATTTTAATTCAGTATCATATTTAGCACGTGTGTAAAACGGTAAAAAGGTTCTACAATAAAAAAAATATTTTTTCTATAGTGAGATAAATTTTCATTTCTGCTCTGTGAAATGAAAACTGAAAAATATTGACAAATTTAAATTTTATTATTAAAAAATCAAAAAGAAATATTTGAATATTGAGTATGAAGAATTTTAAAGAACTTTGTGTGTTTGAAATATTTTGTTCAATTGAAATTTTTCTATAAATTTTAAAACTTAAAAAAATTATATTCATTTGTCAAAATTTTATTCACCTCATAGTCGTAATTATCAAAAATTTACTAACGAGTACATTTTTCTACTGTTTCAGACAGAACCTAAATTTAAAATAAATATACAGTAAAGACCTTAGACAGCTTCTGTACATAGAAAATTACCATTCGAGATCAACATATGTGATGGATTTATTATTAAATGACGTGGAGAGATTTTATTATTTCTTTATTTGAATCTAAAATTGTAACTACTGTATTGGCAACATTTCTTCCGATGGCTGGGGTCTTAATGATAGATCGATTTTTCTAAAATGATATTAAGACTAGTTCTATACAGCTTATTGTGCTCTCAGATAAAATAATTTCATCGTAGCTTCTTTAAGAAGAATTAACCAATTCTCGATATTTTAGAAAAACGTATGACAAACAAAACAAATGTTTCATATACATAACTCAATATTAAACGAACTTGTTCTGACTTCATATAAATAACTGGAAATTTGACCTTGAAAGTCTGTATTTATCTTTATGTTTTGAGTTATCCAAGGGCTGATATACCAAAATCTTTTTTTTTTTTTTGTTTTGTCATATATTTTAGGACAATACTTCTCTAATAATTTCGCGTCTTAACACAAACTGGATATGTAAATTCAAAACGACTTTTTTTATTTTTGTAACAATTTCGATAAGTACATATGAGTTTTTAATATCAGTTGAGTTTATTAAAAATTTTGGTGTACTGCAGATGAAGCGCAGAGTATTAAAATCAGAACATTAAATCTATAGGTTTCGGCCAATTTTTAAAAAAAGGTAAATACGCGTTTTGATTATTTTAGACGATGTTTTTATCAAAAGATTTTGTAATACTTCGGTTATTTTTCTTGCTGTTATTCTAAAGGATTCGAGGATTAATTGCTTTTGCCTGAAAATATGTTTTGTCGAGATATAGGAGATTATATACATCATATACAGTTTATTTCACATGGGTTCAATACATTTCCTATTTCACATAAGTACATAACTCACATTACATGTATTAACATAATTATTTTTTTTTTGTTTAATGGTAATTAATTAAATTTATACAAAAAGTCAATTATATTTACTTAATTACTATTATCATTTTGATGATTGGAGCAACATCAAACAATTTTTTAATTGATGTAAGTAATTTCGTAATTGAAATTGATTATTACTTTTTTTCTGAGTACATTGTAAACTATAATTTTAACCTTATTTAATTAAATATTTTTAAATAAAAATTTTAAATTTGTAAATCTGTAAAAATTTGTAAAAATCTCGGATATACCTGATCCTGAATGGAAAGTTTTATTATGCAATCAACAACATTAAATATATGCTGCTTAAAAAAATAACTAGTGTATTACTCCCTTGGAACCTAATTATGATCATTCCTTTTTGCGTAAAATATTTAAAAATATTTTATTACGAATAGATTCAGTTATTGATTTCAAAGTCAATTTGTAAAATATAACAAAAAATTTTATTACACAGGGAAGAGATTTCCCACTTAATAATTTAGATACACATGAGCGAAGAGTTTTAAGGCTACAGTACTCTTTTTTTATTGATTCTAGTTTTCTAGATAAACTGATAAATATACAGAAAATGAATGAGGTTGCACCATATATTGCAGCAAATCTCGAGAATGATTGAACTGATTTGGTTTAATAAAATTTCAATTAAATTGTAATTTAAATTACCTCTAAGTTATAAATACTTCATTTTTAGTCCCCTTTCTTATTTTAATAAATGTTAAACAAATACCAAAAAACTGACTTTTAAACTCTAACAACATCAACAAGATCTGTAAATCATTAAAATATGATTCCCCTTTTTACTTTATATTTGGTTAAAGTAAATTGTCAAAATTTTAGGAAATTCGAATTTCGGATTCTAATTTTAGAGCGCCAAATGTAATGAAATTACTGATTCGAATTTCTGGAAATTCGAATTTCTGAGAGTTCGAATTTCTAAGCGTCTACTGTATTTAATTAAATTATTCATTTCGAAAACACAAAATTTTTCAATTTGGATTAAAAAATTATGCGATCAATTTTAAACGATTAATCGAATAATTTTTAAAAGCGAGTTTTTGTTAAATTATTATATTGCAAACAAATGCCTTTTCGAAATAATAAGTGTTTTTTTTTTTTTTTTTTTTTTTTTTTGAAAACCCTGTTGGAAATGATTGAAAATTTTATTAGGATATATAAATTTATAAACCACGTGTTAATAGATTTCGGGTTAAAGCTATTTACGAACAATGAAGTCACAGTATTATTTGGTAAAAATTAGAATACCTTTTCTAGAGATTTAATGAAACGTCTTTAAGTTAGAATAAACGGGAGACGTATAACTTATTCTTAAATTATGGAAGTTTTCTAGCGCATATACATTTTTGTACATATTCAATAAAATGCTTTAGTTTTGAGATTTTTCATTTATTACTTATTTAAAAATTATTTTAATGATTCAAGTGATGTAGAAATAATGTAAGATTCTGAAATGTATGACGATGGTTTGCTAACTGAACTCAATCAATAAATAATATTAAAAATTTTAAAAATCTATCTTACCAATATTGATGGTAATTGACTTTATACAGAAAAAAAATCTAAAAAGAAAAGAAAAACTAGATTTCCTTTTAATGCTTTTATTATTATATTGCCACCATCAATAATAAGTCTGTTTTATCAAAGAAAAAAAAAAAAAAAAAAAAAAAAAAAAAATAATCGTCTTAAAGTCAAATATTATGGCCTGATTCAAAACGACAATAAAATTGTTTGAAAATAAAATTTGTATGAAAATTACTTATTTCTTCAAATGTTTTTTGAGTAGTTTTTATACAAATTTTATTTTTAAACAATTTGTCATACTGAATCAGTTCCTTAATGAATGACATAATTTATCTGTAATTGGTATATTCTTTTGTTCTACGTTAATGAATTGTCATTTCAAGATTGTTTTTAAAACCAAAAATTAATTTAAAAAATACTAGCTTTTGTATTTCTTAAACTTGTAATTAATTATTCAAACAATATATTTTATTCTCCATTCATTCGGTTATTTTAAGAAAATTCCAATTTTATGTGATCACATGGATAATTAAAAAAATTATGAAATTTTATTCGATCAACCTCAATGTCGAATAACTGACAACCCTAATCCTAACTCTTTAAAATGAAAACTAAAAAAAAGATGAAAAATGATTTAATTTATTTGCACTAATTTTAAACTTTCCTTTTTTAAGTTTTCGTCTTTAATTACTGCCTTCATAACTATAAACTATAGATTTGATAGTCCAACATAGCTAAATAAATCTTTCAAAAACAGTTTTTTTTTTTTTTATAAAAATTTCAAAGTTCATTTGCAAGGTTTTGTTTTTTGTTACTCACATATTTTTAATATTTTTGAAATATATATATTTAATTTGTATCCTTTGATTTCGACAGCATCGACAGCATCATAACTAAACTCATCAGGATAAAGGTAATGACATTAACATAATAAATATGTATGCATGTGGAATTTAATTCATTAGAAAACAAATGTATTGCTTTTAATTGTAAATGTATTCAATTTTCTACATGTATTTGTAAAAATATATTTCTGTTATTTTTTTTTTTTTTTCTGTTATTAATTCTCAATTCAATGATCATTTCTGGGAAAATGTACTTGCACATGCACATAAACAAAATATATATATTTGTTTTTCATTCCTTTTTAAACTGAAAGCTTAACAACGACAGACCAATACTAACACACATATACATAAATTTAATATACTCTTATAGATTCACCTTTATACCAATACTCAGTCCACAATTCATTCCGTCATTCACTCATTTATTCAATGATTTATTTTCATCAATTTAACAATATTTCACTTACAGATTTGTACAATAAACTTTGTACAGTTGCAGTGTTTGTTGCAACAAAAAAGTTGCTGTAGCCTAAAGGATTTTTTCTATACGCGTTCATTTTCAATTTTCAATGATGAAAATTCAATTGATTTTTATTGTAAAATTAGGAGAGAGATAGAACGGGGTGGGAGACTCCTTCAATAGATTACCAATAAGTGGCAGGAGGGCACCAACAAGTTGTTAAAAACTTACCTGTAAAGAGAGATAAAGAAAGGTATATATAAATAAATAAATAAATTTTGTGTAAAGAGTATAATATTTATTAACTTATTATACTTATTTTGAAATTTATATAAATATTTCAATTCTATTTTTTTTTATATGAGATAGCATAGATGTTTAAGCTTTAAATTGCGATTGTGATTAAATTGCTAATAATTTTCTTTTTTATTTATATAGTCAAGTGAATAATAATCATGATAATGATGGGATGAAATGGTTTTCATACAAAAACTTTAATAAGTATTTTACTTATTAACTATGTAGGGGGTCAATTTATTTCAGTGAAGTATGTTTACTTAGTAGAGATTTAAGAATAAATTTTACTTTCGCTACTTTTATTTGTCGATAAGTGCAAGCAAATGGAAATTTTAATACGTATTTAAATGAGTTGACTTTGAAAATGTTTAAAAATACAAAATAAAAGATAATCAGTATCTTTGGTATTAGAAAACATTTTGATAACATATGAAGGCTTGTGGGAAAAAATGTTAGATATATATTTTCTACCTAAATTTATCCGACGACAACTTTTAATTTAGTTCTAGAACAAAATATCTTCCCTAATTCTGTTATTTTTTTTTTCTTTACTTTTTCCTTTAAAAACTCTTTTGGGAAATAGAAGAATCTGGATTTTTAGTCGTATACCTATACAATACACAATGCACACTGGGGCAAAAATAGAGTTTTGTGGCATTAACTAAACCGTAAGTTTTTATAGCAAGATCTTTCTTTTTTATTTTATTAATAATAATTAAAATTTTAACAATATTTAAAATTTTAACAATAATATTTACATTTTTTATCAATAATATTTAAATTCAATAATATTTAAATTCTAAATTCTACACCCACTAATCCTTTGGCTTGACAGCAGGATAATAAATAAAATATGTTTGTTCACTGCGAACTTATGAAAAAATTTTTTATGAGTTTTTTCCTTTTATACTCATTTTTTGTGTTGATAATGTTTAAAGGTATCTTGTTTAGTATTGTTGGTGGAGTGGCGGTCAGCGTATTACTTCCATATTAATTGCAGAAAGAATATGATCTCTAAGTTTAAATGATAAATTAATATAATAATGGAGTTTAGATATCGTGCTCTGTTGTTGTCTGTGTGTATGTTGTTTAGTGTATTTTTTGAAGTTGTGTTGACGAAGACGTGTGTGCTGTAGATCCTATTGTTGGAATTCTAAGTTGTTAACAGTAGAATTGTTTGATGAGTTAGAAATGGTATTGTTTGCATTGGGTAGTTGTGTTGTGTATCCTGTTGTTGGAGTTGTTGACAGCAGAATTGTTTGTTAGGTTGGACGTTATATTATTTTGTAGTGTATTGCTGAGAGGTGAGTTATTGACGTTTGTACCAAAGTTGTTTCCATATATGTTTAAAAAGTTTGTGTTATAAAAATTGATGTTGTTTGTTTTGTTTCGGTAATTTGTATAAGAGATAGTGTTGTAATTTGTATGTGAATTACACGACATGGTAACGTTTGTTGGGTTGAGTGCAGTTACACGGTGATTCTTCCAAAGTAATTTTGAAATCTGGTTTTATGACTTTTGCAGGATTTTGCAATATGTGGCACTTTAACATGCAGTAATCTCATGCCTTATGTATGATTCCGCCAGAGAGTAGTATGCCTGTCTAAATACACTACAGTGCTCAGTTGCTTAAGTGATACAATATGAAAACTTCAATGTATTTCTTCCATTGGAAGTTGCAGTCGACGTATACACCTAGGTATTTATACGATTGGACACGTTCTATATTTGTGGTACAAGTTTCATTATGGTTATTGGAATGTAAAATTTTTGATGCAAGCATTCGGCGCTGTGCAATAATAACTCAATTGGAGAGCCGGTTATGTATCACGCCATGATTTGTATTAGCTTTGTATTAAAAGCATTAATGATCTAGCCATTTAGTTACGATATTCAATTGTTGTTGCATTTTTTGTGTGTTAGTGTTGACGTTTTTGTTGGCGACAACAATTGCTTTATTGTCCGCATATGCAAAAGTTTTACATTCTCTTAAATTACTGATCATTTCGTTGGCATATATAATGTATAGAATTGGGCCTAACTTTAATCCCTGCGGTACCCCATATTGAGATGAAGTTTTATTGCTCAAAGTATTATTAATTTTTACTTGATATGATCTTAGTTCGTTATAGCTTTTGAACCAATTCAATGTCTGGCTTCTAATGTCGCTTCTAAATAGAATTTGTATTAATTTTGTATGTGATAGCGTGTTGGATGCTTTGCTAAAGTCAATGTACAAAACTAGACAGTGATGGTTTTCGCTTTATTTTTACCTCTTTTGAGACTCTTACCTTTTTTTTGGAAAATATAAATAAAAAGTAAAAATAAATTAAGATTTTTTTTTTAATTATAACTTGCATCATTGTAAGTTGCGCAATTTTATGACGTTTTTGATAAAGCTTACCACGCTCTAAAACTATGATATTTAGCCATCTTTAGGTGTTTAATTTGACAACAAATAATGTCATAAGCCAATACAATGGAGTCTGTCAGTCCGTCTGTCTAACCATTATAAATTTAAGCAGTCTGATCAAGGTATATGTTACAATTTGCAAGATTCTTAATGAAATTTAACACAACTTTTCTTCCAAGGAGGGCTTAAGTGAATTTTACACAGTTCTATTTAAGAGAAAATTATGATACCCAAAATCAGCTTCCTCATAAGGCTACCTATTGGAGATCATTTTTGGTAGTGTCGAGATCAAATTTGGCATTAAATTTTATCAACTCATTAGCAAAATCAAACAAAAATCTTATGATGCAAATATACAGAGTGCTAATTATAAAAATTTAAATGGATCACTTACACGATAATAGTGTTTTAATTGTTTTTAAATTATTATTAAATCTCTGCCAAAAAGGAAAAAAACTACATAATTGATTTTTTATAACTTTTCGTTTTTTAGGTTTCAAATTGAAATTAAAGGTCGTAAGTATACAATTTTGATTTATATATCGAGTAAATACGTCAGCAATTCATACGAAAATAATTTGGAATATTTTTCAAACTGATATTTATATTGAGTAAAGAAAAATATATGAAAAAAGTAAAGGTGTTGTTTTTCCCTTTATGAAATAAAAGTTTTGTTTAAATAATATCTCAAGTTATACATTTTTTTTCAAGATGGATTTTAAAATATATCTTGAATATGTTGAATTTTGTACTTACTCTATTTTTAAAAAACTTTGAAAAGAAAATTTATATCTTAAAAAAAAAAAATACATATTTAGAATCAGTATTTTAAATTCAATCATGAAAACATATAATTTATAAAATTTTTACATTTCGAAAAAAAAATTAAATGAAACGAATTATATTATTATGCAGACTACTATCTCTTAAAGTAATGGACAGATTTTTGGAAAAATTTTAGATAAATTTACAAATGGCAAACGACATAACCTAAGTTATGTAGTTTTTCCACTTGGCCACAGAAATGGTTTAAAATCCAATATCGAATAACTTACTAAAGAAATAATTTTGTACAGAAATACGTATAAAAATTTCAATAAAAATTACATATTTTTTTGTGAAGCTAAGTTGGAAAATTAGGAAAAAAAAGAACAAAAAATTATTCAACAGGGCAGGCCAGGGTAGAAAAATTTTATTATATTGGCTATAACCTGCATATAAATCTAACTTCGCAAACTTTATAAACTCTAAAACTTAAAATTAACATAATTTTTTTAGTTAAAAAATTATTAATTTTAAAAAGAACATTATTCATTATGTAACTTATACACAGACATTAAAAATATATGATTCTGTAGTTTAAGACAAGAGTAATTTATAATATCAGCAAAAATAAACTACAAATTTTACCATATACGAGTATATATTTTCTGCATTTAAAGTTTATTCTATCTATATTCAAGTAGTTTAAAAAACTTCGCTCACCTAGTTCAACAAATGGTACGAGTATACAAAAAAAATTTGTTTGGAGCAAAGGTCAGTATATTATTAGCTATTGAATGCGATATTCGAACTTGTAAAATTGTACTTTCTGCCGGAAACTGATTGAGGAAGCCCTTTGTGCACTGTGGGAAATGCTAGAATACGTGCTGATCATAAATATTTTTTGAAAATTGTTGAAATTTTGTAAAATTTTTAATCTAAAGGAAAACTAATTTAAGTATCATGAATTATATAACTGTCCTAAAATTTTCGCTAAAATTAGTACATTTGAAACAAAAAAATATTTGAACAAAAAGCTAGCACATTTTAAAGAGTATTATTTTCACATGTTAAGCTTTGTGGAATAAAATGTATACAATTTTAAATAGAGAACTATGCACAGATTACATTTTTAGTCATACATTTCAAAAATAATAGAACCATGGTTAGAATTCTTGTACAGATTACATTCAAATATTTTAGGTGAAAAATAATTTTTGCTGCTCCCTTTAACTCCGTGCTTTAGCTAATATAAAACGAAAGACTTATTCTTGGATTTTTATATTGGATTTTTAAAATTTTATTTACGGATATCTGCAGATGTAGTCAAGGGATGACTAAAAATTGTCACCAAAATAGTATAAAATAACATATCAAACATATCTGTATATGATTCACTGTTATAACCGTAATAGCTTTTGTAAATTTTCATTATCAATACTCAATTAATTTCTGAGATATTAAAAAAAGTTATATAAAAACGAGAAAGGAAGAATGAAATAAAGTCGGTCTTGACCGACTATATGATACTCTAACCCTTTGTGTACGAGTATAAAAATTCAGGAAGGAGACTTATATTACACCTGTGGCCAATTTTACTAAATGTAAAATAAAATATACAAGTACAGAATAATGCGTTGATACTAACATTTAGATGATTTTACCACTTTAGTGCGATTCCTGGAAGTGTGTTTATATGGATGCTATGGTAAATTATGAACAGATTTTCATAAAATTTGGCAATGTTGTTTCTACTTACATAAAACTTATTTGTGTCGAATATTAACTTGATATTAACATTCGTATGGGATTTATGCATGTTAAAGTAATTTTCGATTTTTATAAAATTTGGTGGAGTATTAAAACTCTATTCCTGGGGGATCATTTGTATGAGGGCTGGGTGAATTAATGGACCGATCACAACCAATTTTAATAGGCCTCGTCCTTGTATCATAAAAGTACCAAATTTCATTAAATTATCATTAAAATTTGTGCACAAGATTTACATGGACTGCCAGCCGTCCAGACGGACGGACAGTCATCATTAGATTGATATAAAAAGTGATTCTGAGGTGGGTGTTGGATGACTTTTTCTATGCGTTACTAACATCAGCACAAACGCATAATTCCCCAATGTCAAAAATTTCCCACTGTGCAACGATGCAATATTTTTGCAAGAAAAAATTGTACAAATTATTCGATTTTATCTAAAATAACTTAATAAAACTTTCCATGTATTTCTCATTATTGCCCCAAAAAGTATGCACTAAATAAAATATTTTATCTTAAAATATATGAAGAATTTTTTGATAAAGTTCAGAAAATGTTTAATAACTCTTTGAGTTTTTAAGCGATTTCAAAAACTGATATATAATATTGTTTTAAAGATTTTAATAAAAATTAAAGATTTTAATAAAAATTACAAATAAAAAAAAAAAAAATTACAAATTTTGATTTTTAAAAACATATGCAAGCCATGGTAAAATCATAATAACTTGTAAACAATAAAAACGCTGGAGTTCGTTTGCAGTAGATGGAACCTTTTAAGTAATATAAAGATCTATGTAATAAATTAAATAAATAAATTACTTGAAGGACTATAACAAATTAAATTTAAAATTTACATAGAAAAATTCAAAATCCAATTTCAATTACGAATAATATACATTCAATTATTTTATTAATTGAAATTCAATATATTGTAAAAATTGTGTATTCAATTATTCAAGTTATCACTTATTTTTATTTACATTTGATTAATTTATTAATTGAGACAATAAGAAAAATAATTGAAAGCCGATAAATTGTTTTATTTTTAGTAAAAATGTTACAAAATTTGAATTTAAATTACTTGAATAATTTATGCAATCGAAAAAGTAATTGGAATAGTTTTAATAATTTTTTCTATTTAAATTTGAAAATAAATTGTCATTTAAAAAATTCTTTAACAATTTTTATTTTATATTTTTTTATTTAATTATTTCATTTAATTAAAATAAATTTTTTATTCAATTAATACTTTGTGAACTATGAAATTTTGTCCTCTAGTGTAAACTTTTAACTACTTGTATACATGCTCATGAATAAATACATTTTTTTTAATTCAGACAGCACATAACAAAATGAATTTAATATAATAGAACAATTTGTAAATCTTTTTTAGTTACCGACTTTTGTGGGAAGCACAGTATGAAACTTTTAGTTTAAAAAGAGACTAAAAACAAGTTAGAGTGCTATATTCGGCTGTGCCGAATCTTATATACCCTTCACACGTGTTGAGATGTCTTATATGAAAATGAAATACATTATATTGTGTTTAATTACAAACATATTTTACCTATACCATATTTATGTAAACACTAAAGACTTTAAATAATTTGTATTTTCGAAATAGAATCAAGATTTTATAAATCCTTATATCCTCATATATATTATGAAAATGAGGTTTAAGTGTGTTTGTGTATCAATTACGTCTAGACCGTTTAACACGAAATTTAACACACAGATAGTATCAGTGGCAGAAGTGGTTATAGGCTTTATTAGATTTCTATTGGACGCCATACCCACATTTTGCGCCTACTTTTAAAAGAATTAATTTTTTAAATTTTATACGTTATTAATGAAGCTATTTACATGAAATTTGACGCACAGATAGTAATTGTACTATAGAATGTTATAGGTTATATTGGATCTTGATCGGATCATATTAAATAACAAATAGCGTAAATAGGTCCAGGTAGAGTAGAAATTATCCAGGAGTAGTAGTAGTGAAGCTCATCGGAAAAAGCTAGTAAATAACAAATTTAATACTTTGGAATTTTATAAAAGTTCGCACATATTAAACAAGAGATAGTCACTTCGGGGCATAAGAAATATTTTAAAAATTAAGCCAGCAAAAGTGTATGGAGGAAAATTTATACAGCGATTTGACCGAAATTCGAAAAAATATATTTGTGATAGATTCATGCAAGAATGAGGTCCAAGCCATCAAAAGGGTATGGAGGAAAATTTATACAGCGATTTGACCGAAATTCGAAAAAAATATTTGTGATAGATTTATGCAAGAATGAGGTCCAAGCTTATATACGAGCTTATTGGAGATTTTAATCTGTGTGAAGTATCAAACTCTGAGGTATTTTTACCCATTAATGTATATAAATCTTTTGAGATAAATCGAATTGATTCATTTTTTAGTATTAACTTAAAACAATACGTTTTATAATAAACTAAATAGAATTCTTGATTTAGTATTTCTTAGTTCTGATTTGAGGTTTACCTTAAATTTATGTGCTTTTCCAATATCACCATCTATTTGTCACCATTTTCCATTAGAAATTAATATTGAATTCTATGAATATCTAACTAATTATAACAATAATGATATACGTTCTAATTATTATAAATGTGACATTAATACATTAAATATGCTTATTAAAAATGTCAATTGGATTGACTTATTAGAAAGTAATATTATTAGTATATGTTATGATGTTTTTTCGAAAAAGAATTTAATTTTCTCAATAAATGTCTATACAATCAGTATATTATGAGTCTTAATAACGACTTAAAGTACAATCCAAAATTCTAAAGAAATTGTTCTTACATCCCTTTATGTATAGACTATAATAACCTAACTTCAAATAATCTAATTGATTCACTGAACTTGTTCGCATTCTATTTTAAATCCAATTTTAATGATGAAAAACGATTATGGATTTTGGTAATTTGCAACTATCTGAAGAAGATATTACATAAGGTATTGTTAGGCTTTCTAATTCATTTAGGGGTGATAATAATGGTTTACCACCTTTTTTAATAAAGAAATGTTCTTCTTCAATATGTCTACCGTTGAGAATTATTTTTAATAAGTCTTTAAGCACTGATAAAAACAATGTCACTAATTATAGACCAATTTCCAAATTTACGAATATTTCAAAAATTCTTGAACATATTGTTTATCATAAGCTTTTCTTCAATGTAAAGAGGCATATTGCTTTATCTCAATACGGATTTATGACTGGAAGATCAACCTGTACTAATTTGGCTATATTTACCAAGTATTGTGTTGATAGTTTTGAAGATCGATTGCAGATTGATGCGATTTACACGGACTTTGCTAAGGTACCACATGAACTTTTGTTATTAAAAATATATAAATTGGGCGTTCATTCCCGAATGTTATCTTGGTTTCGTTATTACTTGTCGGATAGACAATCCATAGTTTCTTTTGATGGCATTTGTTCTACATCATTTATTCCTACTTCTGGTATTCCACAAGGCAGTTTGTTTTGGGTCCTCTGTTATTTAATATATTTATTAATGACATTGACCTATGTTTCAGAAAGTCTCAATATTTATTGCATGCTGATGATTTAAAAATTTTCTAACGCCAATGATGTTTTTAATCTCCAGGAGGATTTAGATAGGGTGAGTTCTTGGTCAGTCCGCAATAGTTAATTTAAACAAATGTTTTTCTATGACTTATCATAGATGTTTTAACACTGTTATATACCGATATAGAATTCATCAACATTTACTATCATGCGTGAATGAAATTTTAGATTTAGGGGTATTATTTGATAAAAAATTATTGTTTAATAATCACTTAAATTATATTATACCTAAAGCTTATTCAATGTTAAGCTTTTTATGCCACAATTCTAACAATTTTGATCATTACCTAAAAAAAGTTCTACATCCTTTTTGAGATCTAGATTAGAATGTGCTTCATTTATCTGGAGCTTTTGTACTCAATTATATATAAATAGAATTTTAAAAATTCAAGTAAAATTTATAAATTTTGCTCTTTCATTTTTAAATTTTTCATTTGTGAATCCTCAAATTTCGATTCCTACATACCCTGATAAGTGTGCCTTGATTTCTATGAAAACTTTAGAAACAAGACGTAAAATTTCTTCTATATATTTCCTATATGCTATAATTAGTGGATTAATTGACTGTCCTGATTTGTTTCATATCATAAAACTATATGTAACTCCTAGGCCTCTAAGGCAAAATAATTATATCTTTTATATAGATATTCATAGAACAACATATGCTTTGAATGAACCTTTAACAAAAGCTATGAGATTATTCAATAAATATTCTAATGAATTAGACTTAAGTATATTAAATCTTGAATTTAAAAATTTGTTAAACAGTTTGTTTAAATAATTAATTTAATTATATATATTAAATTATCATTGATGTCTGTAAGGATAATATTGTATCCATAGACTGAAACTAATAAATAAATAAAAAAATCTAATAACGCGTTTTAGGCTTTACCTCGGCTTATACTAGATGTACTTAGTTAATTTTTTTAACACAAAAGAACTTTTAAAAAAATTTTCGATTTTTCTGTGAAAGAACGTAAAGTCTCTAGCTTACATAGGTGCTTCAAAAAGTTAAAAAGCCAAATATGCCTTAGTTTGTTGTTGTTGTTGTTTTTTAGTATCCATGAAAACAAGGGAAGCAGATATTATGAACCAACCGATTTCAAAAATTCGAAATTTAAGAAAAATATTTGTGATCGATTTATATAAGAACCATATCCGTAGCATATTTAGGATTTGGATACCGATCAAAAATGCGTTTTTCCGATATCTCTGCAGAAAAATTCAGAAAAAAATTTCCGACTTTTTTTTTTATCATATATCTATGTTGTTGGGAGGCAACATAGATAAAACCTAAAAAAAAACGGTATTTTACACCTCTATTTATAAGCAGATCTAGCTAAATTTCAATAACAAAATTGCTCTCCGATAAAAATTGTGGGAATTACAGTCGGAATGGCAAACTTAACTTAAACTTTACACCTGTGGTGAAGGGTATAAAATGAAAAGTAAAATCTAAAAAAATACCTGAAGGAGAAAAAGCATTTTTTGTGTATACAAAAAGATAAAATGATGCATGTATATTTGTTTTTGATAAAGTACTTGCAATTTTAGAATTATACTTATATGTCTAGGTATCATATATACATATGTAGTAGTATTTGTATATACATAAAAGACAAATACTTATATACCACATTTTGTAAAAGTACTTTACAGTTTTCTGCTTTTCATTTCATTTTAGTTTTTCTCCAATTTTTTGTTTTATTTTTTATTTCGGTTATTCAAGAACATTTTTCCAAAGTTATTTTTCCAAATGATATTGATGTTAACTATTTATGAAAAGGTATAATAACAACTACAATATCAAACAAAATAAAAAAAGTGTTTGAAAAATTACCCAGCAAAAACTTTGCTTTCCTGGTAAGCTAGCAGGTATAATTGGAAACAAAAATAAATTACTTAGTTTTTGCCTGAATAACTAGTTATTTTTGTTCGACTTGTCCACAAATTCATGTAGTTATTTTTTGACTCTAAATTATGTACCTAAATAAAAAACACAAATAAATTTTGCCGTCAGTGAGACTCGAACTTGAACACACACTAACCATTCGTTTTTACTGACTAACGTTTTACTCAGTACACCATCTTGCACATAGCATCCTAACCGACAAAAACTCTATTTAGTTTAAAATATCATTTTAGACATTTTGTTATAAAAAACTAACAGCTTCAGAATGGGGTTGAACCAACAACCTTCTGGTTGTTAATCCGGCGCTCTAGCCAACTCATCCACGTGATTACAGTATTACTGCGCTATTATACTATTGAGTACTTATTAATGTAATACAGAGTAGGCAAATAATAATGACGCCTCATTACCAAGAAACTACTTTAATAAGTAGTTGCCATTACCGAAAACCAAAAAGTTTTTGCTGGGTATTTACTTTTTGAGAGTTTTTGTTTCATCATTAAACAAATTTGAAGAATGTACATCCCAACAGTAGTGTGATTTTTTTTAGGGGGAAAAATATTTTATGATATTTTGAAAAATTTGTATTGACATTGATGGAAAGACATGTTTTTTTTTCTATTTGTTTGTCTTTATATATGAAAGTTATATGATTTAGAATACAAAAATGTATGAATGTATGAGTTTTAAAGTTCTTAACAAATTAATAGAGTTTAAAATTTATGGAATTTAATAAGATTTTTACAAGAAATTTTTAAAGAAAAATCTAACAAATTATACTTAACTTAAAACAAAGTTCAATATGTATGAAATTTAAACATTTTATATAAAATTGAACATAGATCAAATGGTTTTTTAATCCCTAAGCCCTAAAATTATTTAGTTTTTAAAATAGTTTAATTTTATTATCATAAACAAATTATGAACAGGGCAACCATAATCGTACAATATATCATATTTTTTCCTTTAGCTCAAATGAAACAAAATTTTAGTCATTAAACATTTTAGACAATTTTGAAATTGTTTTTTTTTTCAGCCTGTTTTTACATATTTAGAGCTTAACAGCATATTTTTCATGTTTTCATGGAAAATTCTTATTTTAAAGCATATTTTAGAAATTTAATTAATTAAGAGCATAATTTTGTATATTTTACACTTAAGAACAATATTTTGCATATTTTTCGCACCGAAAAGAATTTTTTACATAATATGCAATTATATCGTTTATCTTTTTACTGTCAAATACGTTTTTCAAATCCAATTCCAAAATTATTATTTTTTTTTATTTGTAATTTATTGATACAGTGAATATTTTTAAGCGAAAAAAATATGGGCCATTAGCAAAAATATTTAACCTGGCTGGAATTGAATTTAATTCTTAATAAGTTTTGTGGTTACACGAGACTTGAAATTAATAATAATATAATCATGATTTTTCTTTAAAGTTCAAAAACTTAGAAAAAGGTCTAAAAATTACTTAACTTTTCCCATTCTTCTACACTTTTTATTCGCAAGTTCATACTTTTTGATCTCATTCGATCTTATTTTCAGACTTTCAACAGTTACATTAAGGGTAGTCAAATGTTTAGGACAATATTTTTTATTTTTTTTTAATTTTTGGTTTTTTTTTTTTTTTTTGGGCGGGATCTGTTCGCCAAACAACGAAATACTAATTTTGAAATAAGGATTGATGATTGTTGTAATTATGTATATTTTGCGCTATATCTCGTTGATGTGCTCGAAATAGTCTCAAAGTTTGGAAAACAAGAGTGAAAATTTTTAAAAATGTCAGTTTTTTGCAAGGCAGTTTTTCATAGTTTCATATAGAATAACATGGATTACTTACTGCGTGAACTTAGCTTTCTGTTATTTTACATAACAAAATCGAGGGAGCATTAAAAACAAATTTAATAAAAATATTTTATGGAAAATTACGCAAAAATTTCCCTTTTTGTTTTTGAATTTTTATATAGCAAATGGCGATTTGTATAAGTATTCTATATATACCCAGCAAAAAATTTTTGGTTTTCGGTAATGGCAACTACTTATTAAATTAGTTTCTTGGTAATGAGGCGTCATTATTATTTGCCTACTCTGTATTACATTAATAAGTACTCAATTGTATAATAGCGCAGTAATACTGCAATCACGTGGATGAGTTGGCTAGAGCGCCGGATTAACAACCAGAAGGTTGTTGGTTCAATCCCATTCTGAAGCTGTTAGTTTTTTATAACAAAATGTCTAAACTGATATTTTAAACTAAATAGAGTTTTTGTCGGTTAGGATGCTATGTGCGAGATGGTGTACTGAGTAAGACGTTAGTCAGTAAAAACGAATGGTTCGTGTGTGTCCAAGTTCGAGTCTCACTGACGGCAAAATTTATTTGTTTTTTTATTTTTGTTTTCGTTTAGGTACATAATTTTGAGTACCCCTAGAGTCAAAAAATAACTACATGAAGTTGTGGACAAGTCGAACAAAAATAACTGGTTATTCAGGCAAAAAATAAGTAGTTTTTGTTTCCAATTATACCTACTAGCTTACCAGGAAAGCAAAGTTTTTGCTGGGTAGATATAAGAACGACGATAAATATAATTGATCGTGATGATAAATTTAAGTCAAATGCCATTGATAGTTATAAACGGGACACGTTTTTTCTTATAAAGAATATTTCAAAAATGCTACACTAATACCTCGAAACATTGAAAATATAATAAGTTTTAATTTAATAACTCAGTAGGTTTCCGTGTAATTTTTTGTCACAATTGTACATAAATTTCTAGTTTGTAAAAATTTGTATATGTACAATTTAAAGACTCTATAACTCGAGCTCCCTGCACGAAATGATTCATGCATTCGAGTCACTTTATATTTAAACAAATGGATTTTTTTCAAATTAAAAATATTTTTGATAATGGCTCATATATTTTATGGAAATTGATTATTAAAATAAAACTAGTGATATTTTAAGAGCATACATTTAAATTTTATTTTCATATTTTCCAATTTTATGAGCAGTTTTTATGCACTAAGCATACTTTTCATTGCCCTGATTATGAGACTATAAATTTTAAAGAATCTTGCTCTATTATTAATAAGTACGCAAAGAATTCACGGTATATTTTAGAAAATTCTTTTGAAATAAATAACCTTCTCCTAAAATAGAAAAGAATATCTCATGCATTTGTAGATCTTTGTATATATTAAATATGTATTAAAATTTTGTTTGCAATTAAATCATTCACTAATTATTGTTGTAGATTTGTCGAAATCGGTACTTTTTACAAATTGCTACTTTTTTCAATAAGTTCTTTTTTTAGGAAATGAGTATTTGTTTTATTTTGTTTTTTCATTTATTTATTTATCATTATTTTTTTCTGAGGGAATTGTATTTGTCTTAAATTTGAACATTTTTTAAAACTTTGAACTGTTTTTTAATATTATAACTTCTTTGAAAACAGGTACTTAGTTTTACAAACTGGATCGTTTTGAAAGTTTAAGTTAGTACTTTTTTTAAAGTTGCCGCTTTTTTTCGTGACAATTTTTTGATATTGATTTTATAATATTTTAGCGTATTTAAAAAAGGGTGTTATTCTGCAAAATTAGAAAATTATATCTTTTTCTAAAATATTGTACGATTGTAAAAATCAGTATTTTTTTTTTAAATGTTGCTTTTTTCACAATAGTTATTAATACATACTTTTTTAATAATAATTTTATTATTTATTTATTTTTTTTTTAATATTTGATTTTTTTTTTTTTGAAAAGGAAAACCAGTACTTTTCTACACATTCGACTTTTTTTTTGGAAAATTAGAACTTTTTTTCAAAATTTGATAAGTTTTTAGAAATTGGCTTTTTTCGTAATTATTCTTATTACGTCCTTTTTATACCCTTCACCACAGGTGTAAAGGGTATATATAAATTTGCCATTCCGTCTGTAATTTCCATAATTTTCGTCGGAGAGCAAAAAGTATATATTTTCTGGATTCTTGTAAGAAATGATGTCCTTTGGAGTATTTGGCTATTGTAACTCAGCAAGATCAGTTCATAAATTGCGAAAATATTTGAAAAAAAGTTTTATTTTTATTTTTGATGTTTTAAAAATGATTTAAATAGCGTTAGTTAAGCGACTCGATAACATTGATATATGATATATATCATATCAAATTTTTCTAGAACTTCTCTATTGAAACCCGGAAAAACCGGTTTAAAATAGCGGAGATATTTAAAAAACCGTTTTTTTAAACTGGTTTTCGATGTTTTGAAGCCTCTATATAAGTTACGAACTTCGTTTTTGCAAAACAAAATTGGACAATTTTTCCTGAATTTTTCCATTGAAGAAATGAACTCAGTCGATCCATTAGTTACAGAGATATCGGCCAAAACGTATTTTTGATCGATATCAAAATTCTAAATAAGCCACGAACTTGGTTCTTATATAGATTGATCACAAATATTTTTCTTGAATTTCGGTTTTTTAATTAACAATTGGTTCATAAAAAAATCTTTTCTTCATTTTTTTAATATCTACTTCCCTTATAGTTGTTGTTTTCATGGGTAATGAAAAGCAACAACAACAATAAACTAAGGCATATTTGGTTTTTTTAACTTTTTGAAGCACCTATGTAAGCTGGAGACTCCGCTTTTTCACATAAAAATTGCACATTTTTTTAAGAATTTTTGTGTTGAAAAAATTAACTAAGTAGATCCAGTATTCATCGAGTTATAGTCTGAAACGCGTTATTAAATTTTTTGAAGCTCCTATATAAACTATGGGTCTCATCCTTGCATAAAAATTTTTGTGTTGAAAAAATGAACTAAGTAGATCCAGTATTAATCTAGTTATATTTCATAACGTGTTATTAGATTTTTTGAAGTTCCTATATAAGGTATGGGTCTCACACTTGCGCATATTTATCACAATTATTATTTAATTTCGTTTTGTTTTAATCGTTAAAATTGGTCTATAAATTTTCCTCCACACCCTTTCTAATTTAAAATTGTGTTACATTTATAAAATATTTGTTCTACAGCGAAGTGACTATATCTGCCTTAAATATGTGTTAACTTTTGTGTTAAATTTATTACTTACTGGCTTTAAATTTACCTTTAAATTTTTTTAATACTTTTACTGTAATAATCCTTTATATGAGAAAATTTATATTTTCTTTGTATGGGAGCTACCTCTTCCCCTGGATCTATCCGACCTATTTTCATTTCATCAATGCGATATAACAGGATAAAGGTTGAAACGAAATTTGAGGGCTCTCACTGTAATAGTTCTTTAGGTATACCAAAATGAATATTTGCTTTATATGGGGGATAATACACCTTCTGCTCCGATCTATTTTAAACTAATCGGTTCATTCTTTTAAAGGTTTTAAAAGATGGCGAAATTTGGGCGCGTCATTTGGAAAACCGGCTTTTTAATTGGTACTTTTTTTGACAGTATATTTTTTGAATTATTAAATTATGTATTTATTTATATCTGTTTCAAATCAGTACTATTTTGAGAATTGGTACTTTGTGAAATTTTGGAACATATCTTTTTAATAAAAGGGCCTTTTTCTAATTTTGAAAAATGTGTACTTAAAAAAAAATCCTCTTTTAAATTAGTAAGTCCTATTGAAAGTTTGTACTGTTTTTAAAGATTGGTTTTTATATTAAGTGTGGTTACTTTTTATAAATATTTGAAAATAACCAAAACAACAATCAAAATCCGAGCCTTCCAAAAGCTGATTTCAATAAAAAGATCTCATTACCTCTACCAATAACGACCCGGAGTAGGTAATACCCTGACACAGTGATGATAAATACGATTTTTAGTAGTTTACTAAATTGTACATTTTGTGACGTAATTGTACTAAAATGATAATAATTTCTTATGTCCACAACTTTAAGTAAGTACTTTGTTAATCGAAATATGTTACCAAATAAAAGCCGAACATTTCAGAGTATTCCTGTATCGGAGCTTTTAAGAAAGAAACCACAATAAATTTTCCGATTTAATTATTTTTTTTTTTAAGTTTTAAATCTTAAAATTTTATATTATTTACAATGCAGAAAGTTTCATAAAATTTTCTGAAGTAAAAAAAAAGATGGTACGTAGCCTTTGTAGACTTCGTATGTTATTTTAATTAATAAATATCCATAGTGTCTTCAGAAGTGACTCCATTCATGATAGAGAATGTTTTTAAATTTCTATGATTTTTAAAATTGGGTCTAGAGAACTTTCATTTCAATCCAAATTATATATAATTTTATTTAGAATGAAAAATTATTCAACTGTATTAATTCAATGACTGTAGCACTGCTGTACTTTTGAAAGGCGGATTGTATTGAAAAAAGTACAATTGTATTTGAATTTATCATCCCTGCCCTGCCACCTTTGGTGAATAGCATAATAAATTTAAAATATTACTGCAAAAATTTGGAAGATTTCTTTTTGATTTATTTATGCCTAAAATTAATTTATCAAAATATTTTGTATTACAATTCTCGATATATGTGTATGCAAGTCTTCAAAAACAAAAATAAATTCTCTTATTACTAAAGTTTTTGCCAGTAGTATAAGCTCTTTAATTTTAATCAACATAACTGCTAAGTTCTCGTAACAGTTCATAGAAATACATTCTACTGTTACTAAAATAACGGTTGTTTTAAAGTCCCCACAAAGCTTTTTCATAAATCTATTGCAATCCACGAATTTTTCACCTCTGTATAATTTTGTGCTAAAAGCAAACATAAGGTCTAATCAATTCTCCCAATCGTACGTTATTTAAATTAGTACTTTTTTAAAGTTGCCGCATTTAACGTAAAAATTGATTTTAACGTCTTTGAAAAGGGGTGTTCTTTTGAAAATTAGAAGTTTTCTTAAAAGTTTATAAAAGTTAGTACTTTTTAATTATTAATACTCTTTTTAAATATTTTTTTAATATTGATTTTTTTGTATATTTGAATTTCTTAGAAGAGGGAAACTGGTACTTTTCTGTACATTCGGATTTTTTTTGTTTGGAAAATTAGAACTTTTTTCAATATTTATTACGTTTTTAAAAACTGAATTTTTTCGTAATAATTCTTATTACGTGCTTTTTATACCCTTCACTACAGGTGTAAAGGGTGTATATAAGTTTATCATTCCGTTTGTAATTTCTATAGTATTCATCTAAGACCCTAAAAAGTATGTGTTTTCCGAATCCTTATTGATGGGGAAGTCGATATAACGATGTTCGTCTGCCCGTCTGTCTGTTGAAATAAGTTTTTGGAAAGCCACGAATATGTTTTCACATCAAATTCTAGGGAATATTTCTTAGAATGACACTAGTAAAAATCAATAAAATCGGTCCATTAATTGCTAAGATATCGCTAAAAACGTATTTTTTTTCGACTTTTATATATATATATATATATATATATATATATATATATATATATATATATATATATATATATATATATATATATATATATTGTAATGTTTTTGCGAAAGAAATGAACAAAATCTGTTCATTAGTAAGTAGGACCTCGGTTAAAATGCATTTTTGGACTTTGTAAAGAAGCTTCACAAGCTTCAGAATACTTTTTTTTATAAAACATATTTTTCAAAAATTTCGATTAGTTAACCATATCGGTCCATAAAGAACTGAGTTATGGGCAAAAATCTGAAAAAGTTACTAAAAATGTACACACACAAGCATATGTAAAAACATTGCAATGATTTTCAGTGTGCAGTTTTTTGCATAAGCACAATAATTTTTTTCATTTTTATAACTGGAAAAAAATGTAGATGTAATGTAAGTATAAATGTGAAAATATGAGAGCATACTTTAAGGCGTAAATTTTATTCTTTGTCGGTAAAGTGGTGAAATTTATTAATAAAACATTTAGAATATGAAAATGGTAATAATTTTTGGTTATCTTTCATTAAAAATAAGTCTAATAATTATTTTTAATCCTTTTTAATTTAATCCTTAATCCTTTTAATTGATATTATTTATATTCTTCATAATAGAAGAATTTAATGAATTAAAATACTTAAATTTTCTTACTTTTATTACTTTTTCACACAAACAGCAACGCTAACTAAACTTTTTAAGTTTACTAAATTATTAATAACTTTTACTTATCATTTTCACAAAACGCTTTAAAATTCAATTTCATAAAAATAACATCACAAAGTTTGAGAGAGAAAAAAATCGTAATCGGAATTTCTTCTTGTTGCGATACGACAGAACTGAATGTTTCGCCAAGTGCTGCTGACGGCAAAATTTGTCAAATTTGTATTTATGTATATTTCAAGTGCATTTGACGGTATTTGAAGTCTAAGTATTTTTATGAAATGAACGTAAAATCGTTGTTTGTTTGCCATCATTTGAGGCAGTCTAAGTACTAAAAGCTTTCCATTCAAAAAGCTTTTGCTTTAAAATAAAGGTTCATAGCTTTGCTAACACAGAAAAGCATAGTCAGAAACCAAATACAAAATGTATATAAAAGCCGAGTGTGTAATATAATAATATATTGAAAATTATAGTAGGTAAATTAAAAGTAACATAACACTTTATAAGGCTAATTAAATTAAGCACTTTCGTTAGATGGATTTTATTCAGCGTTACCAGATTTTTTTCGAGTCTTATCCCCAAATAGCAAATTTTCATCATCAAAAATCATCAATGGAACTGTTTGGGTTTGGGTAGGTAAATTTACCTAAATAGTTAATATTGAAAAAGAAAATTTCTTATGGGAAATTTATGTTATATGTGTCAATAAACCTTTTAGGTAAGTAATTTACGTCATTTTTATAGTCAATGCAAATACTGCAGATTAAGTTTTTATAAAAGTATAATAAATCACACTTTGATGCACTTTATTCAACTTTTTAACAACTTCTTATAGTATAGGTACAATTACCTAAGGTTTCGAAATTCTTGATTATTATTACAATAACAGTAATAAAGTATTAATTGCTCAAATGTGACCCTCTCATACAATCTGTACAATAATCAGCTTGTTGCAGAGATTGGAACTATTTGTTTAACTCTATGGTATCATATTCAGTATAACGGTTATTTTTTTATTGTCTTCATGGTTTCGTTGACCACTTTTCTTGGCCAAAGTGAAGTAAAGTTTTACTATTTTTGCTAAAAAGTCATTCCAAAGGGAGTTTAAATACATTTCACTTTTAAATAAACCCAAGGGCTGGAATTTACCTTAGGCAGCAATTATTTTGATATAGACAGGAAATATATCGACGTTTGTTAGTTTAATTTCAATTACATATTTATTGTTAGGTTTGAAATTTGCTAAAGATAAGAATTCCCAATGCTAAACTATTTGAAAAAAAATGATTTCCTCAAATAACGAAAAAAATTACAGAAGGAGACAAAATGGAAGAGAAGAAATGCGCAGGCCTATTAAAGAATATAAATTTCTTACGAACGCAGTTTTTTTTCTGGGTTGCATAAAACAAATATTTTTTTCCACATGATACTGACTACTTCTTACTATTTTCATATTAAATAATAAAAGTAATTATCAACAGATCTATTTACCATAATAAGCTTTAAAAAAAATTGTTGCAGTCCAAAATGAAAAATTAATCAAACATTTTGAGAAAAGATGATCAAACATATTTAAAATTCGCTTAATAAATTCAGCTTTGATCTACTGCATTATAATGGCAAATGAGTAGTAATAAAAACTGAATTATTTTTTTTTTTTGGAGTTTTAAAGTGTTTACTATTAAATTACGATGATAAAAACACAAAAGGAATATGTGACAAAAATTGCATTCTGGCCAAGAAAAGTGGTCGATGAAACGATAGTACACTGTTTTTGAATAAATGAATAGGTTTATCTTAGAATGTTGTTATTTTAATTTTTCCTGCTTAAAAAGAAAAATTATAGAAATAAAATAAAAATCCCAAAAAAATTTCCAAAAATTCCTAAAATCTGAAATTCATGCCCAACAAATTCTCTAAGTCCCAAATCAAATTCCACATATCCATTTCCCAAAAGAAATTCATAATTTGGAGATAAATCCACTAATCTGACAACACTGCCTTTACTAGTCCCTTAAATATTGAACAACTCCACAAAAACTACTGAAATTAAAAATAAAAAAAAATGACACATAAAATCTGTACTAATAAAAATTAAAGATCTTAGTATATACAATATCATTAAACACACACACTCTTTTAAGTATATAGGAAAAAAAGGTAATTAATTTCTGAGTTTTTTTCTTTAGTTGTTTTATTTCGAAGGGGAAAAAAACAACACCAGAACTTAAATAAACAACAAGAAACATCAAACAACATTGAAATCATTAGAATAGTTGATTTCATACTTTTTTTCTGTTGTCGTTTTCATGTAATTTAAATTAATTCCCTTCGCCCTTTTCTAGATGATGGCCAATGAAGATGACTAATTTTTTGTTCGAATTATTTTTTAAGTACTTTTTAATTTCATCTTAATGACCCATAAAAACTATTACAACTAAGTCGTTAGATATTTGTTCCATGGAGTGGGATGAAGAATGAAGATGATAGGTACTGGTAATGAGAACGGAAGTATACAAGTTGTTTCATGTTTTTTTTTGTAGAATATTTTAAAACTTCCTGTTATCCTTTCCTGATTTTAACGTAATGTTTGGGTAGATGTCTATCTTCTATTCTAAAGCATAAATAATATCTAAAATCTGTGATAGGTTGTCAGTAGTGACAAGAACATAAACTTCATAGTCTAATATAGTTTTGTATGGATTTTAATGCCTCCGGAATTTGACATCAATGTTTAAAAACAGTGTGATTGTAAAATTAAACAATTATTATTTTATTTTAAAACTTAGTTAATTGGATATGGAGTTATAGAATTATTTTTACGCAATGAAAATGTGTTTATTAATTCAGTTTTAGTTCCGTTCTAGTTTAGTTTTAGTTTAGTTTTAGTTTAGTTCTAGTTTAGTTCTAGTTTAGTTCTAGTTTAGTTCTAGTTTAGTTCTAGTTTAGTTCTAGTTTAGCTCTAGTTCAGTTCTAGTTTAGTACTGATTCAAAAGTATACTTGCCCATTGTAAAAATATATCAACAAAAGCTTACAATTTGTTGTTTTTTGCTGTTGTCTAAAGATTATTCATGCAGCATGTTCGTCACGTCTTCAAGCTAATGTGGTTTTAACAATGTTTACAAATACGTAGGTAGTTTGAAAAATTTCTTTAGCAACCATCTATAAAGCTCCTCAAGTTCTGTGTGAATATTATTTTCAAATTCTAATTAAATTACGCCACCCATATAAATATAATATACAAACAAAAGAAACCAATCTTTTTGTAGGTTTTTTGAATATTTCAAGGATTATTACCAACTACTCTCAATACCATAATTAATTAAAAAAAACATAAAATTTATCTTTATACAAAATTCACCTTTGTTTACATGTAATTAAAATTAAAAGTTTTTAAATTTTAAATGTATATCCTCATAAGACATTTTGTTTCTAAATATTTTCCTTTTTAATCAAACTACATTTTTAAAATACTTCCTTTCTGCTAACTAACTGTGCTGAGTTTACATTTATTTTTTCTGTTAGAAAATTGATTTTATTTTTTTTTTTTTTCATTTCTCCGCACATATTTTCATTTTCTAGTTGTGTTTTCATGAAGAGTATCTCACTAACAAGGTGTACTATATACACTTGTACAAAGATAAAAACAAAATTCCATCTAAACCGTTGCATAATGTTAGAAGTTGTTGGTAACACAAACCCTATCACTAATACATTTAACCAAACTCAACTATTTACATTGGCATTAAAGGTATTTTAGCAATGCATTCGATTTTTGCGCTGCTATAGCATTTAACTTGGAAAGTCTTTTAAAATTTTGTTTATTGTTTTTCTTTTTTGCTACGTTTTAAGATTTCAATCTTCTATTATTATTTAATAATTCATTATTATTTCTAAAGCCTTAAGGTATGCGTCACTCCAGAAGGTTTGTGTTTTATACTGTTCTTGCAGTGATGGAAGTGAGTATAGTAGCCGTAAAAAAATTATATATATTCGTAAGTATTCAAGTCAAGTGAAATTTGATATGACATTCATACGGAAATCTTTGTATAAGTATTAAATATTGCTGCTATTATGTTATGCTGTTGACGTAGTTGCCTCATCGTGGAAGACTTTAAAGAGCGCAGTCAGTCACTCTTTGAATATTCACAATGTTGAAAATGCTTCAAAATCAAATGCAAAAGGTCAATATAATAAGAATTGATTTAGATAGATAACATGAATGTCATTTAATGATTTATTCATTTAATTTATTTTTTTTCCATTGATGAAAGTTTTCATTTATTATAGTTTTTTTTTATGTAATTAAGATAAATCTTTTATAGCACTTGTTATATGTGGTTGAGTAGTTTAATTTGCTTTTTTTTTAGTGGAACAATGAAAAAACTGATGTTGTCATGTAGATGTTATTTAAAAAACTATTTCATTAGATGATAAATAGAACAAGAAGTTATAACTTTTTTATTTGCTACTTAAATTTTAGTTTACTTTTAGTTTGGCTGTAGTTCAGTTCCAGTTTAGTTCTAATTCAGTTCTGATTCAGTTCTAGTTAGGTTCTAGTTCAGTTCCACTTCAGTTCTAGTTCACTTCTAGTTCAGTCCTAGTTCAGTTTAATTTAGTTCTAGTTTAGTTTAATCCAATTCTAGTTCAGTTATAGTTCAATTCTAGTTCTCTTCTAATTTAGTTCTAGTTCAGTTCTAGTTTAGTTCAAGTTCCAGTTCAGTTATATTTCAGATCTAGTTCAATTCTAGTTCACTTCTAGTTTAGTTTAATCCAATTCTAGTTCAGTTATAGTTCAATTCTAGTTCTCTTCTAATTTAGTTCTAGTTCAGTTCTAATTTAGTTCCAGTTCCAGTTCAGTTATATTTCAGTTCTAGTTCAATTCTAGTTCACTTCTACTTCTCTTAAAATTCAGTTCTAGTTCAGTACCAGTTTAGTTCTAGTTCAGTTCTAGCTACGTTCTAGTTCAGCTTAATTCAATTCTAGTTCACTTCTAGTTCAGTTTTAGTTCAATTATAGTTCTCTTTTAATTCAGTTCTGCTTCAGTTCTAGTTCACTTCTAGTTCAGTTCTAGTGTAGTTCTAGTTCAGTTCTAGTTAAGCTTTAATTTAATTATAGTTCAATTCTGGTTCTCTTCTAATTCAGTTCTAGTTCAGTTACAGTTTAGTTCTAGTTCAGTTTCAGTTCAGTTCTAGTTCACTTCTAATTCAGTTCTAGTTCAGTTTAATTCAATTCTAGATAAATTCTAGTTCAGTTTTAGTTCAATTTTAGTGTAGATCTGGTTCAGTTCAAGTTCTCTTCTAATTCAGTTTTAATCCAGTTACAGTTCAGTTTTGGTTCACTTCTAGTTCAGTTCTGAATTCAATTCTAGTACACTTTTAGTTCAATTTTAGTGAAATTCTAGTTCAGTTCCAGTTCAGTTCTAGATTACTTTTAGTTCAGTTCTAGTTGAGTTTAATTCAATTCTAGTTTACTTCTAGTTCAGTTTTAGTTGAATTCTAGTTCAGTTATAGTTCTCTTTTAATTCAGTTTTGGTTCAGTTCTAGTTCACTTCTAGTTCAATTCTAGTGTAGTTCTAGTTCAGTTCTAGTTAAGCTTTAATTCAATTATAGTTTAATTCTATTTCACTTCCAGGTCTCTTCAAATTCAGTTCTAGTTCAGTTTAGTTCAATTCCAGTTCTGTTCTAGTTCAGTTCTAGTTCTTTTTTAGTTTGTTTCTAGTTCAGCTTTAGTTTAGTTGAAGTTTATTTCTAGTTAAAACTGGTCTCCTAAAACATTGTAAAGAAAGAAAATAAAACTTTGTTACCGGTTTATAGTTCTACGTGCTGAAAACACTAGTATTACAATTTCTACACTACAAAATAAAACATTAAATATTTATCGTATTGCCTGAATTACTTTTTTTTTAATGCAGCTCAAACTTTATTGGTCAAAAATATAACTAAGGATATATGCTATACATATTCCATCATATACAGGATATTTAGCAAGCAACGACTAAAAATACTTAGACTTAATAAAGTGCTTATGTCTTACACTTAAACTGAAATGAAAAGAAAAGCAAATGATTGTACATAAAAAGGCGCTGAAATAAATGAATATTTAACTTTCGAAAAAAGCGCCCAAATTTTGTAACCACAAATACACTAAGCAGAGAGTATATGAAGTGGAATATGGTTTGACATTTGAACGTTTTAAAGTATTTCCATCTGCTCTACTCATATAATGTAAGTGAGTGTGAAATTGCTTTAAAACTTATTTCAATTACTTTGCTTACGGCATTTTCCTCTATACCTCTTTTTAAAAATGATTTCCTTGTGAAAATATTTCTACGAATACAAGCAGTACAATATGCAGATTAGTTTCAATAATGTCCATAAATATTTAGTAGTTTCTTCCATTCCTGTCTGTATAACTCTCTTTATCTATTGTTTTTTTTTTAATAAGTTATTAAGGCTTTTGTAGCTAAAATTGTACGCTTTTATTTACTTAGTATGAATAGTTTATTGAAATTTGAAATTAAGCTTCAACACAAGCGGAAATCTAAAGCTATAGGCATATTTCCGGTTATAATAGAGGATTATATTGCGAAAAACACACAACCACATTTAATTGTATTTTTAAATAGGATTCTTATTGAAGTTTTTTTTTCTTTGGTTTTAATTTAAAGGTTAAAGCTTTTCCTTTATTTGCCAAATATCAATGAAATTTTAATACAAAAGTCGTTAAATATAGTCTTTATCGCAGATTTTGTTTTATTAAGTTGTCATAATACAACTAGTATAATTGATTGAGAACAATAGCAATTTTCTGTAATTTAAGTATTATTTTTTAAACATTCGATTTTATTTACTCTTAAATCGAATGTTTAGTGTAAAGAATTCTTAGTGATTCATTATAAGAAAAGTATTATAATTTATCTCTTTAAATGTCATATAACAATACTTCTAATTAAATTACAAAAAAATAACTTTCACACGGTATAAATCACATTTTAAACTAGCTAATGTAATTTGTCAATTCCTTTTCCTTATTCTTTTCTAGTTTTTGCCTTTTTCTAGTTTTCTTTTTTATGTTTGCAAATTTATGGAATTTTGCTTTAAAAACAAATAAAAAATTCCACACCTTTTCCATAATAATAAAAAGTCTTTGTGCAATTTATGACAATAAAATAAATGAAACACTTGTACTCACACAACTACATAAAAATAAAAAAAAAAAAAAACAAAATCTAGAGTTGAGCATATATTAAAGATGCTAGTTATAAAAAAAATTTCTATAAAAATAGACCAGGTGATGACATTTATATTAAAAATAAAATCATGGCAAATTTTAATTAACAGATGTAAAATATAATATCAGTAAACAAAAACATAAAGGCTTAAATTAAAATAATTGACTAAAAAGAAATATTTAACATAAAAATTTAAGCAACTCACATTAAATAAACATAAACTTTTTTACATACTTGTTTTACATGGGATTTACTCTAACGTGGGGAGCAAGTTATTTTTTAAGGAAAATGTAAATAAAAGTAAATGTCTGCGCCTTTTTTGGCTTACTTTGAAGAGGAATATGTAAAATTTTCTCCACTTAAAATACAAGAACATAAAAAATAACAAAATCGACGGTAGAAATGTTGATTTGTTAAACGCTATGCAGCTGTGGCATGTCAGACCGGAAAAACAAATTATTAAATGTTTGTTTTTTTCTGCCTTGTAAATAAAAACTTGTGAATACATATTTTAACTATGTAGTACTTTTTAAACATATACATATGTATGTATTTGTACTAAAATTTATTTATTTATATGTAAAGGAAGGAAGCTTTAAAATTATCTAATATGAGTAAATTTGCTTATAGTTACTGTAGAACTAAACTAGAACTAAAGTAGAACTGAACTAGAACTGAACAAGAACTGAATTAGAACTGAACAAGAACTGAACAAGAAATGAACAAGAACTGAATAAGAACTGAACTAGAACTGAACTAGAACTGAACTAGAACTTAAGTAGAACTGAACTAGAACTGAACTGGAACTGAACTTGAACTGAACTAGAACTTAAGTAGAACTGAACTAGAACTTAACTGGAACTTAAGTAGAACTGAACTAGAACTAGACTTGAACTGAAGTAGAACTTAACTACAACTGAACTTGAACTAAATTAGAACTAAATTAGAACTGAAGAAAAACTGAACTACAAGTGAACTAGAACTAAACTAGAACTCAATTAGAACTAAACTAGAACTGAACAAGAACTAAACTAAAACTAAACTAGAACTGCACTAGAACTCAATTAGAACTGAACTAAAACTGAACTAGAACTGAACAAGAACTGAACTAAAACTAAACTAGAACTGCACTAAAACTGAACTAGAACTGAACAGGAACAGAACTAGAACTGAACTAGAACGAAACTAGAACTGAACTAGGGCCAAACTGAAACTGAACTAGGGCTGAACTAGAACTGGAAAAGAACTGAACAAGAACTGAACAAGAACTGAATAAGAACTAAACTAGAACTGAATTAGAACTGAACATGAACCGAACTAGAACTGAACAAGAGTTGAACTAGAACTGAACTATAAATGAACAAGAGTTGATCTAGAACTGAACTAGAACTAAACTAGAACTGAATTAGAACTCAACTAGAACTGAACAAGAACTGAGTTAGAACTAAACTAGAACTGAATTAGAACTAAATTAGAATTAGAACTGAACATGAACCGAACTATAACTGAACAAGAGTTGAACTAGAACTGAACTAGAACTAGACTTAAACTAAACTAGAACTTAACTACAACTGAACTAGAACTACTCTATAACTAAATTAGAACTAAACCAGAACTGAACTCGAACGAAACTAGAAGGTTTTTATATTGAAAGTAATTCTGTTTCTTAAAATACTTTTCTGCTAAGAATTTATGTTTTTTTTTAAGAGCAAGTTTCCGTTCGAGTGCTTTAAATAATGCGCGATAAAAATTAAACTTCTTTTACCAAAAAAAAAAAAAAAAAACTTAGAAATCTAAAATTTCAAATTTTAGTTAATTATCAATTACACTATGTATTTGCTTATTAATACTGTAAACAAACACTTACCTACCGCAAAAACAAATATTTCACTTGTTCACGAATTACTAAACAGCGTAAACATGCACGCAATTCAAGACTCTTTCGTCATTAGAGGGATGCGAGGAAGTAGAAATCAAATTACGGCAGTATTTACTGAGAGTCTAAAAGACAAATATTTCTCCGGCAAATCGTCAAGGCAAGTATTTGTTTACATTTTTATTTTTATTGAAGAAAATTGTTTTCTTTTATGTATTCATTTTCCAAACAAGAAAAATGTTTTAATAAACATAAGAAAGGAATTTGCGTAAAAGGCAATTGTATAGAATTATTTGATTTTGTTCATATTAAAGAAAATATATAGAAAAGTTTAAGAAAATATGTTGTTAAAAACATGTATGTTATTAAAACGTGTTTCAATATTTGCAGAAAATAGGTAAATAAAAATTAATGGGGCGTATACGTATAATACATATTTATATATATTATTTACGAATTAAAATCACTCATACGTCAGGTTGTTTAACAATAAAATTATTTATGAACGTAAATAATGGGAAAATTTGTGGCCCATTAAAATTTTGTTTATCTAACATTAATCAATTATTAATGGCTATTTAGGGTTTAATAAATAAATACCTTGTTTTCGCTGTTGCTGTTTAAACAAATTGCATTTTATTATTAAACAATAAATAATTTTTGGTAAATGTCTATGATTTAAAATGTTTTTAGCTTATCATTTCAATTTGCTTTTATTTTTACAAAATAATTTTAATTTTTAATGTGATTGTTAGTTATGAATATTTTAAGAATCTTGTGTAAATAAAATTTTCTTACTTTTTCTTATATTCCCTGTGGTTTAACTTTTCTAGCTATTAGATACAAGAGTCCAAAAGTAAAAAAAGGGAGAACATTAATATGGGGAATATGATAGAAATTCCCTTTAGAAATCACATGTGGCAGTAAAGGTTAGAAAACAAAGGCCATTAATCACAGGTAAATTTTATATTAAACATGATTTAAAATCTGCCAGGTCTAGGAATGTTTTAATATAATTTAATAATACTTTTATATAATATTTTAAGTTAATTACTCGTATAAAAAATTATTGAAAATTATATTGATCCCTTTACATGAATGAAATTATTCATATTTCACTAGTTATAAATAAATGTAAATGTATACAAATTTTACTTAAAAAAAAATAACAACAATATCCTTGAATATTGTATATATAAATTACATTAATATTAAACAATGAATAAATTATAAATTTTATAATAAATATTTTATGTTGAATAAAATTTTTTAATTTAATAAAAGACGATTGACAATATTATTTAACAATAAACAGTAATTCAGCAAGTAATGTTGTTGTTGTTGTTTATTAATAATAATGATAATGATGATACGGTTGAACATATTAATGATGAAGTTGATGTGATAATTATAGACAATAATGATAATGATGACTTTTGTGTGCATATGGTTGACTGTGTATGTATGTATAATAATAAGTATACATGCTTATATTGTATTTAGAATTTGGTGTCCGGGAATTTCCGAGCAGGAATTTTCCCGTCGGGATACCTTATATCAATGGAGTTTAAAGGATATAATACAACTAGAATGTTATTTGAGAGGAACGTTAATATTACATAAATTATGTTTTTCACTATTTTTCATGTTTAAATTTTAGATACTTTAGTTTTATTATAGATTTGATGAAATGAATATTAAATAATTTGAACTTCGGAAATACTCACTATTATAAAAAATTACTTGGTTGGGAGATTTTTCATTCCAACACAATATTTTTTTCATCTCTTATCCAAGTAAAGGATATGTACATTTTAGATGTAAATATTATAACTTCAAAATACTTATAAAAAGAACTAATCTCATGTTGTATTCATACGTATAATAGATTATTTTCATCAGATTTCTGAATACTATAATTGATTCGAAAAACATTGTTGCGTAAAATTTTTTGTATTTTCTAGATTTATGTTTAATTTAGTAAGAATTAGTAATTAATAGAGAAATAAAGTGGAAATAAACGGCAAGGTATCCATTTAAAATCTATTGGATAAATAAAATTTAGCCAAAAGATTAATATATATTTTATAAAAAGCTTTAGCATCAAAAACACATTAACATAAAAATATAAATTACGAAGGGTACTAATTTTATTTGTATAAAATATTTAAAAATGTTTAAATGTTACAAAAGGCATTATGATTTTACTTTATTTCATTTTTCGTTAGTTCAATATGATTTATAATGTTTCGTTTTGTTTTATTTAATAAAAAAGTAAGTTTCTTTATAAAAAAATCAATGCCTTTTTTCTTATATCTAAAGTTTTAAAAAATTCTTGGAAATTCCCGGGAAATTCATTTTTCGTTTCCGTTTGCCGGGAGAAGAAATATTTCGGAAAATCCAAAACCCTAATTTTATTGTAACTGTGTGAAACAAAATGGTGCACGCCAAAAGCAATAGAAAGAAAATGTAACCATATGAATGTATGAAAATAACAAAAGATCATTAATTTAAATTGAAACCACAAAATATTGCAATTTTATGGACAGAGTGAACAGAAATAAATATTCACATGTCTTCTCCAAAAGTTCGAAACGATTTCAATTTTCCTTAATTTTTAAAAATATAAAATTATTTATTGTAATCAATACATATTTATTACTCATTCCTGAAGATTACATCAATAGGATGTCGAAATATTGCATAAAAATTTTAATAAATTTAATAAAATTCAACATAATTGAAAAATCAAAAAAGACCACGAGCTCGTATATAAAATTTTATTTTGCATTATAATCGAAAGGTTAAAAAAATACATATAATAATACAGTGCAACAATTTCTCAAAAATTTGCTCACACATGAAAAAATCGATATATACATCAAACTAGAGCTCATGTATAATAAAACCACGTACTTGGTTTTTCTTCAAATCATAAAATTTTCTCTCAAAACGACATCAAAATACACAAATTTAAACACAATTATAAAATATTTATGAAAAATATGGATATCAGAAGAAAGCTAAGAATTCCGGAAATATAGCAAAAGTATTCATTTAAGAGTGTCTTGTACAATCTGTTAAGAAAATGTCCTTTATATAAACTAATAAATACAATATTAAAGGCGTAAATTTTCAAAAGAATATTTTCTTAATTTTTTGTACTACAACATTTAAATGAAAGAAATTATATTCCGAGGATTCATAGCTTCGTAAATATTTTATAATATTCTTAAAAATCTTTCTTAATTTTAAAGTCCTCTTGGGAGGAAATTTGGCATCCTGGAGAAAAACTGGCTACACAATTTTACCATGAATAGTCTAAGGTTTTAGGTAATATTTTCAAAAAGATATCTACTTAAATATTTGAGTTGAAACATTTAAATAAAAAATAAGACGAAGGCGGATCAATAAGTCCGCGACTTTTTCAATGAAACACATTTTTGTTTTTGCAAAATATTTATTATATTATTTTTCAATATAATCTCCTTTTAACTCAATATACTTAGTCCAACGTTTTTCCAGTTTTTGTATCCGTTCCAAAAAATAGGATTTTTCGAGGTCCTTAAAATAGGCATTTGTTTGGTCAATAATTTTGTCGTTGGAGCTGAATCTCTTTCCACCGAACCATTTCTTTAGGTTTGGAAATAGGAAGTAGTCACAAGGGCTAAATCCGGAGAATGTGGCGGATGAGGTACCAGTTTGTAGCCCAATTCATAGAATTTTGCCATTGAGACTGCATACGTGTGCATCCGTGCATTATCTTGATGAAAAAGAACTTTTTTCTTGGCCATATGGGGTCGTTTTCTTTGTAAATCCTCATTAAATCGGTCTAATAAGTTGGCATAAAATTCGCCGTTTATTGTTTTTCCCTTTTGAAGGTAATCGATGTGGATTATCCTGCGTGTATCCCAAAAAACTGTTTCTATCACCTTATTGGCCGACAAACTTACCTTGGCCTTCTTCGGAGCAGGTTCACCCGGAGAAACCCATTGTTTAGACTGCTGCTTGGTCTCTGAAGTACAGTAATGGATCCATATTTCATCTACAGTCACAAACAGACAACTTGCAGACAACTTTCTTAAACACAGCTGATCATTTAAAATCGAAACCACACTGCCATATGAAATGCCTATGGCATCAACAATCTCACGCACTTTTACTCTTCGGTCGGCCAACACCATATCGTGGATTTTTTCGACATTTTCGGGTGTACTGACCTATTGGCCGTCCAGAATGTTCAGCGTCATTTGTACTTGTGCGACCACAACGAAAGTCAGTAAACCACTTTTTTACCATTGAAATCGATGGTGCAGAGTCCCCATAGTATTTATCGAGCTTTTCCTTGGTTTGATTGACGGTTTTTTTTCGCAAAAAATAATGTTTAATGAGCACTCGAAATTCACTTTTTTTCATTTTTAGAAAAATACAGGAGGTTATATGTTCTGAACAACTGTTAAACGCAAAGTAAATGACGACACTTGTACTAACAGGTGGTACTTGATGGGATTAGTGTTGCATTTCATATAACTACGAGGGAAGTTTATATTACAGGGGTTCATAACTTTATTTTAAAATTCATACTGAGTTGGTATAATATTCGTTTATATTTTATAATTTTTTTAAAAAATGTGTATTCTTCAAAATTTTTAAGTCCTTTAAAAAAGAAATTTTATATCCTGGAAAAAAACTAAGTACATAGTTTTACTACTTATGGTCTCTAGTTCCACGTATATATTGATTTTTTCATATATGAAAATGACTGTAACACGGTGTAATTATTATAAAATTATAAAAACATGATTTTTCAAAATGTGTGTTTTTTTTTGAGTAATATTTCTTAAGTAACCAATTTACATCTATTTATATAAAAATATTTAAAAAATTAGTCAATTTTAACTACAAAAAGATCATAAAGACACGATTTTTTAATATCACAATAGAATTTTTATTTTTTCATAATAGTTTTTATTTGGATTTGTAGGTGTTTTTGAATGAATGGAGTACAATCCATTATTAGAATAACACATAAACTTCAGAATAGGGGAAGAATATATTTCAAATTTATGTGGTATTTACTCATATTGCAAAAAAAAAAAAAATATTATCCTGTGAATTTTAAAGCATTAAATTATGGAAAAGTAAAAGGGCATATAATTTTAATAATATAATAAACATGATCTTTAGGAAAAACAAGTTAACAACATGTATGTGGTCAAGTCCGATAATTTGATACCCTATAGTAAGCATTTTCAATATTTTTGGAGGGGGTCTCTCATTGGACTTATGGTCAATTTTTGGCCGATTATTATAAGACTTGATGGTGTAGTTTATATATTTGTAAATTATATGTATATGTAATATCATCGTGATATTAAAAAATCTTACAAATAAATTTTATAAAAAATATGAAAGCTGTAGTAGTATTGAAGATAAAAATAAATGGTTTTGGAATTATATAAATTCAAAAAGAAATAGATAATCAATTCCGGTTTTAATGCAATATGATGGTTTAACATTTGACATCTTAATTTATTTGCTAAATATTTTCAAAGTAATTTCAACGATTATATTAATTATTATGAACTTGATCCTACTAATATGACATCATATATTGATTTTGTTTTTTATGGAAATTTCAAATGAAGATGTATTAAATGGAATTTCTAAACTTTCTAACTCAATTAAGTGTGATATGAATAGAATTTCCACTTTTCTTTTAAAAAAATGTTCTTCCTCAATCATGTTACCATTGAAAAAATTTAAAACCATTGTTCCTATTTTAAAGTCTGGTAACAAGAACTTAATTTCAAAATGTAAACCAATTTCGGTATTAACAAATGTTGCTAAAGTATTTGAACTTACAATCCATGGTAAATTATTTTTCCAACTTAAAAGGTACATTTCTCTATCACAGTATGGTTTTGTGTCTAGTAGATCTATTACCACAAACTTAGCCATTTTTACTCAAAGTTGATGTCATCTACCCAAAATTTGCTAAAGCTTTTGATCGTGTTCCACATAAATTATTTTTATAAAAATTATCAAAAATTGGATTCCATTATCAAATGCTGAGTTGGTTTCGTCCTTATATGATAGATTATATTCGAATATTTTCATTTCCACTTTTACTTTTTATTGTCTTTATTAATGATATTTGTTTTAAATATGCTAATTATTTGCTATATACTTTATACTTCAACTGATTTAAATGATATTCAAGAGGATATTAATAGAATTGTTATATGGTCAGATGATAATGGCCTTCCTTTTAATCTTAAAAAGTGCCGTCATATGATTTTTTATAGATGTCGACACATTTTAATTACACAATATGTTATGAAAAATCAAATTTTAGAATTAGTATATATTATATTACACCTTGGTGTCATATTCGATAATAAGCTTACTTTTGTAAAATTTTATTAATCCCCGATCTTTGATTATCACACTAAGAAAATATTATTTTCTACTTTTATCCGATCTATATTAGAATATCTATCGTTTATTTGAAGCCCTCATTCTAACATTTATATTAATCGTTTGAAAGAAGTCCAAATTAAATTGTTAAATTTTGTATTTTCTTTTTTAAATTTTTTAATATTTCTTACGTCTTATGAAAATAAATGTATCTGGATATCAGTAGAAACGTTAGAAATTATTTCTTTATGGAATTATTTCAGGCAACATTGATTGTCTAATCTTTCTCAATTATATTCAAATATCTGTTACTCAGAGACAATTAAGGAAATTCAATCTCTTTCATATGAATACACATAGAACTGATTATGGTAGAAATAAACTAATAAATAAATCGATAAGTTTATTTAATAATCTTTATAAATATCTAGATATTAGTGATTCAAAAAATATATTAAAAAACCAGTTAAATAAATTATTATAATTTTGTAATTAGATTTAGGTTGCCTGTCTGTAACGATTTGTATTTCATAGACTAAATAAATAAATTTAAAAAAAATAAAAATATATTCGAATAAAAGGAAGACTTTAAAATTTAGTCACTATTTTAATCGAATTTATAGTTTTTTGACAACCTTATGCTTCTTGTGTCATTTATTTTTTTAAATAAGCATTCATTGCCATAAATATTAACTTAACCTATTACTTTTATTACTAAAGAGTTAAGTGAATACATGCATCCATAGTACTGAATAGGACCATTCCAAATGACCAAATGACCAAAATATTTAAACTTTAATAAAATAGCTTTTAACAAAAAAAAAAAAAAAATCGTAGAAAATTTTACTAAAATCTTCATTTTACGAGAATGAAAACTAATTTTAAAAAACTTTTTGCTGATTACATATCAGTTAACCTTTGTCCATTACATATTATAATTAAAAATTGAGTATAAGGTTTAGCGAAAATCAATTGTTTGGAGGTATATTAAGAATGGTGCAGAATAATTGACCCGAACTATTTTGACGAACTTTAATTTTAGGGGGCTCGTTCGCAAAATTTTTGGTCTTCATACAAATCGATGAACTTCAATGTATATAAGACCTTATACCATTTTAAGCTATTTTCAGTCGTAAAATTCGGCATTTTCTGATTCGATGTTTTTTTGTGTTACTTTGTACATAGTTGCTTAACAAATCTTACCAAATATCGAAAAAAGGTAAGAAAACGATTAAGTTGTATGATTTTTTAAAGTTTTTATCATCTAGTACAAAACTTTTCTTTATGGTTTATACGTTCTTATATACATCCATGTTATAAATTATAAAATCTTAAAATTATAAAATTTCAAAAATTATAAAATTGTAAAACTATATTTTATTAGTCTTTTATCTCTCATTACCCTGTCTCAAATGCATGCAATTTATTTTAAATTGTATGCACTCAATTTTGTGCATATATTCTCAATTCATGTGTCATACTTCATAAAATCTGCATACAATTATAGTTACTGCAAAGTGGTTTGGTCTTATGAGTGTCGGAATATTATATTCTCTTAGTAGAAGGATGCAATCAACATTGATTGCGATAACTTTTAGAAACCTCTTGGTATGAGGTTTTTTTGGTATTTAACTAGTTTCGATTTAGATAAATATTTAAAATAGGGACCAAAAATAATTATTATTTGTGATATTTTGGATCAAAAAATCAATATCGTAGGACACCATAACATTTGCTATAACGTTATTTAAGCTATTGTGTAATAAACTTTTATTTTTGATTTTTATTTAAAAATTATTTCTTATTTTTATTTTATGAATTTAAAATAACAATTATTGATAATTTTTTTTTAAATAAAACTCAAGTTGTGATTTTTATTTTGTCTCACACAATACAAAAATCAGTCTATGATTTTTTTTTTTAACAAATAATAAAAATCATAAAATGATTTTTAATTCTTTGTGGCATAAAATAAAAGTCTTTTGTTTTTAGTTACATTATTGTACTTGATAAATATACAGTGCTTATGTGTTATTTATTAGATTTATATGCTAATTAATCTGTATGGGTCACTTATTAGTTAACGATACTAATTGATTCACTGAACTTGTTCGCATTCTATTTTAAATTCAATTTTAATGATGAAAATATACAGTATGATAATTTTGATTTAAATGAAATAAACACGATTATGGATTTTGGTAATTTGCAACTATCTGAAGAAGATATTGAAGAAGTTATCGTTAGGCTTTCTGATTCATTTAACGGTGATAAAGACGGTTTACCAGCTTTTTTAATAAAGAAATGTTCTTCTTCATTATGTCTACCATTGGAAATTATTTTTAATAAGTCTTTAAATAATAGCTATTTTATTAAAAAGTGGAAATTTACTACTGATAAAAATAATGTCATTAATTATAGACCAATTTCTAAATTAACATATATCTTTATCTCAACACGGATTTATGACTGGAAGATCAACCTGTACTAATTTGGCTGTTTCTACCAAGTATTGTGTTGATAGTTTTGAAGATCGATTGCAGATTGATGCGATTTATACGGACTTTGCTGAGGCATTTGACCGAGTACCACATGAACTTTTATTATTAAAATTATATAAATTTGGCGTTCATTCCCGAATGTTATCTTGGTTTCATTATTACTTGTCGGATAGACAATCCATAGTTTCTCGTGATGGCATTTGTTCTACATCATTTATTCCTACTTCTGGTATTCCACAAGGCAGTTTGTTTTGGGTCCTCTGTTATTTAATATATTTATTAATGACATTGACCTATGTTTCAGAAAGTCTCATTATTTATAGTATGCTAATGATTTAAAAATTTTCTAACACCAATGATGTTTTTAATCTCCAGGAGGATTTAGATAGGGTGAGTTCTTGGTCAGTTCGAAATAGTTTACCTTTTAATTAAAACGAATGTTTTTCTATGACTTATCATAGATGTTTTAACACTGTTATATCCCGATATAGAATTCATCAACATTTACTATCATGCGTGAATGAAATTTTAGATTTAGGGGTATTATTTGATAAAAAATTATCGTTTAATAATCACTTAATTAATTTATAATATGGAGCCCTTGTACTCAATTACATATAAATAGAATTGAAAAACATTCAAGCAAAATTTATAAAGTTTGCTCTTTCATTTTAAAATTTTTCATTTGTGAATCCTCAAATTTCGATTCTTACATACCCTGATAAGTGTGCCTTGATTTCTATGAAAACTTTAGAAACAAGACGTAAAATTTCTTCTATATATTTCCTATATGCTATAATTCGTTGATTAGTTCATTGTCCTGATTTGTTTCATATCATAAAACTATATGTAACTCCAAAATGCGCTTCAAATCATTATTGACTTAGGTTTCAATGAAGTTGACTCCATTTCCTAAATCATCCGTAAGTAATGGAACCTCATCCGCATATCTATAGCATTTGCATAATTTTATGACATTGTACAAATAATTCAAGCACGTAGTAAATACAAAGGTCCTACATTTGACCCTTGCTGCACCCTTCTAAAAATTTTCCTATGAAAGATTTTTTGCTTTAGATTCAACATATTGGATTTTTATTTAAAAAAAATCAAAAGTAATTCCTATTTTTGTATAATGAAATAAAAATTAAAACAATTGTTTTTATTTTTCAAACAATAAAATAAAGATCAAAAATAACAATTAAAATTTGATTTATCTTTTTAAACTTATATCACTCACTTATGGTCTCTGATTTAAAACGAAAATACAAAACCAGACAGATTGGTAATTTTCAGCTGTTAAATGGGGGAATAAATACATAAATAACCCATAGTTTCTAATCAGACTAAAAGAAAAAAAATAGAATAATTAAAAAGTAAATGAAAAACTAAACAAGAATTGTAAAACAGAAGTTTGTTCATAGCTTTCTTTACTCATATTTTTTATTCAGTTAATATTTTTATATTCAGTTAATAATAAATACTTTTTATTCAGTTAAGGAATATTAAATATATTATTATTATTTTTTTTTTTGTTTACTTTTGATTTGAATTTCCAGATTTTTTTATGCTCATTTGAAACCCCGAGCATTTTTGTTAAATTAAAGTGTTAATTGGATTTTATATTTTATTGATAAATATAATTTATATTTTGTTTTTATAACAAATGTTTTTGCATTAATAAATGTTCATTGTGCAGATTAATAAAATAAGTTTTTGTATTTAAATTTTATTTTATAAAGTTGTTTGTAAAAAAAACTTTTAAGTAAAACAAGTGTAAAAATTGTTTAATTTTTCTAATTTATATTTAACAAGATTTCCTTTAACTTTTTTATATTTTTATTAATAGTGTGATATTGGTGTAAGATATAAAGGACAAAGAAATACAAGGAAAAAGGACAAACGGAAATTCAACTTAAAGTGTCACGTAGTTAAAACATTATCATGAATACATAGACGCTCTCAAACTCACACAAATGCACACGCACACACATACACAAAGACCCAATGAAATACAAAATGTTTGTTTTGTTATTGACAGTACTTTAAAGTATGACAAGTACCATTTTGTGATGATGTCAATGATGTAAAGCAAGTGGCAGTGATAATGGCAGCATAATATGATGTTGAAGTTGTTGCTTTTGGCTAAAGTTTGTATCATCACACAATGTCTAAAATAAATGTTTTCAAAAACCATGACCATATATAATGAAGTTTTGTATCTTATGAGAATTACATACATATGTATGTGGTTTTGTAAACGTGTGTCTGCATGTCTGTTTTTGTGGTTAATTGTGGCCTATTAATAATTTTGATGCACATCTACAAAATATCGACCAAGTAACAAACCACTCAATCATCTTCAGGCAACGAAATCAAACTAAATGATTAGACATTTGAAGCGTAAAAAATTTTATACACAATATCCTTCCTTTCTGACTTTCTTGTATTTTCTATACTATCACCAGACATTGCACAGTGGTTCCATGAAACTCTTAGTTTTTGGAAATAATTCTGTAACTTATGAACCGTTAGAAATATATCAATAAAATTTCACTTGGCTCGAGATGAGGTGTTTTTGAGTTGATTTGAAGGAGCACAGATTCCTTGCAGGTCTAATATTTGTCATCTCGGATATACAATTAAAAAAAAATCACCAAAAATTTATTTCTGAAAAAATTTGCATATAGATAGTCCTTGTAAATCGCTACAAAGAAAAAAAAATATATATACATACATGTATAGGTTATCTCTGTTACTTTAACTCGTTTTTTAGGATTTTTTTAATTGGCACAATTTTTTTATAAATACTCATCGGAATCTTTAAAAAAATCTATATAACACTGCTGGGAAATTCATATAAATATATAGATTAGATAAAAAGTTATATTAACCTGAAATTGGAACTATAAAAAATTTAATATTTTTTTCAAAGAAGTTGGCAATATTGTTTTACATATAAAATTTGTTTTTTGTTCTGGCCCATATAATTTGTTTAATGCCTTCCAAAGGAACCTTAATGTAGATGTGCGTGAAGTAAACACAAAGGCGTTTTGGAACCACTGTGCATTGTTAATGACAGAAACAACGTTATTTTTATTTTGTTTTATCTCTAGTTTTGTTTGTTTATATTATCGTCTTGTACTTTAAAAATTACATAAATTAATCAATGTTTTATGAAAATACTTAAAAGCGAAATACAAAATAATACATTGTAGTTTTGAGAAATGAAAAACGTAAAAAACTTGAAAAAGAGAAAAAATGAAAGTGGAAATTTTTTGAAGTTTTACAAGTAAAAAAAAAAGAAATTAACAAATTTATTAGATAAATATTAAAGAAGCAGAAAAGTTTTTCTTTTTTTTTTAAATTGCATAAAGAAAATTTAAGAATTGAAAGTTCATTAAAAGATTTTCTAAAAATTAATTTTATACTGGGGCGTATATATATATGGATAAATGTTTGTTGTATAACATACGTAGGTATGTTATACAACAAAAGGGAGAAAAATCATATACAAAATAATAATATTATTACGAAATGTTTTTTGGCTTTCAAACAATTAGGCGTTTAAACATCCTTTTAATTTCATAACATTATTAATTAATGTAAAATCTATTTATAATTATATTAAAGGTTTTACACAAATTTTTATTTTATTAAATTATTTTATAGTTCTTTTTCATAACTATAATAATTTCCTTTTATTCGTTTAAATTTTAATTATGCTCAAAAACACTTAATATGATTTAAATTATATTCATATTTAATTAATATTACACAACAAACCTAAATTTAAAGCCCCTTTTTAATATGAATCCATTATAATATTATCTAAAGCGAAAAAATGTGCAAACTAACAAACATCCAATCGCATATACATTCAACTATAAACCGCAAATTTAGTGAGAAATGTGGCAAACAGTATAAATGTAAAAAAAAAACGAAAAACATATTAAATAAGCCTTATAATACTTTTAAAAATACGTATTAATCCTTTTGGCTAAAGTATGAACATAAAACACACAAAAATTAAGTAGAGACATTTTTAAGGCATTAGAAATATTATAAACAAGAGCAGAAAACATAGATAACCTTTTTTTAACAAAAAAAAGTATCAAGAATATTTTTGCCAACAAGATTTTAATTCAACGTGATTTTCAACCTGTCAAATGTTGGCTAAAACATGTCTGAATTTTCACTTTTAAAGCCAATCAATGTTTTGTTTTTCATGAATTTAAATTTGACCTTAAAAACATAATATGCTCTGAGTAATTTAGTATAATAGACATTAAATTAAAAATGCATAACTGGTGTTGAGCAAAGTTTTTAATCTACTATAGGTAAAATATGAGAATATTGCTTATTTTCTACTGTCAGTCTTGCTTCTCTCGTTTTATTAGGTTTGACAGAAACGCAAGAGATTTACTCTTGTTTGGAGTTTTAAATTGTTTGATTTATTGTTTTGAAAGGTTTGTTGATGGTAACATAATAATATTTATATTGTTGTTAAATTAACTGTCAAATTATTATGAAAACTTTTACTTATATTTAAATTTGTTAAAGATTTAAAGAAGTTAAAAAATTTATATTTATATCTTTTATTACTAAAGTTATAAAATAATTTAATGAAACTGATTCGCATTCGTATTGCTTAGAAGAACATTTTTATTGTCGCAATAATCATATTCGTATTGCGGAAGAGATTGTGCATCACAGGCGATATATCTAAGCAATAAGAAATGAACACGTCTGGAAGAAACATAAGCAATATTGCCAGACAGTCATCTAGATGTAAAAAAGATGTAATAAATATGTAGAGTATTTCCATTTTAAATTTAAAAAAATTTACCCTTAATTATCGATTTGGATAAAATTTGCTGCATTTATAGAGTAGGATACACAAGTGTATAAAATTAATTTTATTTTGAAAACTGTGGCAACTCTGTAGCGTTGAAAGTGATTAATATATTTTTTTATTTTTTTAACTTTTGTTGTACGAAAGATATAAAAATAATTTTTTCTGCAGTGAAATTTTCTGAACTTGCATTTTATTGCTTTGATGATTTTCGTATAAATAATAAAAAGAGATATTGCGCAAATTTCTTTCAGTAAGATATCTTACTAATGTTTATATATAAAATTATGAAATCTTAAAATTATAAAAATATAAAAATTATAAAGTTTTAAAATTATAAAATAATAATATTATTGTGTTATGAAATTATAAAATTATAAAATGTAAAATTACAAAAATATAAAATTGAAAAATTATAAAATTATAAAATTTTAAAACTAGAATATTATTTCTTAAAATTGTAAAAAATATGTATTTGTAATATTTTTAAATTATAAAATTGTGAAGTTATAAAACTATAAAATATACAAAATTATGATTTTTTAAAATCAGGAAACTTATTAGAAATTGTTTTTAATTTAAAATTTACAAATATCTTCATTTAATCTGATTTTTTGCTATTTTATATACAAAACTTACTTGTTAAAGCTATTTATTTTAATTGTTATTCAAACACACTCACCTGTAAAAAAAAGAAGAAAATTTTAAAATGAATACTTATGGCAGAAAAATTTTTTTAATGTAATTATAAATAGTTTTATGCCTTGTTAATATAAAGAAAATTAATAAAAAGTAAAATTAATAACGTATATGAAAACGTCTGTTAATAAAAAAAAAAAAAAAAAAAACACAATTAAATATCATTTACTTGATGTCATTTCTTTAAGCGTAAAATGTTTGAGTAATTTTAATAAAATATAATATTTTCAGTAAAAAGAAAATGTATAAAATAAAAGGAATTTTAATAATTCCCTTCATTTCTTGCATTTCCTTTTGCTTCTCTAGAAAATATGAAAATTATAATCAGGGCAACGAAAAATATGCAAAATCATATTCTTTCTTGGGCTTCCAATGAACACATGTTAGTTATTTATCCATTTGAGAACATTTTAAAAATTTTGACATCGATTTGTTATAGCATTTTTTTTTGCATATTTTGGTCATAGCAGCATATTTTTTTAAATATTTTATCATATTTTTATAGACAATCCTTATTTTAGAACATAGTTTTGCAATTTAAATGCCAAAGATTTGCATATTTTATACATAAGACCATAATTTTGCATACTTTACACTTAGGAGAAAAATATTGCATATTTTGCACTCAATCGATTTTTTTTACATAATTTACCATTAGTGAAATACTCTTTTCACTGTCCTATCCGTTTCTTAAATCCGATTCCCTTATAATTTTCATCTTATTAATTGAAAGAAAATTTGTAAGTAAAAAAGAAAATATTTTTCTGTAATTGATAAGAGTAATCAAGTTATTTTTCGCATAAATAGTAGATAATTTAAAATTCAACTAGAAATTAGATATTTTAAAAGCATATTTTTTAATTTTAAAGGCATATTTTCTGATTTTAAGTGCATGTTTTATGAGAATAAAAAACTTTTTTAGAGTATATTTTGGGTTACCCTTGTTATAATTATCTAACAAATGAGGTAATGAAATTTATTACATTACTAGTGTTAGTACTAGAATTTGAGTTAAGCATATTAAAAAAAAAGTATATTAATTTAAAAGAAACTTAGCAGTTAATAATCCCTTCCAAGAGTTTTAAGCAAAGTAATTAAGAAAAACTGCATAAACTAAAAAAGAAAATATGTTAGTCAATTCTATTTATTTATGTGTTGTAATTAAATCATTATAAGGAACCAACTAAAAATCAGTAGGAAGTAATAAAAAGTCATGTATGTAAGAGCAAGATTTATTAAAAAGGATATTTTGTCTTTAACAAGATTTCTGTTTCAAATTTTCTTATAATTTTCAATCTGTGTATTTAACAAATATAAGTGCAAACTATGACTAAACTAACCCTTTACATACGTTAATTTATGTTCATCCTATAAATATGCTAATATTTTCTTTTTCCCCCTCAAATATATACAACACAACATCTGTCTTTTCATTTAGTTGTCAAGGTCGCTTATAAAATATATGTCATCTGTGTGTTCGAGTTAACATGTGTCTATTGGATTTGTTGATGATTTTGATAAACTGACTCTCATTAACAGAATTGCCTCTATTACCAGCCATGAGTTTAGACATTTTTGCCATAGCTAATGAATATTGATAGATTTATGGTAAGAGTTTATGAGGTCAAATGTTTGTTTTTAATTTTTTCAATTTTATGAGAATTTTCAGTAAAAACAATTCATGGAACTGTTTACAGTTTTTGTGTAAAAACAGATGAAATTAAATATGTAAGTGTGTGTATATTATTTATACCCTACACCACCATAGGTGGTTGGGTATTATGCGTTTGTGCTGATGTTTGTAACGCACACAAAAATCTCTTAGTACCCACCTTATAGTGTACCAATCGATTCAGAATGACTTTTTGAGTCGATTTAACGATGCCGTTTGGCTGGCTGGCTGAACGGCTGGCTGACTGTCCATGCAACCTTGTGCGCAAAGTACAGGTCGCAAGCTTTCAAGATAATTCAATGAAATTTGGTACGTTGGACTTTCATGATACAAGGACGAAGTCTATTGAAATTGGTTATGATCGGTTTAACGATCATAAATGCCTTGAAATTCGGTCTATAGTTGACCATATCTCCCATATAAAACCCTCTTCTAAAAATCACTTTAGCGTACATAAATCACATACACATGTTAGTATCTGGTTTATACTCGACACAAATAAGTCTTATATAAGTAGAAATCACCGTCACAAATTTTATGAGGATCTCTCCATAATTTACTATAGCTCCCATATAAGCCCACTTTCGGGAATCACCCTAAAGTGTATAAATTCATATAAATGTTAGTATTAAAGTAATATTCTGTATTCGTATATTTTATTTTACACTTAGTACATGTATCGGTCCACAATTGTCCACATGTCTAATATAAGACCCCTCCACGAATTTTGATGGACATACATAATTGTGTGGGGTATCATATGGTCCGGCTTGACCAACTATATCTTTCTTATTTGTTTCATTTTTTTCATTGAACCGATTTTGCTTGTTTTTAATTCCTAACTTTTTAGAATATTAAAAAACATTTAATATATAATTAAATTATTTTGGTTTTGTATGTATTACACAGACTAATTCCTTGACTAATTCCTTAAGATATATATTTTATATGGTCTTTTACTTAAACTTATATTTCATGATGAATAGAGCTGTAAAAGTAATAATAATTTCAATTTTCCTTTAGTAAATACTTACCCAAATAAATCCGCTTCACTTCCTGGAAAACTAATCCTTGGTGATAATGGAGAACGTCCAGCTCTTTTCAGCATATCATGCAAACCAGGTGGAGCATGTATAGGACTTAGTATAGTAATCTTACGATTTGGGGGTGCCAGCAAACCACCCGATAATGTAAGCTGGGTACGCATACCAGCCGATGAAGTTTGTGAAGATGATTTCATTTCTATAGTTTCAGCTGATTTCGATATTAAAATCGAAGAAGATTGATGTAAGCCCAATTTATTCTTGGACACTGTTAAATGGTCACCATTGCCACTGTCCATAGAGGTGGAAGTTGGTTCATCAATTTGGGTAGAAGCGCTGCGTATACATTTATCAGGTCTAGGCCCAGACGAGCTCATAGCGGCCGCCGCTTCCGAATGGGCAGATGTAGAACGCACAAATTGTCTTACATGTTTTTGATGTGCTGTTAGAAAAGTCCCCGAACCAGAGGCAGGATGGCCCACAGCTTCTGGTTGTTGTAGGAAACTTTGGAATTTAGATTTCGTAGAAGTGGAGGAAGAGGTCGAAGAGGTTTTTTGCATAAAACCCATACGCTGCTCATTGGTGGTTATTGACGTACTAGACTTGGCTTTTAATTGTTGACCCAACTGTGTGGTGGTTAGGGAATTTCCACCAGGAATTTGTAAAGCTAATTCACCTGTAGCCCCTGTAACCGAGGACGATTGCAAACTTTGTGATCTGGTACTGCTGGCTATGGTTTTTTGTGTAGTAAATAATTGTTGCTGTTGTGTTTGCATTTGTTGTAGCTGCTTTTGTAGTTCGGCATCCAAAGTAGAACCTTCTTCCAAAATGGAATTTGAGGCAGAGGCAATTGAAAATGAACGACTGGCAATTTGTCTAGACATTTGACTAAAAATACGTCTTTGCTGTTGCTGACTCGTAGTCTCACATTGTACAACTACTGTGCCAGCGACATCTTGTCCCGTTTCAACCTCATTGAGGGAACGTATTTCATCGGCATCGACTTCACTGGGTGTTGTTATTATATATTGAGGTGGTTTATTGTTTCTTTCGTTGGACATGTTGAAGTTGAGAAATTTTGTCGAGATATTTTTATTTTTTTATTTATCTATTTATTTTTTTTTAAAAGCAGGTAAAGGATTTTTTGTTTTGTAAGTTACCTCGGTGGTTTTGTATTTAAGGTGTTGCTTAACTACAGGTATTTGTTTTGTGTTACGTTTTATTTAGTTTCATTAACTAAACAAGGTGCGTTTTTTGGCTTTTGCTGTAAAATGTTGCCTCAGTAGAAGCCGTATTAAAGAAGTTTCTAAAATTAAAGTAATTTTTGTTTTGGGGTGGAAGGTATTTAAAAATTAGTATAATATTTTAAAATGGTCTAGTTGAAAAATGTCTCTTTTTTCTCTCTTGTTTGTAGCTAAATATGCTTTGAAGGTTAAGTTTATTGTTTATTTAGCGCCCTAAGGAAGGCTTTAGGTAATTTAAAACTGTTTGTTTTATAATGTATGCTATAGCAACTAAATCAAAGTAGCTGATTTGTTAACAAGTGGTAATTTAATTTGGTAACAGGACGCTTTTGTGTAGGCTACACATTTCGTTGTTTTTTCGTGAGGTTTTTCTTTTAACTTTAAATTCGTTCTGTTATGAATTTGTTATACGAATAAATTAATTTTATTTTATGTACATATAATTTAAAGTAATTTTTTAAATTTAAAAATATGTTTTGTATGTTTTATGTATGATATATATGATATATTTATATAAATATGTACGATATTTTGTCTATGTTCAAGGTAAGCTACAAATGATTGATTTAAAGCAAACAAAGTTTTGATTTTTTTTAAATCTGTGATATTTTTGCTTCCTTTAAGGAAGGCATATAATTAATATATTTTTGTGTTTTAATTCCTTAAATTAAAAAAATGAACAATTTGTTAAATAATTATCACGACAAATGAATCGTTTATGTATGCTACACTTTATATTAGCATTTAAATTACAATTACTTTTTTACTTTAAATATGTTAAGCTTTTGAATGCATTTGAATTTTACAATATTATTTATTGTTTTAATTTATTTTGAAACACTTAGAATTGTGTTTTGAATTGTGCTTTTGGCAGTTTAATATTTTAACTACTTAGTTAATTATAATCTGTAAGAAGTCGACAACATGAAAATTCAAAAACAGAATTTTAGTTTACAAATATGTAAATGATAAACAAAATTTTATTAAATATATAGTACAAATTTAATTTTGTAATATTTAGTACAACCAGTTATGGCAAATTTAGTGCATTTAAAAGAAAATTTCAATATAATTGGTATTTAGTATTAAGTTTTGAACTCCTAATAATTATTTAAAAATAATAAGCGATTAAGTATAATCCTTTACAAAGAAATTTATTTCCTTAATTCAAAACTTAATCTTGCCACTAAAAAAAACTCATTTGTTCGTTTGAAATTCTAGCATAACTAGTAAAAAAATAAAATTTAAAAAATTCTCAAAAATTAATTTTTCATTGAAAAAGTAAGGAAATGGAAAGTAGTAACGTAGATTTTAGTGTCAATAAGAGAATAAAATTTTTATTTATTTTTTTATTTACATTGAATAGAAATTTGGAATCATCTCAAAAATGCAGGCATTTCTTCCATTTCAGATAATTTTTCGCATATTTCCTTATAGAATTTCATTTGTATATATAATTACAATTAGTCAAAAATTAAATATTAACTGTTTTTAGCCTTGTTGAATATCATCAGTTTCTTGATCTGATTATAAAGCAACAAAGAAATAATACTTCTATTATTTCCTTAAAGTCTCTATAACTGAATGCTTTACTTAATTCGAATGCATTATTTTACTGTTAATTTTTATATCCTACTGATGCTAATAGAAACTAGGATATAAACTACCTTAATGTATACAAATCGGCTTGAATCACTAGCTGTGATTTTAACCGTTTGTACCTATGTCCGTCCATGAAACCAAAGGTAGATTTCGAAGATAACTGAACGCAATTTGGTAATCCAGGAACGAAGCCTATTGTTCAAAACCTGCTTATTATATTACCTATCTTCTCCTCCAAAAATTTTTTTTTAGTATTGGTCTATAATTGACCATATGCCTCATACAAGAACCTTTCCCAAATTACTTAAACGTGCATTAAACAGGCAAAAAACCTCAATATCTAGGCAAATGTAATTGAATTGTCACTTCTTATTTAAATACAAATCAATGTACTAAATTTCAAAAGATTAGTCCATAAAGGTATATAAATTAGTACCACAATCCAATTTCTACACATAGGTTTTATACAAGTCTTTCAAAAACGTTGAAAAAAATTTGACATATTTTCTAATTATTCTTTATCAAAATAAAATTCTATAGGAACTTGAAAATAACATTTTTGTACTAGTTTTGCTCGTACAAAATATTCAAATAAAATATAGCAAAAGAAAAAAATATTTTTTCTCTTTAACTGTTTACTACTCTTACTATTTTTATGAGTACATAAACGCTTTTCAAGTAAAATACTTGCAAATATAGTAAAACTAGTTAAAATATCATGCCAACGAACAGACCTAACGTTAGACAAGAAATATTACTCCCATAAAAGATCAATAAAATCGTTTAAATTAATTGCATACTTTTATGCGTTATAAATAAACATTTTTATATTTCTAATAAATATTTGCGTAATTTAATATTTATGCATAAATAAATATGTTTGATTTGAACATTTTATAAAATATAAATGTAACATTTAAAATTCTATGAATAAAAATTAAATTTTAAAGAAAAATTCAAGTAAACAGTAATTGAAAAAGAAATTGAATTGATTTGGTTTATAATTTCATTGGAAATTGACAGGTGTATTAAGAAACGTAAAATAAAAAGAATTCTAACCTGTAATTTTATATTGTTTTTAAGAGAAAGTTATTAAATGCATTGAACTTTAGCTGGAGGAAAAATACGAGAGTAGGTTTGCAAATTTAAAGAAAGCAGTTAAAGAAATCACGTAAATAGTATTTTTTTTGAAACGTAAAGTTGTTTTGCTTTCTGTAGCCATATAAATTTATTTATTTAAAAAACTATATATTTGTTTAAAACTGATATATATATATATATATATATATATATATATATATAATTTCAGTGTTTAGAAAAGAGTTGAATCTATTTCAAACTTCTTTTTATTCTTTTAATAATTCCCCCAAGTTTGCCTGAATTGGCATATAAAATCTTTACCTGAAGTTTTTGCATGGTTTGTTATTATAAAGACTTAAAGCTATAAAAGCATGCATACGTAAGCAACAAATGTAAACGTGAACCCATACATACAAACTTCCCCTAAATAGAGTGTGTTCATAGTACAGACTGTTAACATTAGCTATATTTTTTATGTGGTTTATTCTTTAAAATTTCTGTTGCATACAGCCAGGAGCAACATATTTTGGTTCGAAAATAATATCTACATACGTATTCTCTTTTTAGCTTAAAATTAGGTTTTTCTTTTTCCAGAATTTCACTGCTACATAGGTGGTTTTTATACATGCAACTTGAACTTCAACTAAAATATTTTAAGAGTATAAAATTTCAATGAACATTTTGCCTGAAAGCATGTTGTAAAAATCTGAAATAAGGCTTCCGATGAAAAGAATATTTTTTTAAGATTGAAAGAAAATAAGAAGATTTGTGGAAGATTTGTGAATTTATGAATTTAACTTTTGAGATATTTTCAAATATTTCTTAAAATTAAATAATATTTTGAATATCATATAGTTTTAACAGTTTAAGGTTTTAAAAGATTTATAACAGCTGTTAGAAAGCTAAAGTTTTTCGCTAAAAGTAAGGGGAAGTTTAGAAGAATGTTGAATTGAAAAGACAACTTAATTGAAAAGAATAAAAATAACTTTATTAATATATATTAATAAAATTATTTTTGTTCTTTTTCAAAAGGTCGAAAAACTTTAGCTTTCTAACAGCTGTTATAAATCTTTTTATATATCTAAAGTGCTTTTAGGTAAATCCGTAAATCTATAAAATTGATCTACGAAATGCTGGGAAAACTTAAATATTTTTCCGTAGTTCTCAAAGAAATTATATTATTATTATTATTATTATTATTATTATTATTATTTTGGTAAATTTGTACATAAATAATCGAATCATCTGAAATCTATCTTTTAGAAATAACAAATAAATTGGGATAATGAGGAAAATATTTTCTACCATAATTTTGTTATTGCTTGTTAATTTCTACAGCTAGCAAAGTTCTGTACCGAGAGGGTTTGAAATTGGGTTGAGCTGGAAAATTATGATCTAAAAGTATTTGTTTTAACAGACTTTTTAATTTTCAACATAGTACATTTTTAAAATATTTCAAGCAGGACCAATTTTCAAAGTAGTGCTATTTTTCTAAAATTTTAAAATTCAAGTTTTTAAAAAGTACCAAATTTATTAAAAATTCCAGGAAATGGGTTTATATGGAAGCCATGGCGAATTATGGACCGATTCTCATAAAATTTGGCAATGTTGTTTCTACTTACTTACAACTTATTTGCTTCGAATATTAACTTGATACAAACATTCGTATGGGATTTATGCATGTTAAAGTTTTTTCGGAAGAAGGGATTATATGGGAGCTATGGTCAATTGTGGACCGATCTTCATAAAATTTGGTACAAGGATTGATATTTATACAGAACTTCTTTGCACCGATTTTCATTAAAATATTGTTATTTTTAAGGCATTTTTGTGTGTTTAAACTCTATTCCGGGGGGACATTTGTATGGGTGCTAGGTAAAATAATATACCGATCACAATCGATTTTAATAGGCTTCGTTCCTGTATCATAAAAATAACATTTGCTAAATTTCATTGAATTTGTGCACAAGTTTGTGATCAAAGTTTACATGGACAGCAAGCCAGATGCACGGACATCGATTTAAAATATGATCCTGAGTCGATTGGTATACTTACAAATATCAACACAAACACATAATACCCCAACCATTAATGGTGGTGTAGGGTATAAATACGTATTTTTCGAAAGTTATACATTTTGTTCTAACAGTTCAAGTTTTTAAAAAGTAACAAATTTAGTAAAAATTATGTAGTTTTCTAAAATTCTAAATACTTTTGTAATAGAGTTTTTCAAAGTACCTTTGGTTTTAAAAATATAATATTTTAAAGCTTTTTTTCAAAAATATACTATTTTTAGCACATAAAATTTTCCCGAAATTAAAAATTATCGACTTGGTTAAAAAAAACCAATTTTCTAAAAACTTACAATTATTTTGAAAACTATTTAAGAAAAAGTTATTTTTGTAATAAGAGTACCATTTTAGTATTATTTTCTAAATTCAAATAGTTTTAAGGATTTACTGAGAAAAATGTAAAAATGAGCGAATTTATTATAATTATGTATCTATTTATGAAAGTATCAATTTAAAAGTAAAAGAAGAATATTTTCAAAAAAGTATTATTTTTTAAACGTGTTCCTATATTTTTTCAAGAAATAAATTATATTTTTTTAAAAGTACTAATCCTTGAAACACAGACAAAAGATCTAAAATTAAAAATCGAGAAAAATTTAAAAAATATCCAAGTTACAAAAAGAAAAAAATCCTAAAATACAAAAATCGACAAATTCAAAAAAATTGCTCAATACTTATTACAAAAAAAAAAAAAAAAAAAATTTCTTAAACAAATTATCAAATAAGAAAAAAAAAAAAACAAGTTACAGTGCTATATTCGGCTAGACCGAGTCCTATATACCCTTTACACATGTTTGCATGTTATAAAAACAATTAATATATTTTAAAGTTAATGAAACAATAATACCGAATGAAGACAACATAAATTTAAAAAAGTGTACTTTAGAAACGTATGAACCGATTTGACATATTTAAGAAAAACCGAAATTCAAAACAAAAAAAAAAAAAAAGAAAAAAAATAATATTTGTAAAACTATGCAAGAATGAAGTCCAAAGCTTAAATAGGAGCTGGAAAAGTCGTAATAATGCGTTTTTCCGAATTTTATATGAAAGAGCGAAAAAGACAAAAAAAAAAAAATATTAAAACTATCATAAAAACCATTTAAACCATTTTTAAGTCGAAAAATCCTTTAAAAAAAACCGGCTTTTTGGACATATCTTCACTATTTATGAACAGATTTTGCAGAATTTCAATAGAAACATTTTCTAAAGAATTTCGTTTCGGTTGACTTTATAAACGCCATAACAACCGACAAGCGAACGGACAGATATCATTTCTTATAAGGATCCAGAAAATATAAATATTTTTACTCTCAGACGAAAATTCTAAAAGTTACAAATAGAATGACAAACTTATATATATATATATATATATATATATATATATATATATATATATATATATATATATATATATATAAAAGTGATTAAAAAATTCTTAAAATAACCAAATTAAAAAATAATAATTACTAAAGAAGTACAGAAAAAATCGCTGTATTACAAAAAAATCGTCAAATGACAAAAAAAAAAACTATGGTTATATTCGGTTTGATATAGCGAATTTGATATAGCCACCATCAATAAAAAATTGTCCATGGAATAAAAATTTACTGTATAGATCACCCTATATTCCTCCCAGATCACCCTATATTCCTTCCCCTATATTCACTTTTAATTATAATTCATTATAATATAATATAATCTTAGGACCTTCACTGTAATAGTTCTTTAGATATGAAGTTATCTATATTTCATATCTATATCTTTAGATATGAAATTATCTAGATATGAAATTATCTATATCATCTCAATTGTAGAATTTGATACGAAAATTATTCAAAAAAAAAAAAAAAAATCTTAAGACTGTCTCTGTAATAGTTCTTTAGATATGTGATTATCAAAATTCATTTTGTATAGGGGCTACGAGCTATCCCCTAGGCCTATCCATTTTTTATTCATCCCAAATGTGAAAATGATTAAGAAAATGATTCCTTCAAAAAGACTACAATACATATTTCTATAGATATGTGATAATAAATATTTACTTTGAATAGGGGAGGGGGAGGGGGGAGTACCAACTCTACTGCTCCTATCAAAAAATAAAGTAGTCATTATTTTCTGGTGTGCATGATTACATTTATTACACCATTTATATGAAATTTCGTTGCTGCTTTTAGTATTTTACAAATGCTCAGATCCACACTGAGAATAACGATATTTAACGAAAACTTTTTTCAGATCAATCTAGTTTTTGCATTTTTAGCAGATTAATAAAAAAATCGTTGTCTCAAATGTAATGTCTTTAAGAGAAATTGACAAAAATATATGAACCAAAGTAATGAAGAAAAACGATTTATTCGGTTTTTTTTTTGCTGAAAACTTTTTTGTTAATGAACCAATTTTGAGCATTTTTTTCCATACCAAACAAACCTTATCAGAGAGAAATATTTGATCCGAGCACTATCGTGATGGACGGACATCGCTAGTTCGAATATTTCGTTATATTACAAACGGAATTGTGGACTCAATATACCGCTCAATATATCATTTGGGATGTTAGTCAAATGACAAAAAAAAAAAAAAAAAAGAGGCAAAATAAAAAACAACAGAAAATCCCTGAAAGAATACATAGAAAACCACAAATTAATTCAAATTTACTTGTTGTTTTTAATACAAATTTTAAAATCAGAATCTATCTCTTTTAAAAAGTATCCTTTTTCAAACAGATACATTTATTTTTAAAATGAACAATGAAAGGTAAGTAAGATTCAACATATAAAAGCATTCTTCAGTAAAAATATGTCTTCTTATTTTCATATTAAGTATAAAACAAAAACCTTTAAATGCTGTTGAGCATTATAAAATGAGAATTGTTTTAAGCAGTTTTAATGGTATGTTCTTGTACGTTGTCACTTTTGATAATGTGAAAAAAAAGAAAGTTTATAACTTTTAATAACAGTGTACTATTTATCAATAATTAAAGTGTTCAATAAACAAAAGATAAAGTAATTCAATGTTAGTTAGTATTAAAAGAAATGCTTTTTCTTTCTTATATTTAAAAAAAAAAGAACATTTTGGCAGCATTTTTATTTTCTGAAAATTTATTCATTTTATATGTAGAAAATATTTTCTCTCATTTTTTTACAATCTGATTTACATATTTTTCATTCTTGCATTGGAAATCAAGTATAAAATTGAAAAAAAAAAACAAAGAAGACGAAGTAAAAAATAATTTTTTATATTAAAATGTATTTTGGTTATACTTTATGTTAAGGAAATATTAAATATTTACATTGTTTATCCTGGGAAAAGTTTTCTTTAGTAAAAATCTTATTTAATGGTTTTTAAAGTTTTTCTAATAATTTATAAAAAAATAAAATAAAGTAAAAAATAAAAACACACAATTGTGGTCAAGTACAGCAGTCATTGAGTATAGGAAAGAATTTTTTGAGTAGTAAAATTTTTAAAAAGAATAATACTTGAACATTATTCAAAGAAAATACAATTTATATATGGAGAATTCTCTTTTTATGTTTACCTTCATGAAACTGACCTTAAATATATACGAGTCTATATATACACACATATACATATATATATATATATATATATATATATATATATATATATATATATATGGGGACTCTGCACCATCGATTTCTATGGTAAAAAAGTGGTTTACTGACTTTCGTTGTGGTCGCACAAGTAGAAATGACGCTGAAAGTTCTGGACGGCCAATTGAGGTCAGTACATCCAAAAATGTCGAAAAAATCCACGATATGGTGTTGGCCGACCGAAGAGTAAAAGTGCGTGAGATTGTTGATGCCATAGGCATTTCATATGGCAGTGTGGTTTCGATTTTAAATGATCAGCTGGGTTTAAGAAAGTTGTCTGCAAGATGGGTGCTGCGTTTGCTCACAATTGACCATAAACGTAAACGTGTGACAACTTTAAAGAATTGTTTGGAGTTGTTTAACCGCAATCCGAATGAGTTTTTGCGGCGTTTTGTAGCTGTGGATGAAATATGGATCCATTACTGTACTCCGGAGACCAAGCAGTAGTCTAAACAATGGGTTTCTCCGGGTGAACTTGCTCCGAAGAAGGCCAAGGTAAGTTTGTCGGCCAATAAGGTGATGGCAATAGTTTTACCTTCAAAAGGGAAAAATAATAAACGGCGAATATTGTGCCAACGATTTAACGATTTAATGAGGATTTAAAAAGAAAACGACCCCATATGGCCAAGAAAAAAGTTAGTTTTCATCAAGATAATACACGGGTGCACACGTGTGCAGTCTCAATGTTAAAACTCTATGAATTGGGCTACGAATTGGTACTTCATCCACCATATACTCCGGATTTAGCCCCTAGTGACTACTTCCTATTTCCAAACCTAAAGAAATGGCTCGGTGGAAAGAGATTCAGCTCCAACAATGAAATTATTGACCAAACAAATGCCTATTTTAAGGACCTCGAAAAATTCTTTTTTTTACGCAAAGTAAATGACGAAACTTGCTCAAAATTTCACAGTAGTCTATTAACAGGTGGTACTTGATGAGAATAGTGTTGCATTTCATATAACCACGAGGGAAGTTCGAAAAGTCACGGACTTATCGATTAGCCCTCGTATATATTAATTCTGACAATTGGTGGAATAAAATAACAAAAATTCAAGCCTTGAAATGGTTTAACTCAAATTTAAAAAAATCTACAAAAAGATTTTGAAATTAACAAATTATTTTCTTCTTTCTTTTGATTGCTGTAAATGCGGATTTTAATATATGTGTCCATTTCTTCTAATGTGAAGCGCAAACACATCTAGGAATAGATCAACTTGTGTTCAATCACTGTGTCGTTGACCAGTGTTAAATTACATTGTGGATAAGTGGTTAAACCAAAATTAAAAAAAAATTAATTCTTTACAGTTTTTTGATTAGAAAATTTGTGTGGATTCAAGTATTGTAAAATAAATTATGGAGGTTTATTGCCTTTGTAATAATGCATAGTTTGAGATATATCTCGTTAATGTGCCCTCAATAGAAACGCCCAAATTTGAGGAGAAAAAATGTGAATGGATCTTATAGGCACACTCACAGCGTAACTTCAGTGAAGCTAAAGTATCGTGTGATCAAAAAAGATTTCCAACTTACATTTTATTAATTTGGAATTAATTTTTTACATTATTCATTATTATTACTACGTTTTAGTTAAGCGAAAAATGAATTTGAAAAAAAAAATCATAAAAAGTATTCATATCCTGAGATCGCGGTATTTTTAATCTTTCATAAATCATCGAGAAACACCCAAGGCATTAATTAAAATCGGTTAAAATATATACCAATCTGTAGCTTATGTCGGAATTAAGTTTCACTCAAAATTTAATACGTATTTAAAATTAATGCAACATTTAACATTTCTGGGTGTGTATTTATGTTATTGCAACTTTTTATTTACTAAAAAATCATTTAAAGATTTGTTTTGGTGTTAGAAATGAGAATGAAATTAAAACAAATTTGAAAAAAATTTATGCATATTTTGCTTTTTACTTGATATTCTAAAGGAAGTTTTAAACATTAATACAAAACTTATCGAATCTTTTTTAATTTGTATTTTGTATTTATTTGTATAGGTTACTTACATATGTACATTTATTTTTGATACCGGTCATAAAATACATTTTTTATAATTTTGTAAAATTTATGTTTTTTTAGTTAACAAGACATAAATGGTAATTTCCAATCCATTAATATAAATTAAAAAAAGTTGTCAATTATTTAAAATATATCAACGAATTTTATAAAATCAAAAGAGGAGAAAATCAATGAGTACTTTGTTGGTAAACCCTTTTTTAATGAAATGTTAAAAATCACCATGATAGCGATTTCATTCGGTGTCATCAACTATATCGTATCACTTTCAATTTTTATTTTAGACATATTGTTGTGGGTTACGTATGTTTGATAATTTTTTCAATATTGTTGAAAATAGAATTTTAGTAATTTTTTATAACTTTTTATCTTGAACCTCCTTAACATTGAAGCCTTTCGCGAAACGTCATTTATTAAAGCCAATTAATATTGTTATAAAGTAGCTTTGATGTGACACTAAAAGAAATTTCAAATTTCCTCGAACCACAAAAGTAAATGAATTTGAAGAAATCCACATATACAAAACAGCATTGTAAAATAAAAAAAAAAGACATTTACAGAAATTTTGTCATTATTTTTATTTTCCTTTAGTCAACTTAAATTCCATTTACAATTTTTTAAATATAAAACTCAAAAAATATGTCCTTTAGTAAAAGCACTGCAAATCTACTTTAACACTTAAACATTAAACGCAAAAATTCTCTTAAATACATAACATATAAAATTTACTGCAGTAAGCTTTAAGATAAATCACACATTAGTATGATAAACACCTTAAGAATCTTAAAAATTATTTCTCACTTCTTATTGCTTTTCTACATTTTCTTTGTTATTTAGTGATTTAGTTGTCATCATTTTAAAGATTAAAGACCAACAATGTGACATGTTTTTTTTTAGAAAAATCCTATAAAAATAACAAAAGAAATCTTAAAAAGGAAAAAAATCCTTATATACAAACAAATAAATTATATAATAATAGCAGAAAAAAATGTTGTCTTTTTATTTTTTTTTCTGTATCTCTTCAATTTTTACGTTTAAAGCTGACGCAGAGGAACCAGGCGACAGAATATATATATATATATATATATATATATATATATATATATATATATAAATCAAAAGGTAACCTTTGCTGTGGTAAAAATTTACTTTCATTTCCTTCTCGCTATTGGTAGATCTACTGTTGTTGTGTTACATACATACATACATACATATACATATGTATATGACACAATAGCTACATTTGTTGTATGTATTTGTAAAAAAGTTTTTTTGTATAAATTTTTGTATGCATAATCACATGTGTAACCTACTTTTTGTTATTGTTTTTGTTGCTTTAAATTATATTGTTAAATTTTTCATTACAACTTTGTTGAGTGAACTTTAGCGAGATCGAATCGGTTTTCCAACCGGTTTTAAAAACGTTTTTTTTTCGGTTTAAGTTATGTCGATTTTTTAAATTGTTCATTTTTCGAATGTCGAATAAACCGATTTTTTTAAACACAAAAATCGGGTTTAAAAGTAACAATTTATTTAAAAAACATACGCACTAAATACTAATTTTTGAATGGAAATTTAGGAAAAATTTGTTAGCTGATTAATGTTCATAAAGTTAATTTCTTATAAATATATTTTAAGATTAAATTGGAATTAATTCTATAGAAAATCAATTCTATAAGGTAATATTTTTAAAAGCAATTTAAATATTTTGGGGTTTTTATTAATTCATTATTATTAATTTCATCATCGAAAGTGCAAAGCAATGTATTATAACTTTTTACAACTTTTTCAGGGAGAACAAAAAACTTTCTAAAATCAAAATTAATTGTGCTAGAAATTTATTTGTGAGTTTTTAAATCCTTAAATATTTAAATATTTAACACAAATAAAAATATTGGTGAAGCATATTTTTATTTGTGTTAAATATTTTTCAAGTTATGTATTTATGTTACGTTTTTTGAATGTGTATTTTTTGAAACCAAAAAAAAAAAAAAAAAAAAAGATTTTGATGTTGTAGTAGTGAAGTCTGAATATTTAGTTATTTTTTTAATTATATCATTATTTTCTATAAAAAGAGCAATTTATTTTACTAAACAAATAACTTTGTGACAAGAGGAAAATAATTCTTTTTCATAACTTCTTTCCAAAATTTTCAATAGCTTTAATATATTTAGTAATTTACAAATCTAAGTTTTTTTTTTTAATAAATTTAAATTTTTTTAACAAGTGTGTAATATTACAGCAACAAATTTGCTGTCTTGATAAGCCAACAGGTATAATTGGAAACAAAAATAAACCATTTATTTTTTTGCCTGAATAACTAGTTACTTTTCTTCAAGTTGTCCACAAATTCAAAAAAAAAAAACTAACAGCATCAGAATGGGGTTGAACCAACAACTTTCTGTTTGTAAATCCAGCGTTCTAGATAACTGATACACGTGATTGCAATATTACTGTGCTATTATGATATTGAGTACTTATTTATATAATATGTATATAGTAGGCAGATAATGGTGACGCCTCATTACCAAGAAACTACTTTAATAAGTAGTTGCCGTTACGGAGAACCAAAAAAATTTTTCCTGGGTACGTTCTTTTGACTTATCGAAATCGTGCAATTTTTGTTATGGTGTTATAAATTTCGTTAATAAACATAATCGTTATTTTTAGAGATATAATTCTGAAAATTTTTGATCATATGTATTTTGAAAAGGAAAAGTATATTTCATTAAAAATCCGAATATGAAAATTTTAATGTTATGTTGTTTTGCATTTTCGGTTACGATTTGTAATGATAGTTTACTTCATTTTTAAAAAAATAGATTTTGGAGAAATTTATATAAAAAATATATTATATATTATATAAAAAATAGTCTTATTTTTTATGGTTATTTTCTGGTACCTTAAATAAAATTTGACCTTTTTTTCGGAATTTCAAAAACATCAACCGGTTTTTTCAAAATCCAACTATTCAAAATATTGAAGGACCGGTTTCTTCAAAAAGTCAAATAATCGATCGCCCTAGTGAACATACATATGTATACACATTATTTTGCTGTATTTTCACTGCAAAGGGCCTGACAAAATATTGGCATATACCCTCCCATAACATGACATGATGTAAGATTTTAAAAAGTAATTTGATTGACATACGTGGTTCATATAATATTATGCGAGGATTGTTGTAGGAGTTCTTTGGAAAATATGACTTTTACTTGACACGTTTTTACAAATTTGTTTTGAAAAATCAGATTAATAACACACAGTATCTTAAACTGAAAACCGGTTAACCGGTTTAATTTTTTTAAATCGGTGTTTTAAAGCATTTTATTTCACCTTTTATGTAATTTTACTCAGAAAAAGAATTCAAAAAAGAAAAGTTTTGAAAGTTACATGTAACTTGCTAAATGCAATAAAAGTGACTTGTAGCTTATTTAACTTGGACAATTCTTTTTAAATAGCTGAAATAAATCGAACTATTGCGGACAAAAAATAAACGTATACATTTTTGTTTTACAACATTTGTTGTATGCATTACATATACATTAAAATTGAAAAATATTTATCATTATTAATCATGATGTTATAGTATATGTACCAAATGGCCACCATCAACCAAATTTCCTCAAACTCCGATCAGTTAAAATATATTGGGCGTTATACAACAAATATTTAAATGCTACTAAAATTTTAGAAGTACATACATTATAGCAAAAAAGTTGCCCAATGTACAGCAAAAGTTTCTCAGAAAAGCTTACAAGTTTTATTAAAATCAATAAGAAATTGTTTAAAATTGAAAACTTTCTTTCATAAAAAACATACCAGTAGATGGTTCTTTCTATTGGTATAATTTTTATAACAAGAATTTTATGCAGTAGTTTTTTCATGCCCACTTATAAGTATTTCAATCACAAAATATATTTATTTATTTTTTTATAGAATTATTGCATCTTCGGCTTAAGTTCATTGAATAATTGTAGAAGAATACAGTGTAAAAGTTTTATTGGGCACTCGGCAGAATGGAATGCATTTTGTGGACCTTCATCAGCACTCTTCAGCGTCTGGGAAATGGAATCTGTAACTTATTTTTCCCTATATGTTATTAAGTAAGACGAATGGTTTACGATAAAGATTTTTTTATTTTATTTTGGAAAGACATATTTTTAAATACCAGGATTAGGAATAAAATATTAAATAAAGTTTATTAAATAAGATAAATCAAATAAATGAGAACAACTCCAAATCAAAAAAAAAAAAAACATTTTTTTCATTTAAGTTATAACGTAAATAAAAAAACCTTAAGCTTTATGAATTTTAAGTCAATTTAAGATATTTAATTTGATTTAGCATTTTAACTCTATTGCAAACTTCTATATACAGTCAAATTTATTAATGATTTATACACCATTGTTAAACTTATTTCCCTTCATTTTTCGAAATTTTTACTATGATATAAATTTTTATAATTTTTTTTCTTCAAGGCGCATATAAGGGCAACATAAAGGAAATTTTGCAAGAGACTAGAAACACTTCATAAAATTATAAAGCTTAATCGTTTTCTTACCTTTTTTCAATATTTGGTAAGATTTACTAAACATTTGTATGCAAAGTCTCGCTAAAAAATTCGGATTAGAACATGCAAGATTTTGCGACTAAAAATAGCTTAAAATGGATTAAAGGCTTATATACATATATTTTTGTAGAACAATAGTAATAATGAATGCTTTATATTAGTCACGATTTTATACAAATTCAGATCAAGTGAGCTGTAATATGCAGATTTCATGAAGGTATATAGGTAGAAAACCTAGTGCAAAGTTTTATCAAGGTCGGTCCATGATTAAACGTAGCTCCAATATAAGACCTACTTTCGAGAATAATAAATGTAATTTAAATGGTAATTATTATTATATAAAGGGTGGTTCGAAGTGCATTTTGTCATTTTTGAAAAGCTATAAAATGACTCATGATACTAAGGAGTATACTATCCTGTTTATACTCAACCTCTGAAAACTATTCCAAACATTTTTGGTCCATTAAAGTTTGGGTTTGGGCAGAACTGCATAGCATACCTTTTTTATAAGAATTTAAACATTTTATCAAAAATCAGATTTTCGTTTTGGCATTTTTGGCTGAAATTTACCACAATGCACAGTGCATACATATGTTTTACAGAAGTATAATTTGCACCATTACATCTTATAATAACCAGATCTGACCGACAACATATTTCTGACTTATTTTTCCTAATAAACTTGCTAAAGTTATTTAAAATATCACATCAATAGGAATATAATATATTACTAGAATTATGCACATATGCCTTTTATTTATTCTTAATTTAATGCTTTAAAACTCACAAGATAACAATTTTTTTTTCAAATATGAGTAAATATTACATAAATTTTAAATATCTTTTTTCTATTCTGAAGTTTATGTGTCGTTCCAATAATGATTTGTACTCTATTTGGTCAAAAACACTTTAAAATCCAAGAAAAAAATTTGGTGAAGTTGAAAGATTTTTAAAATAAGTTTGTAGTTTTTGTTGAACTTTTTTATAGTTTTTTAGAATTTTTGTATTCGGGCTTAAGTTTATTGAATAATTGTAGAAGAATATAGTGTAAAAGTTTTATTGGATACTCGGTAGAATGGAATATATTTTCTAGTCAGCCACGACCGCCATCAGCACCCTTCAGCATCCCACCGTGATCTTCTCAGTAAACATCATTTATTTAACTCACAGCTTTTCGGGAAATGGAATCTGTGACTTATTTTCTCTATATATTATTAAGTAAGACGATTGGTTAATGATAAAACTTTTTAGAATTATTTTGTATTCCCCTTTTTTAATTATTATTATTTATATGCTTAAATTTTTTAAATTTGAAAATATTTAACTTTTTATATAATTTTAATTATACATATCTTTTGAAGTTTAAGTCCGATTTCATTGATTTAAAAGTAATTATAAAGGCAATTAATTCCTCTTTTAACAACATGACTAAAAAAAGAAATCAATAAAAAAAAAAATTCATGTATAATGCAAATGCATTTTTGAAGTTTTTCTCCCCCTTAAATTTTTTATTTTCTTAATTAAACGTAAAACTTGATATATTGACTAAACAATTCAATTTTTTCTTTGTGACGAGAAACTGTAGTATCTAATTTATTATTATCTTTTTTTTTTTATTAGAAACAAATTTTCCCATACAAAAGCTCATTTATTTATATACTCGTATCTTTATGTTTTGCACAACATTTTTTTAATAAATATTTTTGGCTTATTTCTATTATTTTGATCAAATATGTATCCAAATGAATTTAAATATGAATAATAAGTAAAACTGTTAAATTTTAATAAAATATCATTTTAAAAAATTTTTGTTGGAGAAATTTTATAAAAAAAATGTACCTGAAAAATTGCAATTGCATTTATGCAGCTAATGCAATTTATAACTAAAATGTTATTTTCGAATAATTTAATTTAAGTAATATATAAATATTTTTTAAATCAATAAAATCTGTCGGTTTTTCGCTTTTTCGCTTATGAACCGATTTTTCAATACCAAATGAACCTTTTATACTTAGGAAAACAACAAACAATCTGGATGAATTTTATGTATGAAATTTATGTATCAAATTTTATATTGTAAGAAAGAAAAATGTGTATATTTCTTTAAAATATTTTTAACATCCCTGGCATTTAGCTCATATATTATACATAACTCTGAACATAGATTAATAAGTAGATACTTATGTGAGGGAAAAAAAACCTGATTCAATTGTCAAAAACTTGTTTTGAAAAAATTAGTATTTTTTTTTTTTTTTGAAAATTTAGTTCGAAGTGCCACTCACATAAACTTCTAGCAACATTCTATGCCTCTGAACTTGTAAAGTTTTTTTTCCTTTCTTTTAAAAAGCAATTTATCGATTAGCTACGGAGGGCTCTTTATAGTATAATCTATATGGATAATTCAATATACTTACAATTATTTGATAGACGGACAGCTTAATTGCTATAGTATACTATATTTTAAATTTACTACTACTAGTTTATAAAATTTATAGTTTTTAACCAGAGCAACCAAAAATATGCAAAAATCAAATTAACCAAAGTATTTGTATCAGACAATTTTTAGAATTTTAGCATTGATTTGTTACCGCAAATGTTTGCATATTTTGGTCTGAGCAGCATATTTTGTCATATTTTCATAGAAAATTTTTATTTTTGAGCATATTTTAGCAATTTAAATGATATATTTTTGTAAATTTTTTAGTTAAGAGCATAATTTTGCATATATTACACTAAAGCGAAAAATTTTTCATATTTTACACTTAAGAGAAAAATTTTGCACACTTTTACTTAATTTGCCATGTGTTTATTTTTTAATGCTAAATACGTTTTTGAAGTCCGATTCCCTAATCATTTTCATATTATAAATTTATAGAAATTTTGTAATTTTCTGTATATATTAACTTTGAATATTTTTAAGACCAAAAAGAAAGTATTTTTGGCAATTGCTCATAAAACTCATGCTATTTTTAGCATGAATAGATAACTTAAAATTTAGCTAGAAAAAAATAACAATTTAATAGCATATTTTTCAATTTTAAGATCATATTTTTCGGTTTTAAGACCATTTTTTATGCGCATAAAACATTATTTTTTTGAAGTATATTTTTGATCGCCCTGTTTATAACATTTCTAATTAAAAGCGCATACTTGTAAAGTTTAAAAATAAAAACTATGTTATAACAATTTTCTTTATTAACTTTCATAATAAACTTTTTCTTTAAAAATGTTTTATGCGCCTGAAAGTATGCTTCATAAAATTTAAGTAGTCAATAATTGTAGAAATTTTGTTGAAAATTATATATGTTTATATAAGGCAAAAATGTTTAATGTTTCTTTTCTAAATTCTATATTATTGCTTAAATTCTTTCATTCACTTTATTCCTTAATTTGATTTACTTTACTCCTTAATGTACACTATAAAATGTTAAAGTTAGTTTTGATTTTTTCCTTTTAGATTTAGTTTTTTAAGAATTAATTTCTTTCAATCTTTCTTTAAAAACGTTTTTAAAATTTTTTCTACTTTCAATTAATTAGCTAAATTTTCACTTAAAACTTTAATGTTAGTTATTTATTATTAGCGATAACCAAAAATTCCTTCCTTATTAGGGTTTATGATTTTTTTTTCTTTTTTGATTTTGCTCTTCCGGTTTAGTAGTTTTACTTTTACCAAATTTCTTTCTATTGATGTTGAGGTAATTATTTGAGAAAAAAAAAAAAAAAACATTATTACCACCCACTTCTCTGACAGCTGATAAAACATAAAAGATTTACACAGATAGATTGAAATAATATAGAGAAAATAATATGAAATTCAATTTACAATGTTAGCACACGTTGAGCATAAAATAAGATGTTTTCACATGGCTTTTGAATGTTGTTGACAGAAGTATGTATGTACTTGTAAAAGATCTTAACAGTTTAAATCATTGTAAGTAAATTTCTTTTAATAATAAAGAAAAATAACTGTTTTAGGAAATGAAGAAGGATAAAGAGAAATTATAATTAATTATAATTGAAATGTTTTTAAGAGGAAGTAGATAAGGGAAGATTGTTTTTTTATATGTTTGATTTTGAGTAGAATAATTAAATTCATGGAATTTTAAGAAAAATTTATATTGATTTTAATTAGGTGTTAGTAAGGTATAAAATTTTAAGATTTCAATTTCCTGACAAAATAAATTTGTCACTTTTCCCAAATTTTAAACTTTTAGTATCTTTCCAGATAAATACAGATTTTATATAATTTTTAAAACATTAGCCCAACGAATTTCTATAAGATATATATAAAAGCTCTTTTTATGTCTTTTTATATTAAATATGTCTTTTAACAAATAATGAAATAAATGAATAAATAAATAAATAAGGAAATATATTAGCAATATAGTTTATTCTATAATATATAATATATTAAAATAAATTTTTTGTTAAGCTCCTAAAAGTATACTTTAATAACTAATTTGAGTTAAAAATAAAATCTCAAAATTAATTAAAAATTCTCAAAGTAAACATTTTTTATATTTATATCATGCTTTGTGTTCCTTTTGTTTAAAGCAATGTTTAGACTTGTTTTATTTTCCTTAATTTTCCATAAAAGCATAATTTAATATTGCTTTAGCCAATAACAACTAAAGTATGCAATAATTTTTTACGAAATTTTCTTAAAAATCGTAAGCTTTTAAATCATTCTTGGCCAACAGCAAAAAATTCTACATCTACATCAATAGCAAAAAATAATAAAAAAAAAATAAATAAGAAGAAAAAAGTTGAAATATAATTAAAAAGTTTCTATACCAGAAGCAAGAATGGCAAAATTGAAAAATTTTAAAACGGCTTAAATGAACATAAATGTTATTTAAAAGAATTCCAAAGAAAGTGTTTTAAAAAAATAACATAAAGCAGAAAAAAAAAAAATATGAAGAAGAAAAGTGAAAGTTATTTAAAGTTAACAAAAATTTATGAAAAATATAATATTTATTTAAATTTACTTATTAAAGTAATATGAAAAACTAAATTTAAAAAACCAAACCAGTATGTAACCTATTTTCTTTCTATGTGGTTTTTGTTCATGTATTTCTTTTTTCACATTTTTGTATTTGGATAAGACTTAATTTACTTGTGTCATTAAAAATGTTTTTAACAACATTTTAAAAATAATTTATATATGAATTTTTTAAAACAAATAAAATAATTCAAGAAATTTGACAATTTTCTGTTTTTCATCATATGCAAAGGCTTAATTTTCTGAAAAAAAGCCAAACAAGCTTTAACATAAATATTTGTTTTGCTAGTTTTTATTTGGTTTTTAATAAAAACTAGATAAAAATGGTTTTTGATTAATATGGAAAAACTAAAGAAATTTATTTAGTTTTTCAATTAAAAACAGAATGAAGCCAAAAACTACTAGTTTTTGTTTCGTGTAAATGTCATATAAATTTGTCTGATAAAAAATTTTAAATTTTAAGAAAAAAAAAAATCACCTTCAATCTCTACTAATAGTGAAAGAAAGTAAGTAATAAGTTTATCAAAGAATGTGCAACACCTTAGGTAATTACAATAATTTTGTATGATACAAAGTCTATATTACATCCCTTGTTCACATGAAATTCTGCGTCGATTTAACTATGTTTTTTGATCTTATGTCTGTAATAAACATTAGCATGTCCTCACTACTAAACCGAATTAATTGAAATTCATTTAGGTTATTTGCTATTTGCCTAAAACGTTTGCTATTTAAAATTGGTTTAATCGGTTTAGTAGGAAAAAAGAACAAAATTTGAATCAACCTGTGATACAAAAATTTTAATTAATTTGAATATTATTTGCAAACTGCTCAACGGAATTAAATAATTATTACCCTTGGTATTTGACTCTGTTAATTACTCATAAAAATTAGCCAAATCGAAACATTAAGTTCCCATTAAGGCCTTCAAAAAATGCTTTTTTGTGCTATTTATCTCTTATAGTTATCGAGTTATTCGCATCAGAAATTTTAAATTTTATATTTTCGTAAAACCATGATCGATATATTGAAAAGACTAATACTTTTCAATATATCGGACGCATTTCTCATCCGACTTCATCAAAATTCATCAAAATTTATTTCTTTAGGAAAACAACAAAATTGTTAATGATAACGATTTTAATTCGTTATCTTTTCCAACTTTAAAAATAAAGAATTTTGAACTTGATATTTGTAAAAATTGTAAATTTGAAAGCATTTTTTGGCGCAAAAAGTGTTGAGAACATATCAAGGTTTTACATTTTTCTGAAAGATATTTTTATGCAGATTATTTTCCAACAGGATCCAACCTAGATTGTTCTGAATTTGACCCATTTCAAATTAAAATTTTTATTTTAGACGTAATGTTCTAAGCTTCCAAAAAAAAAAAAAAAAAAAACAGCGTAATGTTTCAGAAACCTTAAAGTGTTTTAAATCGTTTACAAACGTTCTTTTCCAGATCAACAATAAATGTGAACTTTATGAATATAATTTCCAGAAATCCAATTTTTGAGATTTTCGTCGGTTTTTGATAATTGTGGGATTCTTTTTATCAAAATTTAATTTATTTATTTTTTTATAGAAAAAAGAAAAATTTTTTAAATCGAATAAGAAACAAAGAGTATTCATGGGTGCCCTACTTTGAGACCCCAAAGCTCTGCTGCTGAGAGATCTGTGGGATTAGCCTTACAAATTTAGATTCAGCCGTTCTGTGCAGTTATCCCATTTCGCCAAAAACTGGAACATTGAGAAAGAAAAACTAAGGCTTTTAGAATTTTGTCTGTTAAAATTTGGAACGAAACTTATGGTAAGGAGTTACCAATTAAATTGTAAATTTGTGCGGGGCATAACATCCGCCCAATCGAATATAAAGTTGCCACTTGTTTTCGTTACAGGAAAAAAAATTTGGTTAAACAATGCTAAGGAAGTATATAAAATGTTTACACTTCATATCTTTTTGTTCTTGGCATTTATTTATTTACTTTTTTTTCTTGTTGAATTCTTTTTTGTTGCTAAACTAGGGACCTTTTAAAAATATGTTTCATTATTTATGTATCCTAAAACAACATCATCATTCGGTTTTGTTTTTCTTTTGTTTATGTTAGAGATTTTTTTGCATTATCTGTTGGGCCAAGAGTGAGGTTTTGTATGTGCTGTTAAAAACATAAGAAGCTTTTGTTATGTTTTTTTTTTTTTTTTTTTTTTGTAAAAAACATACAAAAATTGAAAATATTTATAAAAATTAAATACTTGGAAAGGGAAGTTTTCAATATAGAAAATATGAAAAACTTAAACCGTAAAATACCTAAAAATATGCTGTATTTTTTAAAGTCTAGAAATTACTATAGGTTTAACTTCCTGGCTTATAGATTATCTTTTATAAATTTTTAATTTTATTACCAATTGCTAGTTGGTTATCTTTCCCTTTATTTATTTCTTAATACGTATTTAATACTGATTGTTTCTTTTTCTTTCTTTAATGTTAGACTTGATATTTTATGCCTAACATTAGAGAAACGGTGGGAAGGGGGGTTTTGGTTCTAACTTTGTATTGAAGTATTTGTATGTATATGTGTAAATATTTGGTAAATACTAATATATATTGTAAACAACAACAAAATTGTAGCACAACAACAACCAAAATAACATAAAAATATGCTCCCTTGAGTAATGACTAATGTCTTGTAGTTACAAGCTTTTGAAGCATAATTTAAGGATGAAATACAACAACTTATGGGCTTTTCTTTTTCTTAACAATAACACCAAAATATAACAAGAAAACCTATAATAATTTTTGTTTTGTTCTTGGTTTCAACAATATATTTGTATTTATATTTAGCAGTTACCAAAAAATAATAATGTTTTTTCATAACAATTTAATTGTTTGGAAAAAAAATTATTTTTTGAGTCGAGTCGAGTTAAAGTATTTTTATTTGCAGAAAAAAAAACGAAAATTATAATAATGTATTAAGTTTTGTAACAATTTCAAACTCTACCTTTTAAATCTTTTATGGTTAGTTTTAAATTGTTGGCAAACTTTTTCTTCTTCTTCATTTTTTTTAATTTTTAAATTAATTGTTGTGTTTTTCCTTTGGAAACTTTATTTACTAATTTGTTAAACATCTGTGTCCCATAAATTCTTCTGTGGCTATTTATAAGTAAAATTCCATAACACACTTTTTGGCGTTTATTTTCTTGCCGTATGTTGTTATGTGTAATTTGCTTCCGTCATCTGAGTTTACTTTTAAAATTGTTGACATTTATCATGTCGTTAGATTATGTCTTCCAAATAGTTAATAAAAACGGTTTTTCTTTAATTTATATTCATTGCGAAGTTTTTTCGAACACAACTTTCTTTTTAATTATACAAATTGTAGAAACGCAAATTTTCTTTTCATTTGAATAAAAAATAAAATTAGATAAAAAGTATTTTTTATGGAAAATTATAATATTTAACTTGGTTTAAAATGAATAGAAAAATTTGCATAGCTTTTACAATGTAAGAATTATTTTAAAAGTAGTGCATACTTTGAGGGTAGAATAAAAGATAACACATTTCTTTTATTTATTTATTATTTTTTTTTTAAATTATATAGAGTATTTAGGAAGTTTTTAAAATTTGTTAGTGATGATTAGAAGGTACATCAGTCATAGAAGACAACTAGAAGTTTAAGTAAGTAGTTCGAACTAAATTTGCAAAACATTTACTAAATTTTTTCAAAACACAAAAACAAAATATATATGTGACTACATATATTTTGTTATTGCATGAATTAGGTTTTTTACAACTGAATTAGGTTTCTGTCTCTCACATAAACTTCAAGTTGTATTCTATGAAATCAACCATCTTTAAAATTATTGCATACTTTTGGGAGAATAAACTTTTAAGTTGTATCAAATAAATAACTATAAATTATTATAAAAATGTATTAATGACTGCAAAAACTTCTTTTGTTGCTAATAGAAGGTTAAGGATAGGTTTTATTGAATACTTTAGAGTGAATAACTAAATTTGGTCTTAATAAAATTTTGTAAGACATATAAGTGATCACAATTTAAGGCAATTTTTCTCATTTTAACATATATTTACGAAGTTATAGATGCTCAAAAATGTTTATAAAATTTTCTTCAAATTTTTTTTCGATATTTGGTAGGAAATGTGAGTGATCATAAATGGAGGTAAATTTCAGGACATATTTAAAAAGTTATGAAGGTATAGAGATTTTCACATAAAAATCGATTTTTGCTAGGAAATATACTTGATTACCAGCGAAGGCCTTTTCTCATTTAAATATTTTATTTATTATTTATTTATTTATTTTATAATTAATTATTTTATTATTTTATAATAATTTTATAGTTTATTTATTTTATAATTAATCGAGCGAAGTAACGAAGACTATTGCTCGTTGTAATGAAACAGACCAGAGTCTCCGGTGTGAATCGAACCCACAACTCATTTAAATATGTATATTTTATTTTTACATTACTGATTAAATGATAAACTATTTTACTGCTTTCGTAATTTACTTTCTTAACTTATATTGAAAACCACACAAAATAATATACAAACGTATCACTAAACAAATCTTTTTATTTATTCATAAAACACACAATTTCTATACTTTTCGCTTAATTGTTAAAAAATTCTCTTTTAAATTGTCCATCATAATCTGTCACAAATATAAAAATTATCAACAAACATTAAATTAAAACATTCCCATTTTAAATATGATTTAATTGCTGTAAAATTTAAAATCATTTGTAAAAACTGCCATTAATTTCTTTTTCAGCTTCCTGTCTGTCATTTATCTCAATTAAAATATTTGCGGAAAAATAGTAAAATTTGGTACACAACTTAATACAGTTATTTGCACAATTACATGCAATAGATGAAAATTTATAAAAGAAAACTACAATGAATTTAAACAATTAATTATATTTTTTATATACCAAAACCTAATTTGAAAAGAGATATTTAAAAAATATTTATATAAATTGTTTCTTTACTGAGAAAATTAAATTTGAACACGAAACTTATTCATTGAAAATTATATTAAAATCGATTTTTGGTAAAAAAACAAATTGTTTTTTATTAAATCCTTTAATAGTTAAAAATTCCTTCATGCTCCTCATGATGTTATCTTTAAAAGGATTTAGAAAAAAGTAGGAAAATTTTTCATATTTTAGGTAATAAAAACCTTTATATATTGGTTCACTCTTTTTTATAGATCATACTATATCGTATATTTTCTGCTTAAAAAAAAAACAAAAAACAAAAAAAAAAAAAAATCAATAACAGTTGAAATCTCAATTAACTGTAATAGTTTATTGAGATTTAAAAAATAACCAAAAATATATCAGAAAATAGATAAAAAATAAAAATACAGATAAATTAAAAAATAAATATGTTAGAGATATGCTACGAAATAAGCTACGTTTTATGTTTAAAACAGTGTTACCATGTTTTTGGATACAAGAATATTCTTTATTTTACAAAAAGTTAAAATTCTGCCAATTCAACTTAAATTTTTAGAAATTAAATTTGCTATAAACGAAATTAAAGTAGAAGTAAGTATCTGATTTATACATGATGTCTAAATGATTTACATTTGATGTGGCATCTTATGAATAGAGGAATTAAGACAAAGTTTTTCAACTGTCCATTGAAATTTTTCTGCAAAAAAACTTTTAGGAATTTTGAACCCCAAATGTATTACGAATTTTGATTTTCGTTAAATAAATCAACGAAATTAATTGGCTAATAGCCCACAAGGACCTTCATCAGAACACTTTATTTTTACCAAAAAAATAAATAAAAAAAAGGTTTTAAACAATCTGTGATTAAGAAAAATGTTGTTCACTAAAAATTAAATTTGTGTTTTAAAATTATTTTTTCATAAAAAATTAAAAAATTATTTTTCACTAAACAATACATTCTTCAAAAAAAAAAGTATATTTTTCGTTAAAAAGAAAAAAAATAATAATAAATAAATTAAAAATAAATTTGTAACTTGGTAATTCATTTTTTCAAAAAAAAAAAAATTACTAAATTTTCAAAAAGAATTTGGTCACATCGTTATCTATAATTATGTCGAATACACGAGGTAAATTTAATTCAATTCTGCTGAATATTTAAAAAAAATTTAAAATTTTTGTAAATTGGTTAGGATTTTAATCTATAACTTTTTGTCTACTGGACCGATTTAGCTGATTTGAAATATCATTCTGTTTAGAAAAACTAGAAACCATTTAGGTGATTTTCATTTAATTAGGGTTAGAAGTTTAGACATGAGAATATTTCTCACAGACATACACTGCAAATGATTTAATGCGGAACTGATTTATTGTACATACAAATTTTTAATATTTGTTCTGCGGATGTTGGCAGGGGATAAGAAAATAATGACATCCATTTATCTTTGTGCCGGACGTATGGACGGAAGGTATTTCATTATGTATTCCGTTACATTTAAGAAAAATTTCAACGTGATCGCTTAAATCTTTTCTGAGTTATTAATAAAAGTGTTGTGGTATATAATATCTTTTCATTTAAAATATTTTAATTTTTTATTTGAAAAAAGAAAAAAAAAAAAAAAGAAATTACTTAAAAAATATTTTTTTGTACATTAAAATTTTTTACTTATTATAACGTATTTACCAATATCATAAATACCAATAGAGATATCTTCAAAAAATTTTTTTTGAGGAACTGGATGGTACGATACCAAATAATATAGGTTATTTTAAAATTATATTGTTATGAAAATTGGTCGTGTGTGTTTTAAGGCGTAAAATATAGAGCTGTATTTGAAGTGATGTGTTATTTATTGCAAGTAAAAGAACTCCTGGTTTATTTAAGGGAAATAAACCAGCGTTTTTTGAAAACCTAAAAGCGTAACAATATGATAATGTTATTATGTCCCTTCCGAATGTCTATCTGCAAAATTTATCTTTGACCCCAATGAGTGTTCTATTAGCAATTTTAATTAAACTATCATTATTAATGATTTATTAATAATTTTTTTAGGGTTACACACAAACTGGCAAACAATACTAAAAGAGTTCAAAATTATCTAACCATATCATTTAATGTTGTTTAATTCTAAGAATTCAGTTGTTTTCTGCTGTTCAACTAAACGTTTTATAATTTCTTTCACGTTCCTATACAATTTGAGTAAACAATAAAAATTTAATCTGGCAACTCTTTATATTTTTTATAATTCTATACAAAGTTTCCTACATTTGTCGTTCAGCTTTACGTCGAGTCTATACAAGAGAATTTTTTATCTAGACAAATGTCAAATTTTTGCCTGAATTGCAGACATTTTTTTATCGCTATCAATTATAGGGGAAAACGCATGTCATAATAAAACATGTTAAAAGTAACAATAACAATCAAAATGACAACTTTTACCAAGCAACGTCAAGACAAAGTTATCAGAGCTTGAACGCTGACAATTTTGTTTTAACGTTGCAATAAAACTGAGAAATTCAGCCTACATTTGAAAAATTTTTATCTTGAAAAAAATTTGACGTTTGCCTTAATAAAAATTTGTCTAGTATAGACTCGACGTTATGTCGTCATTAACAAAATTTGTTTGTAAAAAAATATATTTCAATTCATCAATAAGTTAAATTTATTTTTAGAAAAAATAAATAAGATATAAATTAATTATGAAAAATAAAAACAAATTATAGCATTGATACCATAATAAAACCAAATACATTTATAAATACAGCTGACGTTCTTTTATTATCTACTTTTTTAAATTTAATAATATGTATGCACATTTATTATAATTAAAACTTATTTATTCTATAAAATAAATCAATTATGATTTAAATTAATTTTGTTTATTTAAATAAAATTGTAAACATAAATATTTATTAATAATGAACATACTAATAGTAATAATAGTATGTTCATTATAATTTGGTACTATTTTTTTGTATATAAAATGTACAAAAACAGCATAACTAGCTTCGATTTTAGTTTTTAAAACGCAAGTTTTTAAAGTTTAATAAAACTTTGTTAAATTAATTTAAAAATAGAAAATGTTGCACCAAATAGATTGTAGTGCGAATATATATATATATATATATATATATATATATATATATATTTTTTTTTTTAATTATTTGACTATTTAATTTTCGTGCTAGGAATAATTTATTTTTAAGTAACTTTAGTTTATTTTATTTAATTAACTGTTATATTATTACTTGTTAATTTTATTCAGCAGGCTTTTATCACCCAGTCCAAAACATCCTGCAAATGCCACTAAATAAGGCAAAGTAATTTGTTCATAAACACCACTAAATACATTAGACCAAGAACCCGATGCACACACTGGTACATCTTTACCTCCATGGGAGCTGTAGCGGGAAATTTTAAAACATAATCTTCTTCTTCTAGAGCCTCTAAAATATTACGGGGATAATCACGGTAATTATTTTTAGTATCATAAAGTCATATAGGGTAACTCAGCTTCACCAAAGGAATCTAATGAAAATATCACTAACTAACACTAACACTAACTAAGAAAATTGCAGAAAAAAATTTACAGCATAACCAGAAATTGACATTATATAAAATGTAATGATCCGCTGAGACTACAATTAAAATATCTTCGATGTGTGTTAAATCCACAGCTTCCGATAATTGAGCAGTTTTATTTAAAGCCAATTTATTTTTAGTATTATGATATGCTGTATCAATGCGAGCTAAAATTCCACAAATAAGAAATAGCATTTTTCATTATTTGACTGCAGAAGCTCCAAAGCTTTCTCCTTCATTTATGAAAAGAAGGTTGTTGGTTTTTCTTAGAATCTGATAATATTTTAAGTAGCCATCATTAAATAAACTCAAATAACTTTCGGTAGAGGAAGCTTTCATTGATAACGTAGCCTCCCTACATTCCATATACTTATTTTGAGGATTTTCATTAAAGAAATCTTGTATTATATTGTGGCCATCTTTGCGTTTTCCCTCCTCATGTAAATCTTGATCGATAAATTGGGATTTGCCGCTATCCATAATAACCTATCTCACCTTGCAATAGTTGTAGAGCTATATCACTGGCTCCTGAATTTTTGACACAATCATTTTTCACTTTCTTATTATTTTCCCAATCATGTTCAACTGTGTGAGCATAATGACCAGCTGGTGTGGCATCTGTTACTTTGGTGGTGGTAACAAAACCCACTAAACGTTTGGCTTTCAAAACCCAATTGGCTATGGAATCTACATGATATTTAGAATTTTTAGAGGCCTTAAAATCTCCACGCTTAGCATGGCCCAACTCACCTATAGTGCCATAATTAGTCTTGACACCATACAAAAACGCTGTAACTGAAACGGCGGAACCGGGTACCAAACGATCGAGAGCATAAGTTTTAGCCAAACAAGTATCTGGAGAAGCCTCGAAAGATAAACTTTTTTCTTCACTACTCAAATATACTCTAGTGGCGGCAATAGTAGCCAAAGACATGCCATCACCCAAAAAGAATATAATATTTTTGGCTTTATTTCTAACAGGTTTCTCAGCTGTGGCATCTTTATAGTTCACAAAAAGTTCACAATTATCAAGTATAACATAGTGGGATGTATGAATTTTTCTCACCAGTCCTCATTTAAAACTCTCTTCAAAAAAAAAAAAAAAAAAAAAAAAACACAATAATAAAGTCAAAATTAAAAACCTTAACGGACTTAACACTTTAACACATACGAGTATTTTGCGAATGTTAACAAAACGCCACTGAAAACTAAAGATTTTAAGTCAGTTGCCTCTATAAGTATTTAATAGATTAAATTTGTATTAGTGGTCTATCTACACTCTCATATCGACTCACTCTCTATCGACTAATTTATTAAAAACAATTCAAATAATTTCTAGCTAAACTTCTAACACTTCATCACGTGCCTGATATATCTTTAGGTGTTGTGGATTTGCTATTTTTAAAAATAAAAAACTTTTAACAAATGTGCTCTTTTATCGCTATTTGTTATTTTTTTTAAGTTGTTATCTTTATTTCGGTTTTTTGTGATCATAAATTTATCATCTTTTTGTGATTCATGGTTTCAGCAAGTTAATCATTTAATTTTCTGAAAATAGCTAGATATTTTTTTTAACTAATTTAGTATTTCAAGTTGCTACTATTTAAACAATTGAATGAATTCTTATAATTTAGTATTTTCATTGTGTGAGTTAAGAGACGAATGTGATAAGCACGTGGATTTTGTTTTAGTTAATATTTAATGTTAATACCCTATTTAGAATTTACGTTTATACGTATGTAGCTATTATTTGAAAAAAAAAAAATGTTGCAAAATAAAAATTTTACAGCTAAACGCTGAGTCAGTTTTTTATTCCCAAATAACTTACTCCCGAAAACAATTACTTGTTAGTGAAATTATTTGCAAATTTTTTGCTCATAGAATTTTTTACGGTAATGTTTAGTAATACTCTTCCCATCCGTCACGACTAATAAGTAAATATGTTTCTTTATACAATTTTTTACGATAATATTTAGTAATATTTTTCCCATCCGTCACATCTAATAAGTAAATGTATTTCTTTGTAAATACAATCTGCTGTATAAATAGTGAGTTGTTTATGGAAAAATTATCTTTATTTGCAAAAACCTGCCGTATAGACGTAGTCTATGACTCATATATGTATTTACCCACTTTACTTATCTGCTTATAGAAGTCGCACTTAATAACTCTTCTCTCTTACTCCAAAATAACCAGCCTTAGGAAATTAGACTAAATATTTTATTCACAGATCAAAAATCTCATACATATTTTCATTACTATGAGTTCATAATTCCACGGTTGCTGCAATAGAAAGTTGTAAATCTATATATATATTCTTGAAACCCCTTACAATTTTATTTTTAACATTGTAGTCATAAAAAAATATATATTTGAACATTTTTTTAAATATTTTTTTTATTGTTTTTAAATAACTCTTCTTGAAATCAGAAAAATTAAAAAAATTTTTTAGAGTTTCTCGCTAAGAATATGTACCAAATAGCCGAACCAAATAAGCCTTCTATGGACCAATTTGATTAATACTTTAAAGCTGCTCAATTCTTTGATTTAATTTAAATCATTTTAAAAATTTGCATTAAAAATTAACTTTTTTAAATACTTTATTTTTTTTTTAACAGGATTCAATTGAAATCCAAGTGTCTGGTACCTAGAGAAAAATTTTATTTTTCTTTTTTTTATTTATTTTAGTCTCTTAAATCTTATATTTTGGACTTGGGTTACGATGTGGCCGATGATGGTTTGCCTTACACTATTTTATGCCAATGGCCCTGATTATGATAAAAGTTTTTCAGCAAAAAAAGAAGGAAGTAAAGATTTCACCGATCCCAAACTCAAATATATGGCCACTGTACCTTTAGAGTCAGAAACTCATAATACCGATGATTGAAATAAATGTTTAAAATGAATGTAATACAAAAGCTTTTGATTCATAAAACTTATTAAAAATAGCTTTCTTTTGATGTATAACTTAACAACTTTATTTTCTAAGAATATTTTTGATTTTAAAATTTTGTTCTGTGCAATAAATTGTAATATTTTAGATTTTTCTACTCAACCCTTAACCTCTGTTGGGCTTAATTTTAAAATGAATTTTCTTTTTTACTTTTTTGCAGAAGTTGCTTTATTATTTTTTTTTTATTTATATTTTTTAATATTTAATTTTTTTATAGAATATACGTACTGTTTAACCTTTGAACTTTTTGTACAACAAAAAAAAAAATAAAAAAAAAAAATAAAAATTAAAAAAATGGGCAATTTCCTATAGTCTACGAATAAAAAATCGAAATGAAGCGAACAAAAAACTTAAATCAGAAATTCATTTCAATTTCATACTCTGTTTGTTTATGAAAGAAATTTTAATTAAATTTCAGTGCTTTTTCAGTTTTGTTTTTTAATAGCGAGAAAGCTAAAAAAAAGGAGACAAAAACTTGATTTTGTTTTTATGCCGCTTTGTATCAAAATGTTAAAGACTGGAATAACCTTAAAATTCTATTGAATTGTGTTATAAGGAAAACATTTAAAAAATACTGAACTTTTTAGTGAGAATATAAAAGGAGAAAGCTGAATAGAGATACATAACGTTCATTCCACAAGATATTTATTCATGTCGTCAGATTTTATTCATATTTGTTACGCGTTTAACCTATGGAGCCACTTAGTCTTTCTAATTATTGTTTTTTTCAATTTCAAAAAAATCGTGAATTTTAATTTTTATAAAATTTAAATAATCCGACAAAGTACGTAACTTTAAATGTAAATAACACTGCAATGATTCAATATGTTAATGAAGTTCAACTGAGCCCTCGTAAAAACAAGAATTCAATGGTAAACTATTTACTTAAAAATAACTTTTTGAAAATTAACCTTTCGAGTTTAATTTTCTTTATATATGTTTAAAAGCAATATCTTTACTACAAAACGCTTGTACGTATGGGTTAGTATATTATTGAACCATTTTTAGAATTTTCGAGACTTCACTGTTTCAAAAAAAATTATCTTGAATACTTGTTAACCAATTTAAGGGCATTAAAAAGAGAAGACCTTATACTTTACAAAAAGTTTGTATACATTTATATTCATAGCAAAACTTTGTAAGACATTAATTAAGAACAAAAATTCAATTTTTTATAGTTTATTCGTATTTTTTGGATTTTATAACCATGACCCACATTTTATTAGAAAACATATTTTTTAATTATTTTTTTCTAATACTATATTTTATTACCATTAAATGGAGCCATCATTTGATAAAATCGGATTAGAATTGTACAACATATGTTTTTTTTCGAAGTTGTAAAACTCATAAACATATGTTATTTTACGTGTATTTTTTGTTGCCATTATATTTCATCATAAATATGGCAACAACAAAATATACGCAGATTTGAGAAATAAGACTACTACTAGTTTTTTTTTAAACAAAATTTTAGTTTTTTTCATAAAATTTTTATTTTGTGTTTATTTTTTACTTTAAGTGTTCATAACTCTTTATAAATCGTATTTACAATAAATATTCTAAATGATATTCTGTAATTCAAAAATATTTTATCTAACAAAAATGTACTCATAACATGAATTTCCAGATGCATTTTAAAGAAATTTCTAATCTTTGGATTTTGCTGAATATTGAAGACAAATATGTTTGTTATTCAGTAAATTAGTAATTATTTTTCGACAAAAGGATATTATACCACAAATTACAAATTGAGAAATTTTAGAATTAAAATTTATTATAATATAAACTAAACAGAAAATTTTTTTCTTAAATTATAAAAAAATTGTATAAAAAATCTGTACGATTATTTTTTTTATTTACTTATTTTTTTTAATAGTGAAATATATTGTACCAATTAAATTTTTAGTAAAAATTATAATTTTTATAATATCAGAGGAAGACAAAAATTTAAAGGGTAGACATTTTTTAAAAATGTATGCCAAAAATTTTATTTCCATTATTACTGGTTATTATATTAATGGTTCTCATGAAAACGTGCAAAACTTTCGCAAACTGTGCAATGTGTGCAAGTTTATAGACTCGCAAATGAAGTGTCAAAAATTGTATGGAAAATCATTTGAACACCAATTATAAGCTTGCGCGAGTATTTAGTCTCGCAGTTCCACTGTGCATTTATAAATCAGCTGTATTTTGTTTATATTTAAAAATTACTAATAAACGCAATGTAAAAAATTATAGTTACGTTAGTTGTAGTAAATTATAAAAATATTGCTGTTTAAAGTTAAACACCTTTTACATTTTTTTTCTGACTCTTTAAAAATAGAAAATCGAGAGCTTTTCAAAATAAAAAAAAAAAAAAATACATAAATTTGGAGATATTCAAATGGTTACATAAGGTATGCCGAGTATTAAATATTTTTGCGTTTTTTCATGGAATGCATGGTATACATAGCTTAGCAATAAATATTATCGCTATTAATAAAATGTTTTCTGCTAGTTTACAGAAATAGACAGTTTTAAAAGGTCACAAGGATAAAAAAAAAACATCAAAGATCAACATATGGCTCTGAGAATTACTTAGGAATAGAGTACCTGCAGTAAACAAAAAATATCTTTGTGATAAATCAATTTTTTTACTAAGTAGTCGCTTAGTTAAGTTAAACAAGATTTTCGATTGTGACAATGGAATTATAATGGAGATAACCTAAATTTTATGGAAACAAGAGAATTTTTGTTGAAGCAATAAAATTTGTGTTTCTGCACGCACTTAAGTAATAATTTGTTAATTAAATTTTTTGTTATTTGGTAGTTATTTTTTTTTTTTTAAACTAACTTAACCACAATACTAAATTATTGAAGCGGAAAACATATTTAATATTTTTAAATTTATTTTAATTTAAATCAAAATTCGTTTAATATTTTTCTCAATATCCCTTTAACATTACAGGAGTATTAAATAATTTCCTCCAATTTAGTTTTAAATAAATAAAATATAACTTTTGTAGCACATAAAAAATAACTAAAAACAATTAAATACAGAAAAAAATCATCCTGGAAAAAATTGCAATAAAGATAATGTTGGGACGTATATGAGTAAATTGGCTTTTATTGAAAGAAAAAACATTTTGCCTTTGTTGCATTTTATGTATATTTTTTTTTTTACCGAGTAGTTCAAATTGTAAAAAATGATCATTGTGTAATGAAAATACACCCATATAGTTTGATGTACAAACATACATATTTACAAGTATATATATTTTGCATTTTGTATATGTGATTATATTAGGAGGGTAAAATTTTTAGTAAATTAAAAAAATCTGAGGAATCAAATTTTAATTAATTCCTCTGAGTACTTTGCAAATCATATTTGCAGATTTTTTCAACTAAACCGATTAAGCTGATCTTACATAGCAAACTACTTAGGAAAATAATAAACAATCTAGGTGAATTTCATTTAATTTGCAATGTTAGTTTGTACCTGAGAGTGTTTCTCACAGACAGACGGACTCAAATTTTCATATGGGGTATTAAATGATTTTTTTTAGTATTAATCAAGGAATAACGATTTTATTTTATCACTAGTGCTGGTGGAGGTTATAAAAATACATTCGTATTATGCCACCCTAATGTATATGTGCAGACAAATAAATAGTAACATAGATGTTTGCTATTACAAATACAAAGAATAAAATTTTACAATATTAGCTCTTTTGTATAAGTACAAACAGCTACATTCAATAGTAGTAAAATTTATTAGAATTTTGTTGTTATTATAGTAAAAACAACAACAAAAACATAAAATGAAGTACATGAAAAATATATATCCATGTAATATAAAATAACCCTGTATTTTTGTTAGTGGCAATATGCTTCTTTTGTCTGTATAGAGTCATTCAAAATTGACTTGTTATTTATAATGCATGGATAAGACAACTGGCTTCATTTCTGTTCTTTGGTAATGTAGAATGTGGTCAGTTTAAAATTTCAACCTAAAACTTTAGTCTATATTCCTGGTAAGCTAAATTTTTCTTTTGATAACTTGAAATTGATGTGTTTTTTTGTAATGCACATATAAGACAATAAGTCCTTTTGCTGACCCTCAGTAAGCGAAAATTTAGTCAGTCTAAAGTTTTGGACTGAACCTTTTGTCTGTATTCTTTATTAGCTTATATTTATTTATTTATCTATTCATTTATTTACTTTGACATTTGAGACTTTTATTTTTATTGCAATGCTATAATTGAGTCATTTGCTGTTTCTAAGTAGTCTAAAATGTGAACAGTTTAAAGTTTCGATCGGATTCTATTACATTTTTTGTAATCTTTGGAAGGTGAATTGACTTTTTCCAAGGACAAGAATCTAAAGCTAGCTCAGTGAAGTTACTAGTTCGGGTATAGTTCCCAGAACTGAAGGGACATGACACATTTTAACAAACATATGAGCTGAAAGGATAAAAATACCATAAAAATTAAAATACAGAATTTTATTGAAAAAATCGATTCTGCATAGTAGGCTACTTTAAGATTGCGATATATATAGTCAAGTTATTTAGGATTTTAGATTATATAACAGGTATTCAATGCAATACAATAATATTAATTTGCCAATATAAGATTAGGTGTAATGAAGTGATTTATCCTTTTTTATTATTTTCAATTGATATTTTGGCATAAAAATAATATTAGAAAAATACAAGAGTACAAAATTCAAAGTTTGAAAAAAAAAGTTAAATAAAAATAAGCATATTTTTCATTCCATTTTCGACCACTACCCGATTCCGTTGAGATAATTTTACAAAGTTTGGCATAAAATTTGTTTTTCTAATTATGATGACTTTTTTAGGAGGTTTGAATGTCTACATATTTGTGGTTCTGAAGTACTAACTAATTTTTTATATGACCCGAGAGGCTTCAACACAAAATTTTGGACTGACTATTTATAAAAAGCTAGATTATCTTTAAGACAACATATTAATCTAATGGAAGCTGTGAAAAAATCAATATAAACTGCATAATTAATTTATAAGGCGATGTTAAAACTACTGATACGAAAGCACAACAGCGGTCGAAATTGGATTAAATAAATGCTCTAATACAATATATGCTCTAAATGTATTGAAAATAAATTTTGTTTAAAGAACAAATATAGATTTTACATAAACATCTTTTTTAATAGTAAAATATGCCAACATATGATCCAAAAATTCACTGAAAAAAATTCTAAATTCTTTTTGTCATGACTAAAAATCAGGACAATAAAAATATACTTTAAAAATTTTAAGCATATAAAAATGCTTTTAATAGGAAAATATGCCCCAAATTTGAAAAACTCTATAAAGATAATGTTGTTAATGGCAAATTTTGTAGAAGATTCTATTTTGTGCAAAATATGCACAACTTTTCTCGTAAATGTAGAATATGCCAAATTATGTTATTAAATATAAAATATGCAAAAATATGCAAGTTAAATTGCAAAAATATGAAAATATGAAAATATGCTGATATGCTGAAAATATGCAAAAAAAGGCTGTAACAAATCGATGCCAAAATTCTTAAACTTATCTGAAACGGATAAATAATTAACAATTTAGTTTATTTGAAGCCCCAAACAAGAAAATATATATACACATATATATATATATATATATATTGCATATTTTTGTTTGTCCTGCTTAAAACAAATATTTTTATAAAGAGTTTCTTTGCCTTCGTTTGTTATACAAAGTTTACAAAATACTAAAGTAAAATATTTCCTCTAATATTTTATTTTGCAACCAAATCATTTTCGATACCTTTTTTTAGTGTTAGCAAATTTTCTTAAAATAAACTAAAAGAAACATGATTTTAGTTTCCTGACAAACTCACTTAAAGTTCATTTACACTTAGAATTTATTAAAAGAATTTGTCTTTGTTCTATGATATGTTGTTTTTTCCACTTTTGCCAATCATTGGAATTGCTGCTATGGTTATTGCAATTTTCTCCTTGATTTCTAATGTTTTTTTTTATTCTTTTTGGCAAATATGGTTAACATACGTTTTTTCTTTTTTTTCTTCTTAAAAACCAAATCAAAGTTCAAGCAGAAGTTATTTTTTCACATCATTATCGTATACAATCAACAATGTCTGAGTTTTATTTGTCTCGTACACATTTTTTACTGAAATTTTTTGTGTAAGAAAAAAAGTATTTTTTTTCTCTTTGTTGACATTTGTTTGCAAGTTGTTTGCTTTTTTACAAATTAAGTCGAAAGTAAAGTAGGTATAAGAAAAGGTTTGTTCGCAAAATTAATATGTATAACAACTTGGTCATAAATAGCAAATAGTATACAAATTTCCAACTTATTTTAGAATATTCTTAAAATGTTAACATAAGACTTAGGAAAAACTTTAAAAGTCATTTAAAATGAGAAAATAAAAGAAAGTATTTTTAGCCGATTTATGAATTAAGGAAATTTGAAATATTATCTTTTATGAAGTTTCGAATCTAAACTATTAAAGAAGAGATTATTTCATTTGTTATAGTTTTTTGCTTTTGGAACAAATTGTTTCGTCTACTTACTTAAGTCACAATAAGAAAAAGAAGTAATAATGATAATGGCTTACATAAGTGTGTAATATTTGTGATTTTCCTGTTTGTATACAAATATAAGTAAGTTAACACATACTGTTGCACAACGTACAATAAAAATCCCAACAGTTCTGATACAAGTTATTAAAATATAAATCTATAAGAGAAACTTGTCCTCGAAGAGAGTTAATTTACGCACGATATAAAGGGAAAGTCCAAAACCATAAACTGGTTACTGTATAAATTATTTAACAATTTACTTTCTATTTAAAAAACTGTGCACGAAAAATTTAGTGCATACAATTTAGCTTATATCAATTAAACCAACGGGTAAATTTTTTGAACTTCTGTTTTTTTTTTAAGTTTTAAATTTAAAAGAAAAAATTATTCTTTTATTCGTTTTTAATAAAATATTTAATATTTTCTGGAATTCATTCCACAAGGACTGTATTGTGTTATCGGTTGCTTTTTTCGTTGGAATGGGTGCACTTCTTTTTACACAATATTTTATTTTTTAGTAAGCTTTAAATATTCTTTAAATATTTTGTTACTAAGACTCAATACATTTAAAATGGTCATAGCTAGTGGATATTTTACACCAATCGCCAAAATAATTCATTCAATTTAAAATTTTTTAAAATTGCATCTCTTACAAAATAATTACCTATAAAGGAAAAAAGTAAAATTTTTCCAATTAAAAAATTTAAATTTAAATTAGAAAAAATACTTCAATTTTATATTTACTATTTATTTCGTTTTATTACTGCTTAAATATATTCATTAAATTATCATGTAAAATTAAAGAACTGTGCTAATTGTTCATAGTAATTTTCACCCTCTCATGTTTAGCTTCCTATTTTTTCTAGCGTTCCTATTAAGAACTTTTTGTTTTACTTTGTGGATTTTCAATTTTTTTGAAATATATATTTTTTATGGCTCAAAGAACTAAACTTCACAACTCACCATCACTCCTATCAATTGTTCTATATGGTCGACGTTTATTTGGATTTTTTGAAATCTATATTTTTTATGACTCAAAGAACTAAACTTCACAACTCACCAGCACTCCTATCAATTGTTCTATATGGTCGACGTTTATTTGGATTTTTTGAAATCTATATTTTTTATGACTCAAAGAACTAAACTTCACAACTCACCAGCACTCCTATCAATTGTTCTATATGGTCGACGTTTATTTGGATTTTTTGAAATCTATATTTTTTATGACTCAAAGAACTAAACTTCACAACTCACCAGCACTCCTATCAATTGTTCTATATGGTCGACGTTTTTTTGGATTTTTTGAAATCTATATTTTTTATGACTCAAAGAACTAAACTTCACAACTCACCAGCACTCCTATCAATTGTTCTCTATGGTCGACGTTTATTTGGATTTTTTGAAATCTATATTTTTTATGACTCAAAGAACTAAACTTCACAACTCGCCTTGAAGCGTGTAGCCTTGTTTTTCGTATGCAATTCTTAGAAAGATCGAATAAAGTTTAGCTGGATATTGGTGAATAGTTTTGCCCCACCAAAACTAAAGTAATATCTATAATATTAACAGAAAAGAAGATTTGTTTTGACCCCTTTTACTTTTACAATATTTATCCGATTTTAACAAAAAGTATATCATTTAAAAGGTATTTATTTAGAGAAGTGCACAATCTATAGATTTATTTTTTGAGGAAATAAGAACAAAATATACACTGAATTTTTCTCTGCTTAAAATTGTGCAAGTAAAAATATGTATATCTATGTTTTAGGATAAGGGAATTATTCGTTTTTCAAAAACCGTTAAAATCTGTTCAAAAATGTTCTTTTTTCTTGAGGGTGTATTTAAATTTCTGAAAATAACAAAGAAAATTTATTCAACTAAAATGATATGTGTCCATATGTATATCATTTAACTTTTAACCATTATAACTATTAAAGGAATTGAATATACCGTTATAATATAAGAACACTAAATTTGGTATTTAAAATCGATACTGTCCTTAGTATAAATGTTGACATTTCAAAGAGAAATTATTTTCAGTGCAAATATTTAAAAATTTTTACTTTGTTACAAAAAGATCTTTAAAACAAGAAGAAAAGGCTTTAACAAATAAATAAGTCGTGGTTATAGCAATATTCCCAGTAATAGACGAAACTGTGATATCAGTATCAATATAAACAACAAGGTCTGGAAATGGCACCAATTTAAAAAAAAATCACGGGAAAGTAAAATAGTTTACATAAAATGTGTTAGCTTTTGTAATATTTAACAAGATTTGTGTTTACCCGATCATAGTAATAGAAAACCATGTTCTTAATAGACAATAATAATATTCAAAAGGTACATGCCAAGAAGGAGAATAATAGTTATCATTTGCAAATAAAAAATGAGAACGATATGTTATTTTAGTTAATTTATTCAATATAATATGTGTATGTATTTTTATACAAATAAGTGCCAAAAATAAATCGCAAATTCCAGATATACTTAAAATGCATAATATTAAAGGCTCTCGCTAATATATTCAGTTCTATTCGCAAACATATATTTAAAAACATTACGCATATCAATAATTTCAATATTTAGTAATTTTATTTTAAATTTAAAAATTTTGGCCTCTGAAATTTTTTCTGTAGCAAATATACCGAAAAGGTCTCTTTCCAAAAAAATATAAAAAAAATAAAGGTGGAATTTTTTAGATACTAAAGAAAAGAAAATTCTTACAAAAAAAAATATGCTTATAAAAATATTTTTATATGACATCTTAAAATATAAGCTTTGACAAATCCAGTGCAAAAAGATAAATTTTGATATCTTTTATATAACAAAACATGCATCATATTTTATCTAAATCGGTAACCAAGGGTCAACATTTTTTATATTTAAAATGGAATTACTCTATTTACAATCGAATTCTATGAAGAGCCTGGAACTGACAAGAGTCCATTGGCAACAAACAACAACTTTTAATTAATCTCACCGAATCGCTTTTTTATAATAGTTTTAGCTACTATATTGTACTAAATAATATGTTATCTTGATCAATATTTTGTTTGTAGTTTTCAACTAAGGTGCTATATGAAAACGTAATATTTCTGAGATAGTACGTGTAACCGACCAAATTCGATTGGCAATAAATTCGGTTGACATAGCGAATCTGTTTTCTCTGTATTTCTTGACTATGGCTATGAACTCAATTATTTAGGTAATTTTTTAAACTTTGTTACGTAGTGTTATCGTTTGTATGTAGAACTATAATATTAAAAGTCTTAATAGTTAGCAGAAGTTTTTTTTGACAGTGTTTTGTAAAAATGTCCTCAAAATGCCTGTTTTTTGCTTGCGATTGGGAAAGTCCAAATATATTTATGCGCCCGGTGAAAATCCTCGACATATGTTATAACGAAAAATAAGTTTCTTTTTTACTATTTTTATTTCCATACGATAGAGATAGCGAGGCACATCGGTTTCACATAGTTTCAATAACTATGCAGTTTAAAAGTATGTGTCATTTCTCATATGAGTATGATTACAAAAGTTCTTGTACCAGAGAGAAATTGTGTGTATGTGTACATTGTAATCATTTGTTGTTTATTGTTAATGCTACATATTTATTAATTTTTTTTCCTTCCTGTTTCTCTCATACATACGAGTATAAATGTTTACTGGTGGTTGTGTAAGTAAGCTTGTTTATATTTTACAGCTCATGTGTTTTTCATAGTCTTAACAATAAAAAAGGGTCGTATATTCTTATGATTTTATTTATTTACTTTTTGTAATCTTAATAATAAAATTAAAAAAAAAAAAAAAAAACAAAAGACATGATATCATTGGATATTATAAAAATCTCAAACCAATTTGTTTTGTCCTTTTTTTTTTTAAAGGGGAGACTTTTGAAATATTACATCAATTAGGGTTTTTTTATGGAGTTTAAAAAAGGAAATACAATTTTTATTTATATTTAATAGGATAAATATAAAATGTGTTTAATAAAAAAATATTAGATAATGTTAAAGTGTATGATTTGCTGGTAATTAAAACAATTTGAATAATATATTATAATTATTTTTTTTAATGAAATCTCTTAATAACTATTAGTTAATATATACAATATTATGATTTTCTTACTCTGGTTTCAGCATCACAATTTTAAGTAATTTCGATTCGAGGTACCAAATTAAACCAAATTAGTTTGTTCATAGAGCTAAATTTACAAAACGATATAGCATTATCTCACAAACACTTTGTTCGCAATTATTATGTATATGAATATGGTTCGTGAGTATACTACACACCTATAAATGTGTAGATATATCTACTTTAGTGAAATCTATTGCTTTTATATTTATTTAAGAAATATATATTATATCTGTTTGACTAACATAACGATGTTACACAAACTTACCCAAAGTTTCCCGAACAAATTTTGTATTTTGAAACGAGTTTGGGTAACTTCGGTGAGTTACTCGAATTAATATTTATCGCATAACATTTCTTTAATATATGAAATATATTAGAGTTTTTTATGGATAAAAACAAGAAAAGGAAATACAATTTTAGTTTATATAAGTAGTATAAAAAGTGTTTAAAAATATTAGAAAATAAGATTAACGATTACCAGTTATAAGAGTAAGTAAATATAAAGTAAGTGTAATTTATGATTTGGTAACAAACACATCAGCTTGAATATATTCGTTGCTAATACCCCATTTACATTTGCACAAAATCTAGTTTAAATGAGATTTCAAGCTAAATCTATATAATTTTATTAGATGTTAATTAGATTTTCCAAAATCTAGTTTCTAAAAAGATTTTACCAAAATCTATTAAAATTTAATTAGATTTTGAAAAATATTGCTTTTCAAAACTGTTTTTCTTTCAGTTTGTTCTAAATAACAATGAGTTAGAAACACTGGCAATTGTGTATGCTTTAGAAAGATTTAGAACAGAACTTGGAGGTATTCACTTTGTTATGGTTACAGATTGTAATGCTTTAACTCAAGCAATACAGAAAAAGCTAGTCAATATGAGAATAACTGAATGGGTATTTACATTTGAAAACTTTAATTATACAATAACATATAGAAGTGATATTTCAATGGGACATGTGGATGCATTAAGTCGTGATTAATTCAGACGAGACCTATGAAACTTATTTAAGTATTCAAATCATACAGAACAGAGATGAGGAAATTAAGGAATTAAGAACAAAATTGGAAAGTGGTATTGATGATTATTTTGATTTGCTAGATGGAATAGTCTTTAGGAACGAGGAAGGTAAGGAAAGGCAACAATTGTACGTTCCAGCTGAAATGGGAAATAATATTATTCGAATTATATATGAAAAAATTAGTCATTTAGGTGTAAACAAGTCTGTTGAGAAACTTAAACAAAATTATTGGTTCCCTAAAACGAGAAAAAAAATTAGTGAAATATATTAGAAACTGTATGAAGTGCATAATTTATGCCCCATGTAGCCGTTCTAATGATCATAATTTGTATTGCATTCCGAAAGAACCTATTCCATTTCACACAATCCATATTAACCATTTTGGACCATTACCTTCAATTCGTTCCGTTCGGAAACATGTTTCAGTTGTTGTAAATGATTTTACTAAATATGTTAAATTATGCCCTTTTCAATCAGTAAGTTGAAAGTAAGTGTATATATATCGTTACAAAAATATTTTGATAACTTTAGTCGACCAGTGTGTATAATTACGAATAGGGCAAATTGTTTTACTGGTAAGGAATTTTCACAATTCCTTTCGGAAAATAATATAAAACATATCAAAATATCTGTGGTAAATAGAATCTTAAAATCAATGCTGTCAAAACTGACTGAACCTGTTACACATTCTGACTGGGTATCAGAACGGGTAAATGTTGAATATGCTCTAAATAATACCATTCCTGCACCGACTAAAAAAGCTCCTTCTGTATTATTATTTGCTGTTGAACAAAGGGGAAGAATAATTGATGATCAGGTGCCTGATTTAAAAAATATAGAAAGCTCACAACAATATAGTCAAACTTATTTTTTGAAACACAGTATTCCTGCAAGAGAGAGATTTTGTAATTATAGAGGATAATAATCCTCATGTAGGTCAAAGCAGAAAATTATGTGAAAAGCTTAAGAGTCTTTATGTTATTACGAAAAAGTTACCGCATGATCGATATGTTATAACTGATACTGAATCCTTTCAAATTACTCAAAACCCATATAATAGTGTAGTTGAATCACGCCGTTTACAATTGTGGTTATTGTTAAATAATGATTGATTGGTTCTGTGATTCCCTAAATGCATATAAAGCGACAATACTTCATAATTAGTTTGATCAAGACGATCAAAAGTTAAGATGGCCCAGCTATTAGAGTATTACTTGTCCTCAAGTTAGTTTATAATAATAATTTATAATCAAGTTAAAATTTTATATTTTTCAATAATTTTTTTTTTTCATAAATTATACTAATAAAAAACTTTAAAAAGTAAAGGATATAAAAAAGTAATAAATAATCTTTTCTTCATTCATACTATAAATAATGATACTCTACAGAAACATGGTCCATGAACTATGTGCCACTATTCCAGTGAAAACATATATCGTGTGTTAGCAAACTATGCACATTTATTGATCTAATTTGCTTGCGAACTTAAGAGTATTTTTAATGAAAAATATTTGTTTCACATTTCTAACAAACTTGTCTTCGAACTAAGTAACATCAATTAATCACAATTTATTTAAAACAAATTAATAAAATTGATTATATTTATTTTGTGAAATTTTGTCATAGACTTAACTCTAATTAATTTAGTAATAATTGAAATCATCATAAAATAAATTATTTTGTCTTTTTAAACAATGTTAATGAATGTTATAAATGTTGCTATGGCAGCTGAAATCTAATATTCAGGTAATTAATTGAGTCATTATAAATATATATATATATATATATATATATATATATATATATAAATATCTATTCCCCGTAAAAAAAGACAAAGTACAACGCAAGCAGTGTTACCGTTTTGGTTATTTTTAATCAAAAACGTTGTTTTATTTTCCAATCTGGAGATGGTGACTATTTTTGCATTTTGATTATATTTTTGTTAAAATTTCAAAATTTCACTTCTATAAACTTTTTTGTTAAAATTTCAACATTTCATTTTTATAAACTAGTTTATTGCTTTGTAAATCTTGTATATATTTTCCAACAAAAAAATGGACCTCAAAACGATTTTTTTCTAAATTTTTCTAAATCTTTTTCTCCATTGAACTCATAACGATAAAGAAAACATAATTTTTAAACACATCAAGAATGCTAATGAAGTGTGTTGCGGTGGAACAAATACGTATTCCATTGTCTAATTACACTCTACAAACTCTAGTTTTTTTCTGCCAAACAGAGATAATTAGTATGTCATTTTCAGAATGCAATTTGTTCCACATAAGTGTGATTTAATATATGAACGAAATCTATTGAAGATATAATCTTTCCAAAAAAGATCCTAATTAAATATCTTTAACTTTAAGTCTTTTAGGTGTGACAAATTTCTATATTTTAACATATTAATGTCTAGAATGACATTGCTAAAATCGGTCCATGATAATACTTTCATAAAAAGTATTATAATCAAATGCACCTACATAAATGACAAGCAGCGTTACCATTTAACGACTTTAGTCGTCAATTGTCCCTTTTTCAATCACCTGGCCACATTTTTGGCCCTTTTTTAGAATGGAACGACTATAACGAGAAACTAAGTTTTTTGAAGAAATTTATTATTTCACAGTATAGTGACGTAAAAAATAACCCCGAAGAATTCATAAATGAATTGTAACTGTTAGAAAATAAAGTTAATGATAAAACATCAAATGCCGAATCTTTTTGATCGAATTGGGAAAATTAAAAAATAGATTTGGTGAATACTTATAACCTAATTTATATTTTTATTTTGGTTCATAGCAGTGCCTCGGCGGAACGTTTTTTTCTGAATTATAATTTATAAAAAAATAAATTGTCCAACAGACTTAATGTAAACACTTGTGAATCCATGCTTTTAGTCCTAAATTTGTTAGACGATAATTTGTAAGATATCGTGCAATAGTACAGAAGTTTAATATTTCATATTCATAAAATGTTAAATATTTTTATGAAAAAATTTTTATTTTTGCGATAATGAAAATTGTTATAAGTAAATTATATTATTATTAAAAAAAAAACAGTATGTTTTGTTTTTGCCTTTATCACATAAACAAATTTTAATGAGTTTTTTTTAGGTATTGAAGCCATTTGCCCCTTTTTTCGAAAAATCCCCTTTTTTTGATGACTATATTTTTATTATTATTATTATTTTTTTTTTAATCTAGACACTTTTTAAAAATTCTCAACGGTAACGCTGATATCCCTATAAAAATTAATTCTTGCTTGCATTTATGTCTAACCCCTATAGTTGTATATAGATTGTTGAAAAAGTCTACCTTATTTTCTGTTATTACTCGAATCAGTTATTTTGAAGTCCTCAATTTATTATAACTTGGTTAGCTATCAACACGCTGAACATAGAAGATCTTTTAAAGTTTTATAATATTGTTACTAAAATTAGTTTCATAAGTTCAAATTAGCGTTTTAAGAATTTTCAAGTTTGTAATATCTATTTGCTTAAATTTTATTGAAATCTCTTAATTTTAATTTATCTTAATTATCTAAACGACAACGAAAACTTTTTGTTAACTTGCTTATGTGTTAGTAAGAAGCACGTGACATGCTGTTATATGGTTATTAATTAACGTTACTAGAATACCAGTAACAGTGAAGAAAATTTAGACATTAGTTTGTGGATTCAGTCAGTCGTAAAGTTGCCATTGTGTTGTATTACGTGTTTGTGTTAAGTCGTAAATATAAAGCAAATTAGTAGTGCCGGGTTATTATTTGCAAGTAAAAGGAGTAAACCAAAAACGTAACAATATTAATTATTATCTTTGTATTACTGAACTATAAGTTATAAATACTTAAAATATGTATGCATAACATCCGTTATTATAAATAATTAAATTTTAAATATTTTTATCTTTTGAGTAAGTTAGGATTAATTTAACTTTATAACCGAAATAAAAAAATTAAACAGAAATATATAAAAATTATATCAACTTTTGCATACCATCTAATTTGGTAACTTTTTTTTTCAAAATTTTGCTTACAAAAATTTTTTGCTGTGGCAACACTGAACACAAGTTATTTTTATAAAAAAATAGTATAAAACTTTTGTTGACTTACTTAGTTAAATAGATAAAATAAGAGATATATATATATATTTTTATATTTAATTTGCCTTTATTTAGACTTATTATTTTCAGAAAAAATTTTTTGTTTTTTTTTTTTCATAAATTTGCTTTATGTTTGTTTTTGAGGAATTTTTGTTTTATTTGGTTTGCTATTTTTAGTTGAAGATAAAATATAATAACAGAATTTAATATGTTTTATAATTGTGGTTAAGGTTGAAGCATTTAATTAAAAAATGATATAAACAGGAAGATAAAAGGAGATTTTCATTTTGATATAAGACTATAAACTAAGTTCAACCAATTTGAAAATTATATGTAAAATTTTCAAGTTCTATTTTGTCATCTTTAGTAAACACTTAAACTAAAATTTTAATAAAACAGAAAAAAATCTATGTAGTTTTTGCTTTATTTTAAAAAATTACATTCGTTTTCGTTTTAATATATTACAATATTGGAATTATCAATGGATGCATATATATAAACTGTATTAACCTCAGAAGTCCTTTAGCTCCTCTAAAGGGATAATATATTTTTACTTTAAGGCGTAAACACAACAAGCCCGGTCCGGTAATTTAAATGTATAATAAAGTGCGCAATGCGGCTCGGTTTAAAAATAAATTTTATTATACCCTACACCACTCTAGGTACTTGAGGTATTATGCTTTTGTGCTTGTGTTTGTGATGAATGGAAAAAGTTATCCAACGCCCTCCTTAAAGTATACCAATCGACTCAGAATCACTTTTAAAATCGGTCTAACTATGTCCGACCGTCCGTCTGGCTGGCTGGACGGCTGGATCAACGGCACAAAGTATAGGTCGCAATTTTTAAGATATTTTAATGAAATTTGGCACGTGGGACATTTATGATACAAGAACGAAGTCTATTGAAATTGGTTGTGACCGGTCCATTATTTAACCTAGCCCCCATACAAATGTCCCCTCAGAATAGAGTTAAAACACTAAAAAATGATCTAAAAATAAGAATATTTTAATGAAGTTCGGTGCAAAGAAGTTCTGTAAAAGTATCTGTCTTTGTACTAAATTTTATGAATATCGGTCCACAATTGACCATAGCTTTCATATAAAACCCTCTTCTAAAAATCACTCATGCATAAATCCCATACGAATGTTAGTATCAACGACATTGGCAAATTTTATGAGAATTTGACCATAATTTACCATAGTTCCCATATAAACCCATTTCCAGGAATATCGCTAAAGTGCATAAAATCATCTAGATATATCAACGCATTATTCTGTATTTGTATTTTATTTTACATTTAGTAAGTCCCCTTTCCGAATTTTTATACTCTTACACAATAGCTAGTTGTGCTTATACATTTAATTTCCCCTTAACTTCATTTCATTACAAACCAGTGTTGCCAGAGTCAATAGTAATATTACACAATCAAAGCCTTCAAATTATCCAAAATTTAAAAAATTACACAAAAATATAAATTAAAAAACACTTAATTTTAATAAAAATTATAAAAGCTATAGATTTATTTTTTCTTAACTATGATCTAACCTGCATTGTTACGCCTATTCTAAAACGTGTTAATTCGGATTAGTGTAATTTTGTGCTTTGTCCAATTTTGAATTCTTTGTGTTGTAACTGAGACATCACAAATTTTTGTAATGATCGGACCATCCAATTAGAATTTAGTGCCAATATATATCTTAAAAACTTTAAACGCCATACCTAATTTCTTTTATGTATCCACATTAAAATTTTGTACATAAATATGAACCGATTCGGCTTTTTACACATTTTCAAAGTTTACGCATATGGAAATCACAAGTTATATATTTTGGATTTTTGTTTCTGTTGCAATATACTATTAGATATCTACATTATTTTTGGACCCTTTCAAATTCAGTTTTCCACAATGTAAAATGTCTAAATTGAAACATTTTTCTTTTACAGAAAAAATGCATTACAGATTTTTTATGAGCAATTAATTTATTAATTTGTACACTGAAGTTCCGTTGAAATTACACAAAAATTACACAGAGATTTTATTATTCAAAAATTATCCAAGTATTTTTAAATTGTACCTTTCTTGGATAACTACACAGAAATCGGCAACACTGTTGCAAACAAACTTAATCGATTTAGTATTTGTTTGTAATCAATTTATGTTAAAGTTATACACTATGGAAGAAAAGTGAACATTTTTTTATGATAATATAATTTTTAAGTGTTCAATTTTACATCATTTTCAAATCTGACTTAATTACAATGAAATAACTTGAAAATACATAATTCAGCTAAGATCATCGAGTGAAAAAAAGTTTTTAGGATTTAGTTAAAAAATATTAAAATAGGAATTAGGCTGATAAATCCAGAAGTTTTCTTGAGATATTTGCTCCAGAAAAATTAGCAAGGACACGAAACTATAATAAAAAATTGTGAAAAAATTCAAAGATTTTTGAAAAAATGAGCGATTAAGAATATTTATTGGGGGAAATGAAATTCTCTAAAAAGAATCTGTTAACATCAATAACTGCAGTACCAGTGTTTGGACTTAAGAATAATTATATTATTGCGAAGATAAAAAAAAAACTAACACTATCGAATAGACAAAATTTAGTGAGACATATAAATTAAAAAAAAAACTCTGTACTCTGGACCTTGGAAAACTAGAAATGACTTTAATAGGCTGAAGAGGCAAACGAAAATATATTTTCGTCTGAATATAACAATTGTTTTCGATTTAAATACAAATTGGCTCTCAGTATTTCTAGGCTAAGAAAATTATGAAACAAAAGGCTACATCTTTAAAGGTTTAGGGAAGTTTTCCATACTTAGGTGTTAGTCCGATCTAATTATTATAATTATGTATCAGGAAAATTACCTTGAATTGTTTGCTAAAATTTGACCAGTTTGATGTAATGTTGAAGACGTTGCATTATAGCTAGGGTATCTAATCGATTAACCGTCATTCGGTTATCCAATTAATTTAGATCGATTAACTATTCGAATAACTTAAAATGGTCTATTTTCGAATAACAAATTAAGCGAATAATTTGTGTCGAATAACCGATTAATCGAAATTTAGTTTTTTGGACTTATAAATTTAATTTTTTTTCTTTATGAAAACGAAAATTGTTACTAAAAAGAACTCTTTTAAACAAATGGTAAACAAGAATTTTTCACAAAAAAATATATCGATTTATATAAAAGATTATAATAGTACAACTTCATAAATAAATATTTATGCTTGTAACAATTAAAATTCTAAAAGCAAAGTTTTGAGTAAAGTAACTTCAAAGCTATAAAGTCATAAACATTTTAATTTTCATCAACAAGATAAACGTAAAAATATCAATATTAATTTTGATTTTTATAACAAGAAAGTCATTTCCAAACAGAAAATAAAGAAGGTTACATTAAAAATACTGATTTATTAAATAAATATTATTAAAATATTTTGTAATAATAGTTAAAAAGAAAGTAAATTTTTTCATACAGATAGGCGAAAGAACTGATAAGATGAGCGCTTTGTGAAAGAATTTGAGCAACATTATGTTTCTAAATAACTTTTTAAATAGATTAAACACTATAATTAATGTTATTTATATATTATACATGTATTTTTAAGACTATTCGGTCAATCGAAAAATGTATAATTATTATCGAAATCCCAAATAATTGGATACCCTAATTACAGCATAATATTGATCCCAAAACATGCAGCTTCACCTTATAGAGGGATCCGCAAAAAGCCCAGACTTAAGAGCATTTAAAAGTGTGTGATTCGCATTAAAAATAAAATTGGGAAGCATGGAATAGCAGCCAGGAAGTATAAAGATACAATGGAATGAAATGAAAAATAGTGAAATTTTTTTTGCAAACTAAACAAATCATTTTATGAATTTAATTCGCGAAATGTTGTTTTTTAAAAAATATTTTTTGTTTTTTTTTTTATGTAGCAAAACTGAACACTTTTTCTTTTTAACAGTATCTTCATTTTTTACAGTAACGAATCTGGTTTTAACCAATTTTCAAATTTATTATTAAAAATAAAACCCTAACAAATTTACACTATTAATTTGTTTTATATTACTTTACTCGTTGAGAAGATATAGTCTAAAAAATTAAATAGTGACGAGAAAAGTTTCATTTTTGCTCCATAGTGTACTTAAATAAAAAACAATATTTGTGTGTTTTATTTTTATGGTTCTGACATATTTCATTCGTTTCGTTTTTATCAAAAGATCACAAATAAAGTAGACTTTAAGGCAACATGCTAATCAAGATTTTATAAAACTAAGTGAATTGTCAAAATAAAATATATAGATATAAGATTAAATAATAAATTATGAAATAATTTATAACGGGAGGTTAATAAAATTGCTATAAAAGTAATGAAATCATTATTAAGAAAAGGTTTATTTTTTAAAAAAATTTTAGGAAATTTTAAATGATGATAAATGCTTATTTTTAAAACAAATGAAGTAAACTTTTGAAGGCAAGAAAAAGAAAAGTAGTTCATGAATCAAACCTTACTTTAAAAATTGTAAGTGTTTTGAAACTCAATCTTTGCCTAATTCTAATAATAATTATGAAAAAAACTAATTCTCTTTCATATATTCAAAAAGTTTGAGGGTCTACAATCGTGATCAATGCAGATCTCATTTAAAAGGACAGGCGAATAAGGCTACCTAAACAAAAGGTAGAAACACTTCAATTAAGAAATTTTTATTAAAACATTTTAATGGGCAAAACTTTTCAATAAACTTAATATAAATTGTTTATTAATGTAATTATTATTATTATTATTATTATTATTATTATTATTTTAAATAAATATAAAAAATATTCTGACATTTCAAAAGAAATATATTATGAAAAAATAGTTAAATTAAATTAAAATTATATGCTGAATCTCATTCATTTCTTGTTCAACCCAAGGACGTAACAAATAAATTGTTATGTTTTTCGCAGATTTGTGGGACATAAGTTAACAAAAAAATCTAAGTACACAAATTACTTTATTGTTTGGCAATATTTATTAACAAAAGTAATTGTATTATTGTAAGAATTCCCTTCAAGACTTGATGTTAAATTTGATATAAGATACGCATTTTCTTCATTTGCAGCTGATGGTCTTAGACGGTACCAGCTTTGACTATATTTCAAAAATATTCCATATAGGTTAGCAAGCATTAATTGAATTTTAATTATCACAAAACGTCGTAATGTTCATATTTAGATTTTAAAAGGTCCTGTTAAATTGTAGCAGTTACATCAGATAGATGTTACCTCAGATGGTAACAGCTTGGAGTGTATTTGCAATTCCATTTATGTAAGCAAGAATTGATAGGATCTTAGTTATTCTTATGACATAACACGTTATTAACTTTCAGTTTTTGGTTTCAAAATGTCTAAATTTTGTTGGAACATCCGGTCAAAATCATTGCTTTGTAAGGTGATCATATCATCATACTTTTACATACATATATATTTCGAAAATAAACTTCTAAATAAAAATGTATTATAAAAACAATTAAAAATTGTTTTTATATTGGAAGACGGCATATAAAATGGTACTAGATTAAGTTAATATTTTGACTGTGTCAATCAATATATTAATTGATTTTTATCAATGTTTTAATTATAAATCTAATTTATTTAATAAAAATTTGAATTTAAATCTTACAAAAATCTAATAATTTCATTTAATTAATATTATCATTTTGATGATTAGAGCAAAATCAATTAAAATTTTAATTGATATAAAAAATTTCGTAATTGAAATCCATTTTTATTTTTTTCTGTGTATGTATGTATTATTATTATTATTTTGATAATGAATATTTTTAAAAATTTTACTTTTTTCTAAATTTTATTTGTTTTATTTATTTACAAAACAATTACAAATTATAGTCTAATTTTAACCGAGTAGATTGCCCATTGAAGTGAAACAGACCAGAGTCTCCAGCGAGAATCAAACTCACATCCCTAAATTGACAGATTATGTCACCATTAATTAGCTCGAATTTTTTGTTTTTTTTTTGTTTTAATATTTTACTCTTTTTATTTTTTTTAACTTCTCGAAAAATGCTATTTTTTGAATATATTATTACTATTTTGAAAAATTCAATACTTTTTTCTCTTTGAAGAATTAAAATTTTATTATTTAAAAATTTGATTTAACTTTTTTGTATTTTTTTTTTTCGGTATAAATTCCGATTTTTTTTTTAAATTTTTGTAATTTTTATTATTTGAAAATTTGTACTCTTTTGAAAAATTCTACGTCTTTAATTTTTTTAACTTAAGAAAATAGTACTTTTCTTGAAACGTTTTTTTATTTTTTCGGATATTGGTACTATTTTTGGAATTATTTAAAAAATTTTTTTTTTCGTTGAAAAATATTACTTTTTTGGGAAAAATTCTTTTTTTATTATGTAATTTTTTTTTAAAACTCTCTACTCTTTTTAGTATTATTTTTTTAAATATTTTTCTTATTAAAAAGTGGTTATTTTTTGAACAACCCAGAAAAAAATTTCGGTTCTCGGTAATGGTAACTACTTATTAAAGTAGTTTCTTGGTAATGTGGCGTCATTATTATTTGCCTACTCTATATTACATAAATAAGTAAGTTGGCTAGAGCGCTGAATTAGCAACCAGAAGATTGTTGGTTCAACCCTATTCTGATGCCGTTAGTTTTTTTTTTTAACAAATTGTAATAAAAATATATTTTATATTAAAAAACTTTTTGTCACTTAGAAAATTAAGTGCAAGATGATCTACTGAGTAAGACGTTAGTCATTAAAAATGAATGGTTAATTTGTGCCCCAGCTCAAATCTCACTGACGGCAATTTTTTTATTTTTCTTAATATTTTTGTTTAGGCACATATTACCCCTAGAGTCTAAAAATAACTACATGAATTTGTGGACAACTCGAACAAAAATAATTAGTTATTTAGGCAAAAAAAAAAAAAATAAGTAGTTTATTTTTGTTTCCAATTATACATGCTAGCTTACCAGGAAAGCAAAGTTTTCGCTGGGAATGCGTATTATTATTATTGTTATTATTTTTATTTTTGAAAATCTATATTTGTTTTTAATTTTAATTTTAATACAAATATAATTTTTTCCATTTTATTTCGTTTTAAAGGATTCACAATTATTCACAATTACTTATTTATTATTATTATTTTTTTGAACTTTTATCATCACCAGGACAACCAAATATATGCTCCAAAGAAAGTGCTTTATGTGCATATAAAATGCTCTTAAAACTGGAAAATATGCCCTTAAATTAAAAAAAAAATATATGCTCTTAAAATATAATTTCTGGCTAAAATTTAAATTATCTACTATTTATGCTAAAAATAGTTTAGCAATTGCTAAAAAGTATTTACTTTTTGCATTTAAAAACATTCAAAGCTATCAGGAAATTACAAAATTTCTAACAATTCATTTGATTTGAAAACCTATATGTGACAGTAAAAAGAAAATTTCACTAACTGCAAATTACGTAAAAAATTCTATTGAATACAAAATGTGTAAAATTTTTCTCTTAAGTGTAAAATATGAAAAATTATGCTCTTTATTGTAATATATGTAAAATTATGCTCTTAAGTAAAAGTAAGGATTTTCTACAAAAATATGATAAAATATGCTGCAAAGCCCAAAGTATGCAAAAATGTACTGACAATATATGCTATTACAAATCGATTGCAAAATTCTTAAAATTTTCTGAAAAATGTAAATAACTAACAGTTTTATTCATTTGAAGCCCAACAAAAAATATACTTTTGTATATTTTTGGTTGCCCTGATTATCACCCTTAAGTATTCTATACTTTTTTACTACCTTTTTAACTTCATAAAATATGCTTATGTTTCCATCATTTTATTATTTTTTTTCTCAAGTGCACTTTTGTCAATTAAAATTAATATAATAATTCCAGGAACAACTAAAGAAAACAATAAAAACAATAGGAAAAAAGTTAAAACATTTAATTTTTGATTTTCTTGAAGTTCATATATATATATCATAGCTGAATTTTCGAAAAAATTTTAACGCGTATTAATTTATCTTTAAAGAATATATAATAATTAACTTTATTTAGTTAATTAATTTAAATATTAATATTTGTTTACTCTTTTACTTCTACTAACAATAAAATTTAACACCTTAAGGTATGTTTTATAGCAGCTTGAACTAAATATGGTAAAGTAACCTATCTTTATTTCAATAAATTTTTTTTTCTCACCTTAATAGACATTGAACAAACTTACTCTTCTCAGAAATATTTTATATAATTAAGTAAGCAGATATGTAATTACAACAGATGTTTAAAAAGTTCTATTATTACAGATTATATTGTCATTAATTGACTTTTTTATGCTTTAACACCCTAAACTATGCTTTTTTTTAGCAACTTTATAAAATGTTATAAAGTATTTTTTTTATTAGTTTTAATTAATTATTTTCTCACCTTAAGTGTAATTGAGAACCGAAATTTCTTAGAAATAATTTAAATAATTAAGGTAACATGGCAGATAATATAAATTTTAACATCCTAAAGTATTCTCTTCTTTTAGGCAACCTAAGCTAACTTAAAGTATGCTAAGGCAATCTTTCTTTAGTATTTAATTGAAAATTAACAAATGTGGGTTGAAATTACTTTTATTTGAAGTAAATTAGTTTATTGAACAATTTAATTAAAATGAAATAAATATATTTAAAATTTAGTTCTACAAGAAAAGAAAAACATTTCTCTTTATTTAAATTTTCGTTTAACATCCCTAAAATTATTCATTCTTTTTTGAATTTTATTTTTAATTTCAGAATAATATTTAATAATAATATTTATAAACTTCTAATTTTGTTTTAAAAAGTCAAATATTCTCTGTGCCAAATTTTATTCTCTTATTTGAGTTTTAAATCCCATATGTAATAATGTTGACAGTTATTAAAAAAAACTGTAATTAACAAAGATACTTTAATTTGCAGTTGGAGAAAAAAAGAAAAATTTGAAAAATAAAATAAGTTATTAAAAAGAAAAGAATGAAAATAAATTAATTAATTCAGAGAAACGTGGCAGCTGTAAAATGTTAAAGAAATTTTAGTAAGAGAAAAAAAAAAACTAAAATTTAACCCACAACCAGAATTTATATAAAATCAATTAGTAAATTAAATATCGATGATATTTTAGAGCGAAATTCAAGATTATACACCGTAGATTTTAATTTAAAAGAAGTTTTCTGGTAAATAATATATGATATACAAGATCAACAACCTAAAACAGTGTTGAATTTGATTGACAAACAATTGTTATAAGGTAATGAATAGATTAGACAGTATTATTACTAAATATTAAAACAAGAATTGAAACTAAAATTTTTGCTGGGATTGCTGTTTATTTCAATTTATTTTTTCCTGTACCAAATAAAATTAAATAAAAAAAAAACTAAATAAACACTTAATTTATAAAGAAGAAGAATCATCGAAAAACCAAACATATTTTTATTTGTGAATGCATTTGAAAACCTCCCAACATAAAGGGTTATTCTATATTGCACCCATGCTAATAAAAGTGTCAAGAGTTTTTAATAACACAAGTGCAAAATAAAAAAAAAAATAAAAAAAAACATCAACTCATACTTAAAAAAATCTTTATAACAAACTGACAGATCGTCAGTTTTTTATGAAGCAGAAAATTCACACTTGTATACGCAGTATGGTGCTCGAATAAGAGATGACGTGTGAGTGAATGGTTTTGCAAAAATGTGGAAAATTCTATTTTTTTACTCAAATTTCCCCAACACTTTGATTTCTCTTCTTTGCAAGTTTTCTCTCCTTTCAGGAGGTTTTCAAAATAAAGATTTTTTCTTAAACAAATTGAAGATGAGAAAAAACACAGATATTTTTATTTGTATTTATGAAATATTTCTTATTTTCCCTTTGGGTTGTTATTGGAGTTGATGTTTAATTTAAAATTTAAATAAAATTCTCTACAGTTTTCTTCTCATCAAAATAATATTTCTGCTTAAGAAAATTTGAACATTTTATAAATTGAAAATATTGTTGCAAACTAAAAGTTGTATTTTACTTAAATGGTCTGTCATTTTATTGCTTTAACTAAAGGGAGTTTTAAAAAATATCACAAGTTTTATAAAACTTAAAATATTGTGCTTATATTACAAATAAACACAAGTCGAAAAGACGCAATTACCTTATGGTCCTTCGAACCGGATGCAGGTTAACGATGCTATCACGTATATGATTTTTGACCTGCAATGTTTAAGATTTTAAACAAATGGGAAGAATAAATTATTTCAGATTCATTTTAGTAATTTTTTTTATTAATTTTGAAACTTACTCAGTCTTCCGCTTACAAACACCTTCTATATACATATAATATTTTTATAACAATTACTTATTTTAAATTCAAAATTAGTTCATATTTATTTTGGTTTTGGGAATTTTATTTATTCAATAAAAATAAATATAAATATCTACAACTTAATAAATTTTTGTCTACTGTTTAAACAATTTGAATTTAATTTCAGCACCGTAATGACATAAAATAAATGTTTATTTGAAAATACCAACGCATAACAATTGGTAGAAATTATGTTAAGATTTAAGTGTGAGTATCTTGAGGCTTAAGCTTTTTGGGTTATTTGAAATAATACAACAGAATAATAATAATAAAGAAAACAACAAGTAATAAAGATACTTTTTTTTCGAAATGGGTCTTGTGTTTCTCAATATTTGTTTTTTTAATCTTTACAGTAACTTAATACTTGTAGTTTAGAAACGAAAACCGTATATGTCGAGTATTATTTCTTTTGATATGAAATACTTGGCGTGCACAAACAGGGAAATAAAAAATAAAGATAAAATTGTTATTTTATATAAAAGAAAATTCAATGCTAATACTAACGAAGGATTGACACCGGTAATGGACCATGCCAATGAAGAAAGTGAATAAATTGCAAATTAAATTTCCAAGAAGTTATCCGGTAAGTAGTAGACGTACATATGATAATGAACTGTTGAATTAGCTGAGTTTCGAACCTTAATAAGATCTAATATCTATGTTTTATAGTCCAGATTCCAACTTACAATACTTAGTCTGAGGTATTCTATTATCTAAATGTAGTTAATAAAAAAAATATCTTAAGTTAAAAAATAAATTGAGCAACTCATTTCTTAGGTATTTTTTTTTTTTGGTTAATATATTATTCCAATTATTTTGAACTGTATTTCAGATTTCTTTAAAAAAGTTATAAAGTCATATTTTTACTACTTTAAAACACGAGTATAAAACCCATCCTTACTGCAAATGTAGATGAATTTTTTAAGTAACAAAATTATTTTAAAACAATAATAAAAAACATGTTTTGTTTATGAATTTCTTGTATAAATATTTATACAAATGTATATGTTTCTACAAATTAGAAAAATAAATATTAGAAATATAAAATGTATGTTTTTGTATGTAAATTTATTTTTATTCATTTATTTATTTATTTGCTACAAAAACCATAATTACAATAAGTTTTTATATATAAATGTAGCAGTACGTAGAAAGAGTATGATAACAAATTTTAAGATAAGTGAGAAAGTAAGGAAATTATAATGTATTAATCTATATAATTGTATAATATGTCTCGGACAACTTTTCTTTTTTCTTTACAAGAACAACTAGAACAAACTAAACAAGTTGCATAATATAATAAAATTGAATTAGAGTATTTTGTTCCATTTTTAATTGAGAGATTTGTAAGAAAGGAGTGATAAACAATATGTAATAGAGTTTAGTACTTTGAATTGCATTGTTTATTTTTTCTTCTGAGTCTTATGCATTACAGGAACTAAAGTAGAAAAAGTAAACAATTTTTGTAGCTTTTTGAAAGGTTTATTTTTATATAAAATTAATTTGCTATTTGCGTTATAAAGATAAGCTCATTTTATTGTCTTTTATTTTGAATATTTAAAGTCAGGGATCGCAACTGTTTTGATTTTTATCATAAAAATTTGAAAACTATATTTTCACTTTTATATTTTTGGAGCCAAGGTAACAATTATTAATAAAAGTCATTATGTGATTTTTACTTTTGTCGAAGTACTGTAGAATACAAATAAATCGCAAAAAAAGGAAAACAAAAAACACCAAAATAAAAGATATCATCATAAAAACACGCTAAGATAAAAATGTCGTAAAAATGAAAAACGCTAAAATAAAAAAGTCGTCAAAACGAAAATATTGCTAAGATAAAAAATCGCTATAATAAAAAACTCACCAAAACAAAATGAAAATAGCTAAAACCAAAAAAAAAAAAAAAAAAAAAATTAAGAAAAAAATACAAATAATTTTTATATCATTATGATAAAATTTGTTCCATCTAAGAAAAATATTTTCGAAAAAAAAAAATAATTTTATGTATATACATAAATATGTATGTAAATTTTGTAGGAAGGCCCCTCAAACTATGAGAATATGGAAAAAATATTAAAAAAGAAATATTTTTAAATTGATCTTTAGTTGCCTACCAGTGATTGTAAGTCAGGAGTCTAGGACATTTTGTGTAAATAAAAGTTTTGAGTTTTTGTTTCGAAATGGCTATCAAAAGACTCATAATTTTGAGTCTATTATGAAAAAAAAAAAATATATATATTTAAAAATTTTTTCGCAAAATTGTGGATCCATAGATTATGCATGGAAAAAAGTTCTATATTATTGTTTGCAAAATAGATAAGAATATTGAAAAGTTACATTGTAGTAAGTTTGGCCTATAACTAATTATTCTCAAAAACATTCTTCACCAAAATGAACTAAATGCCTCTAATGGAAAAAAAATCTCATTTGTAAAATTTAAAAATATTTTCCCATAATAAAATGAAAAAAAAAAAAAAAAAATGCGAAAAAACTAAACTATTTTTGGTCAAAATGTACCAGAATTGAGATTTTCAATCGCTGGTAGGGAAGTGAAGATTAATTTTAAAAATTTTTTAAATACGTTTTCCGTATTCAGCTCATCAATACGCATCGTTTGAGATATATTTTTTTATTTTATTTAATTTATATAATAAGGCACTCTTTTTTTTAAAAAAGGGCTTGTTTTATTTCTTGAAAAATATATTTTCTTTGAAAAAAATTAAAAAGAATAACAAGCGAAAAGCAAGTAAAGGAAATACAGTAAAGAGATCATCATCATATATACCTCGGTTGTGCTGAACAAAGACCTTCTAAAATCGATTTTACATTTTTTTATTTAATTAGTTGAATTTAGGACATTTTCGAGAGCATATATTTTTTAATTATACATATGTGTAAATTATAAGGGGTCTTGGGAAGCTTCCGTGTATGGTGAACGAAATAAAAAAAAACTTTATTAACTTCAGCAAAAATATTTATACCCTGCATCCTAGGAAAAAATCTACATGCCAAATATCATGAAAATCAGTCTCCAAAAATCACTTTAACTTTATCGAGATAATTTCTCGCATATTGAAGTTTTCTCAATAATTTATTTAAAATTCACAAAAATATTGTGCAAGATATTAGAACCATTTGAATAGTTTTATATCCAGCAATATTAAAAAATTATTTCGTTGGTCTTTATTTTTTTTTTTTTTTTGCTTTTTTTCAATTTAAAATAAATTTTGTTTATTTAATTTTACCACATACTGTAGATGCATGAACTTTTAAATTTGTAAACAAATTGTAATTACAATTTAATAAACATACTTTGTTTTTTGCTCTAAACAATACAAATAATATATTTATTTTATTGTTATTATTGCTGGATATACACTTTTTGTTAGATTATTTCAAAGAAGTTTTAATTTCTTATTTTGGAAATTATATGAACACTATTATTTAAGATATCCCAGATAAAAAAAATAGAAAGTAAAGGTGTGACTATGTCAATCAGAAGTATTTCCATCAGTATAAAAAAGAAAGAAAAATAAAACGGAATATTGAAAATAAATATTTTTTAAAGATACGTACGTGCATTTTAGTATTTGAAAATGAAAAACTTTTATTACAATAAATGTAATACAAAATAAAAAATTAATAAATAATTAGGAAATTAGTGCATACTTTGAATAATTTAATAAACGTTTTCTTACAATTTTTACATATTTATATGTATATATTATATAACGCATAGAAAAAGTTATCCAACACACACCTTAAAGTATACCAATCGACTCAGAATCATTTTTTAAATCGATCTAATGATGTCCGTACGTCTGTCTGGACGGCTGACTGGCTGTCCATGTAAACCTTGTGCACAAAGTGCAGGTCGCAATTTTAAAGATAATTCAATGAAATTTGACACGTGTGACTTTTATGATACAAGGACGAAGCCTATTGAAATCGGTTGTGATCGGTCCATTATTTCCCCTAGCCCAAATACAAATGTCCTCCGGAAACAGAAATGAATTAAAAAGAATAATATTTTAATGAAACTCTGCAAAGAAATTCTGTACAAGTATCAATCTTTGTACCAAATTTTACGAAGACCGGTCTACAATTGACCATAGATCTCTTATAAACTCCTCTTCTGAAAATCACTTTAACGTGCATAAATCCCATAGGAATGTTAGTATCAAGTTAATATTCGACACAAATAAGTTTTATGTAAGTAGAAACAACATTGCCAAATTTTATGACAATCGGTCCATAATTTACCATACCCACTTCCAAGAATAGCCCTAAAGTGCATATAAGTGCATTATTCTGTGTTTGTATATTTTATTTTACATTTAGTAAAATTGGCCGCAGGTGTAGTATAAGTCCCCTTACCGAATTTTTAACATTGCAAAATTTAAATTTAATATTAAAGAGACTACATAATGTTCTTTATAACTCAGCAAACAATTGACCATTTCCTTAACTTCCTTCCAGCTTCTCAATGTTATAGTTTCCTCTACAATTATTTATGTGTTGTAGATACATATATTTTAATTTCCTTAAAAGGTTCATCGTCAACATCACTATGATGTTGGCCTTAAGCTTTAACAACTACATAATAATAGTAACAACTACAGTCTAGTTTCTTTCTACTAAAATTTGAGGTAAGTATAAAGATTACTTTTTTCACTTAAAACAGAATTTATAAAACATTTTAAATACAAACAGAAGTTTTTCTCTGGAAAAATTTTATTTTCTAAAAGCATATGAACACAATTATAATATATATTTTTTGTTGTTAGCTATTCCTTTAATTAGTTAAAAATTAAAAAAAAGTTTAAACTTAAAATTTGAGTTTTTATTTAGTTATATTTTAGTTCATTTAAATAGATCCTACAGGTATACTAAAGTTTATCTTCAGATTTATTTTATTGGCAGAGTTTGTATGTTTAAAGCCTCATTAATTTTTAAAAAATTATACCAAATAAAAAGAGAGTTACAATCTGTTACCACCTAAGATTGTGCATTTGTTTTCCAAGATTTTTTCTTAAATGGCACTTGGGCTTAACATATATTTTCAGGGGGCACTATGGATTTTATGGCTGCATAAAACTTATAATAAAAACTTTGTTTTTTTATTTTTGTGTAACCATTAAGTGTGAACAATGCAAAGATTAACAACAGCTTTTATTCCCTCCCGCTATTGCTTGTTTACCCTTAGCATGTTGTTCTATAAATTTTGCTATGATTGTTATATAAAATTATATGATGCATACTTTTAGGGCTTACTATTATAATAATAAATTGCATTTTTTTTTGCATTTTTGTAAAAATTTTCAGCATATGTGGCAAAGAAAATCTGTGAAATATTTGATTGGGTTTGTAAAAAATTCATAAAATATTTAACTGAATTTGCACTGTATATTTAAAACAAGTAGGGTATTAGTTAGTGCAGAACTTTTCAACTATAAATTAAGTTTTATTTAAAAAAAAATTCTGAGGATTTTGATATTTGTAAGATGTAAGTTTTGTATAAAAACATGTAATTGAAAGCAAACTAATTCCAAAATAACGGTGACTATTTAATTAATAATATGTAGTTAAATTAATATTACGAGTATAATTGGCAAATATTTTAGTTCGTTTGTATGAAATAGGAAATTTTCTGTCTTCTTGCTTTAGAATAAAATATAATTTGGTTGTATTTTCTTTTAAGCTTTTAACAATAAAATAATTAGCTTTTGGAAGAAAAATACACATTTTTTCAAAAATAGGATATTAAATTGGAGAAAGAAAAAAAATGTCTAAAATATAAATGACCACCTTTTGTCAATATTGTGAGGAAATATAAAACAAATATATTTTTGTATTTATATTTATTTTTCTTTACTTTTTCGTAATTAAATTTACTGCATATATTTTAATAAATAAAATTAAGTAATTGTTTAAAAATAAATGTGTTAAAAACTATAGTAATTTTAGGGCTGTACGAAACAAACAAAATTGTAGCATATTTTAAGGAAATTTTTAAGAGTTTTGTAAATTATTTATGAATTTTAATTTATGGATTTTAAAGAAATAAATAAGAATTTTTATAAATATGAAATAAAAGTAAAATAAACAAACTATAGGATTATGTAAATAAATAACGAAATTCTTCATATTTTTGTTAAAATTTTGATATAGATACAAAAGGTAAAGAATTCCTTGTTGAAAAAATAAATAAAAATAAAAAATTAAGAATTGTCTTTGTCTTTGTTAAAGAATATTAGTTTGGTATAAAAATGTTTCTGGCTCTGTAGGTCAAAGTTCAATAGCTGGTTTTGATACCATTACCATTCTAAACACATATTGCTTTTTTTCGAATAGTTTTTCTTATAGTTTTGTAGTTTTTTTTTTCTAATCTACGCTTTTTTGAAAAATATTACTAGTACATGTTTCGTTGATACAGTACTTTTTGAGCGAGTTTATCTTTTTTATATAATGGCATATTATGGGAGATTTTTATTTTATGAAATACTACAAAATTTGTTGGCATTTAAAATACTTTGTTTTTTTTTTGAAAACAATTTTTTTTTTAATATTTTTTATCAAACTAGTTTTTTTATATAATTTTAAATTTAAAATTTAAATATTTTCATAACCAATTTCGTCTAATGATTTTATTTTGAGTAACTAATATTGACAATATACAATTTCGAAGGATTGGATATTTAAATGTCCAAAGCGAAATCCTGGTAAATTGGAAAAGTTTCAGTTTTCCAGATTTAGCAAAATTTGTCAGTTTGAAATCAGCTTTCCATATTTCTTAAATTTTAAATAATTCGATGCTTATTAAATATATATAATTTTAAAGCAGCATGCGTTTATACTTCAATCTACTAATGTCATTTTTCCTGGCATTGAAATAAGCATCGAATCATTTAAAATTTAACAAAGTTCCTTGGGAAATTATTTATGCTCTTGAGTTTCATTCAAATTTTGAAATACACCTAGTAACGCTTATATAATAGCTATCAAGAGCATGACCTTGGAAAAACTGATTTCAAACTTACAAATTTGATACCAGATATTTGGCTAAATCTGGGAAACTGAACTTTTCCAATTTACTATGATTTCGTAGTGGACATTTAAGTATCCAATCCTTAGAAATTTTATATTGTGAATATTAGTTACTCAAAATAAACTCATTAGTAATGATGAAATTAGGTATAAAAATGTTTAAATTTTTACGAATTATTTGATTCTTAATTTTTTTCTTCTATATTCAAACTTATTAAGATTTCTGAATGAGTAAAGAAGAAAACTTAAATTAGGATAAAACTATTATGTAAAAATTTAACTATCTTTAAGACTAACTTGTTTCTTTTTCTTTTTTTTTATTTTTTGGTGAATTATCAATTTTGAAGATAACTGTATATTAATTAAAAGTTTTACATGGATACACACTTTACCCCGATCCCAGAATTTCGGCTATAATTAGAATACTTGGTTTACGTAAAAAACAAATATCACATATAAGGGTTTTGGGGATGCTGATTAAGTTTCTGCAATAAAAAAAAAAAAATAAAAATTTATAATTAAAGATGTCGAATCCAATATGCCGGCCAAAATTTCTTTTTATTTATTTAACGATTTATTTTAAGACCCAGACTGTGAATATGGTTTTTGATTTTCCGAATTCAGAAAGGCGTAGGCAATATTGCGGATCAAAGTGATTCCTAAATTTTGGTCTTGGGGGCGCTGATCACGTTCAATATGGCGGTTAACAAATTTATTTTATAACTTTATGAAATGTAAAAAAATCGCATTGGAGAATTTGTTTTTGGATTTTCCGAATTAGGAAAGGCTGAAGCAATACGACGGATTATAATTATCTGAAAGGGAATTTTTTGCTTTAGAATATAGTATTTAAGTGCCAAAAATATGTATGTATATATATATATATATATATATATATATATATATATATATATATATATATATATATATGCATATGTATTTGGTTTAAAAGTTTGTAAAGTTCTTAATAAAGAATTTAAGGTAAATTAAAAAAAAAAATCAAAATAGCGGATTGAACATGGCGGTCAATAAGTGTAATTTATAATCTTTTGCAATTAACTAGATTTGTATTTAATATGTCTAAATTCACGCGTATGAATAGTTTTATACAATTTAAAGATGTTTTAATTTTAATCAAAAATTTATTTTTAGATTAATGTCATATTGGATTCGCCACTTTTTTATTTTTAAAATTTAATGTAAACAATAATAATTAACATTTTATAATTGTACATAAGAAATTGTTGTTGTCATATTGAATTTGCTACTTTGTTTTTTCCCCCCTTTTTTGATCAGAAATCATCAAAAATTACCATAGCAATCAAATTTGTTTATTTCCTTAATTCTTATCAAAAAATTTGTACACAAATTTTTTATGGTATAAATAAGTGAGGTTTTAAGAGCCGTTTTAGTTAATGGGCTATAACTTACGAATTTATAAACTGTTGCAAAAACTTAGGTAGGAAAGACCTTAGAGAATCCATCAGTATTATTAATATGAAAACGTTCCTTTTCACTGCTTGGCTTGAAAATTTACGATTTTGGAAAAAATCATATTTTTAAAAAAATAGATTACTATTTTATATGAAATTGTCTTATAATGTCACGATTTCTTATTTTATTTATACACATATTTATTTTCATCTTTTTAACCTGATACCTTTGCATATTTATAAATTATATGCACTATTTATAAAAAAAATAGAATATTTTGAATATGATGAGAAAAAATATGATATTTTGAATTTGTCCTCTTACGGTAAGCCGCATTAATATAAAAATTTATAGGCATATAATCAATTTCAAATCGATATAAATTTTTTCCCTCTACCTCAATTGAACTTTTTGCCATAAAATCGAACTTGTGGCCCAGAGTGGGATAGACAGATGGTCGTATATCAGTAAATTTACCCATTGAGAGGCAGCTTTAGACAATAACGGTCATATGTTTTAAATTTTATCAAATTTGATTAAAAGGTTTGCATGGATATACTGCTGGACAGATATTGGTAAATTGACTCAACTATTGATTTTAAGCTCAATATTTTAATACATTACAAACATCAGCATAATATTTAGTGCATGATATATATAAATATTCAGACGAATGGGTCAATACTAGCCAATACTAGTTAATAAATTTTGCAACATCATTTACTCACTTTTTATGGGCCACTAACTGGAAAGCCAAATTTTTTTTGATGAAAGTGTTCGGAACAAGTGCCCATAAACTATTGGCTTTCTAAATTCAAAATATTAACACAAGAATAATGAATGAAGAATTAGAAACTTCAAAGGATCAAATGAAAATGTTAGAATAAAAATTAAGAAGCAGATAAAAAATTTTGCTTTCAGGACATCTCATCAGTTCAATCTATAACTAGGCCTATATGTCACCACATCAAGTTAGTAGGTATATATTTGGTACGAAAGCTTTTTTTAATAAGAATGATTGTAAAAAAAGAAATTTTTCTCTAAAAGTTATCGCAAGTCAATTCTGCTTTAGAAAATATTTATAAACTTCAAATGTAGAAATTTAATTTTAACACTTAAAATAGTTTAAAATAGTTTGAAATTGCATAAAAATTGTGCGAAGAATTGATAAACTTTTAGTTTATTATTAGAGTCCCCGAAAAAAATAGTGCATAAAAAATATTCCGAAAGAAAATCGGGCTGGTAAAGTCTGAAAAACTTTAGGAAAGCACAAAAAGTTCCTGATAGGAACGCTTGTGAAAATTTGAAGGTATGTCAAGCCATTGGTATGTGTAAAATTAAACATTTAATTTAAAATTAATAAAAAAAAAAATTAATTTGACTTTTAAATTTTAAACTTGAATATAACTGCCTTTAAAAAAAAACATATTTTCTAAACATTTCACCCGTTGCCATAGATTAAAAATATATATTCATGTGAGAGAAAAAAAAAAACTGATTCAATTGTTAAAAACCTAACTCATACAACAACAAAATACATGTAGTCAAATATATTTTGTTTTTGTGTTTTGAAAAAAATGAGTAAATTTTTTTGAAAATTTAGTTCGAAGTGCCTCTCACATAAACTTCTAGTTGTATTCTATGTAAGTTGCTTTGTCCTATAGACAAAAATCAAAATAAAAACATTTCTCAAATTGTATTGAAATATATAGTTTTGAAAAGCTAACAATATAATTCATATAATTTTAAAAGAATTTTTTTGAGACTAATTATTTTTGTGGCTACGAAAGGGAGCAAAATTCTCAGAATTTAAAACAAATATTAGTGAACAAAAAAGGGGGTTTTAAACTATTGCAGAAAAAAAATGTCAAAAATTTCTACTTTTATAAAATCCGTCGAAGATTTGTTGTTCAATACATCAGTATATTTGCCAATTAAAACTATTATTTTTTAAATATAATGTTTCGAATGTATTTATTTATTTATTTATTTTGCTTAAATTTACACATTTTTTATTTAAAACATAAAAATTATTTAAATTTGATGAATGATATACAAATTATAAAAAATTATAAATTTATTTTTACTGTTAATGTAATTTTTTACAGTTATTTAACAGATTAAAGAATAATTGGTGTCTATTTTTTGCCAAAAAAAAAAAAAACAAAAAAAAAAGGTTAAATTAAAAAAGTTTCTGATTATCTGTTGAATTGAAATAATTATTTTGTTAAATTGAAAAAAATATTAATTAACACTAATTTCGAAATTTAAAAAGTAACTAAGAAAGTGAAAAATAAAATTTTTGGACTCAAAATAGTTTGGTAAAAATCTACAAGATGGAACTAATTACAGAGCATTTTTAAATTTTAATACGAAAATTACATGAGTTCGATGGAGTATTGAAAAACTTATAAAATTTTTTTTGCTTGATTTTGTATAGTATTGTTTTTTTTTTAATATATAATAGAAGAATTACTTTCTATTTTTTGCCCCAACTAGAAAAAAATTATTTTAAAAAACTTTCAGTTTCTTACACAAAAGTCTAAAAATTCTTTATGTTAAAATATTTCGTGATGTTAAATCAATATTAAAAATAAACAATTTTGAATCGATAATCAGACAAATTTAGGCAAATTAATTAGTTAATGAAAAGAAAAAATAGGTGCAGAAGTTAAAATAATATGGAGGTAGATACACCTTTGCTCCTGTTAAATCAAATATTGTCTAACCAATAAAAACCTATTTTCAATAGCTAACGGAAATTTAGATACTGTTTTGATCAGAATTTTAGAAGAAAATTCGTTTTTTCATTTCATGATATATGGGATGTAGCCGTGTCCTTGCTCCAATATTTTCTAAACGTTGTTCATATGGAAGGTAGGGCTATTCTTTTTTTGATTCAAATAAATATCCTCGAATTCATAAATTACCTAAATTTAACTGTAATCACAAATTTTTTAAATTTCTGACCAGTATTTTATAAGTTTTTTAATTTCTGGATATACGGTACGTGTGTCCCTGCACCGAATTTATCAAAACTTCCTACATATTAATTTTAAGTCTATAATAATATGCCTACAAATCCTTCTATTTTTGTTCCACAAAGCACTGTTCGTTGGGTTCACTTTTATAATCAGAATTTTATGTACTAATTGTTTCGCGCGCACTCCGTAAATAGATATGCAGAAATTCCTTACTTTTATTATAAAAAAACTATATTATTTATTCAATCAATAATATTTTTATTACAACTAGGGAAAGCATTCCGGTATATCCTGCTCCGGGATTCTCAGGAAATTTGAAATTTTTCATGTCCAAAATTATTTTTTGAGAGCTACATTTAAACGTACCTAATATTATGAAAGGGCAAAATTTAAACTTCCTATGACAATTTGAACAGATTAGAAAATGTCCACTTATTTTGATAATTTCAAAACAAATCCTCTAAAAATATAATGATATAAACATTAAACGATGGCGAAAGAAAAATTAATATTCCTGTATTTTATAATTTTTAAGAATAATCATATTAATAAGAAAAACTCATATGTAAAATTACGTTGAAATACAAAACAAAAAACAAAAAACTTTCTTGGAAAATTTACGAAATGGGGATGTATTTATTTTTATTTAGCTATCGTTTTATATATATATCAATAATACTGAAGACAAAAAATTTAATAAAAATATCAACAATATAAATGAACGAGTAACATCCTCTTCTAAGCATGGTGGGAAGTTGGAATTTTGCCAAGATATTATATGTGCACGATGTCCTCTTTCATAATTTTGTCCAATCATACAATGCTGGACCACCATAATGAAGTTACAAATAATTTAATACCGTTTGATTTTCAGAAAGTTATTAAATTCTTCATTTTTTCTTGATACTCAATTTCTGATATCTTTAGATTTCTGTAGCTTAGATGACATTATTTTATAACTGGTGCCTAGTTTTCCCACAACTTTAAAAAAAGTTAAATTAAAAAATGTCTAATTTTCTGATTTTAGTTCAATTTCAAAGAGTTCTTAATGTCAACATAATTTATTTTCTTAAAATGAAATAAAAAATTAATTAAAACTAATTTCGATATTTAAAAAATAACTAAGAAAGTAAAAAATATAATTTTTGGACTCAAAATAGTTTGGTAAAAATTCACAAGATGGAGCTAATTACAGAATATTTTAAAATTTTAATATTAATTTAAAATGAAGATACCAATATTTCCTAATATTATGTCGATATTCATAAAACATTTTCACGACATATACTATGTCCGTATTCATTCGACTATTGCAAAGATTTATATAATATTTGGGTTTCAATTTTTCAACAAATAAGAAAATTTTTTCCCGCTACCTCGGGAAATGTAAAAGTCTGGGAAATTCAATGCAATACTAACAAAATTTATGTTACATGTAGTTTCTCTTCTTTTTTATTGAATTTACATTCTTAACACTTTATAAAACTTTTTTATTATCTTTCTAAAACTACTTTTTGTTTCATTAACTTGCTAATAGTTTCCTTTTTTTTATCTGTTAACTTTTATTTTTGTTTTATATTGTGTGCCAAAAAAAAAAAAAAAAAAAAAAAATAAAAAATAAAAAAAATATAATAATAAAAACTAATAAAATTCGAAATAAAATAAAACAAAAGACAACAAACAAAACTACTTTAAAACCACCAAGGATTATTTATTTACTTTGTTTGCGTTTTTCTATTATAGATTTCCTTTAGCAACATTTTTTTTTTTTTTTGAGAATTATATTAGTTTTGTCTATTTGCCAATAAGAGAAATATAGACAGAAATAAGTTTTACATTTATTACACTTATTTTGTGCTACTTTGTAACAACTAAAGTGCTATAATAATAATAAAAAAAAAACTTCCGGCTTTAAAATGAAATCGAGAAAAATTATATGTATAAAAAAAATCAAGGTTTTATGTAGAATAAAGTAAATGTTTAGATTAAGTAAACAAAAACATAAGTAAGGATTTTGTGAAGAGGATGTATATATAGTTATGTAAAAGTATTTTAAATTTTATATGCTTTAAAAAGGGATATGATAGAATTAATTGTATATACCATAGAATACAAGTAGAAAAAAATTATTTATGTTTCTCAAAACACAAAAGCTAAATATATATGACTATATGTATTTTGTTCTTGCATGAATTGGGTTTATGGCAATTGAATTAGCTTTTTGTTTCTCACATAAACTTCTAGTTATATTCTATGGTATATACCATCAGGAATAACATATGAATAGATGAAGTATTAAATTCTTTAACATAAATCATGATATAAAAAACACGTCTGAATTATTTTTCTAAATAAATTGGAATTCTAAAAAGGCTTAACAATAAAAGTTACTCAGTCTCTTCAAAAAATATCTTATTTTTTATATTTAATTTTGATTTTTTATTTTTGTTTTAGTTTTTACACTTTATTTTAAAATTCCTAACTCCTTCTGGGTACACTAATTGGTTTAGAAATTATAGTCTACTTTGTTCAGCTTATAAAACCAAACATTTCATTGCATACTTTTAGTAGTTTTCAAAAAGAATTAAAAATGTATTTTTTTAATAATTTACTTCAAATTAATTTTTGCTTTTTATACTTTTAAATATTTGGAAGAAAATATATGCAGAATAAAAAATAATTTCAAAACAAAATTTATTTTTTTTTGTTTTTGTATTTAATTTATTTGCATTTATACATGCAAAATCGTCATGAATAATAAAATATATAAAATTGGAGTGTCTTTTGTTATAAATGAACCATTTGAAACGAGGAATGTGAAAATTTAATTATGTATGTACAAAAAATTATTAAAACAAGAAAATGTTTCGTTGGTATTCCAAAATGAGGTCATAGTTAGGAATGAATAAATAGCATCCTTTGTTGTTAAAAAATAAAGTTTTAAATCTGTATAAACATAGACACCACAATGGTTATATATATATATATATATATATATATATATTCGAATATCATAAAAAATTAAATTTTTTTAAGCATTATAAAATTTTTTTAAACTGGCTGATATTGATTTCAATTCTGAATAAGTTTTGTGATAATAGCACTTTAAATAAACGTATTACAGATCTGAACTCACAAGACTAATAGAGTGCAAAATTCTTTTTATAATCGCGATTGTTGTACCAAGTCCAAAAACTTGGAAAAGGGGCTTGAAATTACCTAACTTTTTCCCATTCTTCTATACTTTTTGCTCGCGAGTTTATACCTTTTAGCCTCATTCTTTCATGTGTACACTAATTGAACTTTTGTGGATAAATTTTAGACCTTCTTCGTTATCGCGATACTTTTAATAGTAACTTAGAGGGCAGTTGAATTTTGATATCAAAACTTTATAAATTTTTAAATTTTCTAGTTTTTTGTACAGAGTTTGTGCGCTCCTCAACGAAATATAGATATTAAAACAGAGATTGATGCCAGCAGTAACTGTGCATAATTTGTACTACAACCCGGTGATGTGCTCCTAATGCGATAGACTGTTACATAATTCGGAAAATAGCAGCGATAATTTTTGAAAAGGTCTGTATGGAATATCGCGGTTTTCTGCGTGAATTGTTGTTTAACACTACAAAATTATAGATTTTTTGAAAAATAATACAAAAATTGCACTTTTTGTTTTTATATTTTTGTGCAGTAAATTCCGATTTATACAACTCATGGATATACATATTTGAGAACGGCGATAAATATAATTGGTCGAGAACAAAAATTCAAGTCAAATGTTGTTGGTAGTTGAAGACAGAGCATTTTTGTAGAAACACATTTTGCTAAGGCACATCGCATGAAATATTGAAATATTTGGATTGAAAATATTAAATAGCATTTTTTTGTAATCAATTTGAGTAAAATATATTTTCATTTAATATGTGAAGATTTGAAAATCAAAATTTTTAGTATAAAGAAAATTTTCAAAATTCTGATCGGAAACCCTAAAATATGCTACACTGTATACCATCAAATGTTGGATTTTTACTGAATTATAATGTACTGAACCAAACTACATATACGCAAAAAATTACATATTCATATCTTCAAAAATTATATCAATATTAACAAAAGTCAAAAGGCCATGACATCAACTTCATAAACGAAACAGTTGTAAAATTTGTGTCATTTAAGAAAAATTTGGTATGAAAAGTATTTTATGTTTTATCTATCTTTGCATTAAATGAACGATTAAAAAATGTTGGTTAACTATTTTAATTTTAAAGTAAAATATTAAAAATTGTGGTTACGGTCTTTTAAATTTTCATAATATTTTCTGCTTCTGCTGTAAAATATTAAAAAGTGTGGTTACGGTCTTTCGCATTTTAGGTGACGATATATATCATGAATTCATTATGAATTTCGTGAGACATCAAATTCTAAATGACTATTGGTCTTCCAATTGGTTTATATTTGTCATACACACCCACAATAATTAAATTTTTTCAAATGGAAGAATATTCACAATTTTGATTCTATAAAAAATCAAAATGTTTCCAAAAATCTTATTTTTTATTACCCATATCTATGAAGTTGAAGTCCGATTTTATTAATTTCGACCGCACTAGAAAGGAACCGTATAAATCAATAAAATTTTGAGTTCTGTTCTCGGATCTGGTTTTTAATTAGTCGCGAAAATCGATAATATATATATATATATATATATATATATATATATATATATATATATATATACATATATATATATATATATATCTATATACTATGGGTAACCTTAATGGGTAAAAGCACCCCCTCCCTATATATTTATAACTAATAAACCTATTTTCTTGAAATTTGGCAGGCAAATTGTGTAATATCTAATATAGCCTATAATTTTTATTATTTAGGACGGGAAATAGGGCAAAAGCTTCCCCCACCCCTATATATTCTTAACTAATCAACCGATTTTCTTGAATTTTGACATGCAAATAATGTTACATATGCAAGGAACTATAGCCTATAATTTTTATTATTTAGGACGGGAAATAGGACAAGAGGGGTAAAAGCTCCCTCTCTCTATATCTTTTTAACTAATCAACTGGTTTTCTTAAAATTTGGCATGTGGCATGCAGACACTGTAACATGTGAAAGAAACTTAAAGATATACATTTTTTGAAAATTCCAACATTTAGGGCGTAAAATAGGGCAAAACGGGTAAAAGCTCCCTCTAATTAATTATCCGATGATAGTTTTAAGTATTGAAGGAACTAAAGGCTATAAATTTTAACATTTAGGACGTAAAATAAAGCAAATATTGTAAAAGCACGTCCACCCATCCCCACACATTTACAATACATTCGTTATTTTTTAATTAAAAATATTCACTAGAAATAAGTTATATGGCAAAACAACTTTTGCCGGGTTAGCTAATATATATATATATATATATATATATATATATATAGACTTCAATAAAATGTTTGTATACAACTTTTACATTTATGGTATCTCAAAAGCAAAAAAAAAGATCCTTTCATAAATTTCGTTTATTAAAAAAAAAAAAAAAACAAAAATATTTCTTCTTAAAAACACTTGTAGATGCTGTAGACTCTTCATTTATGGTACTCAAAATTTTAATATTAATAATTATCATTGGAAATTGCGTGCACAAGGCTGTTTAGTCAAAACCATATGAAACTATTTTCACTTAAGCACATAATTGTATATTAACCATAATTTCATAAATACAGCCAAAAGTATTTCTTTCACTACTCATTTATACCCTTAAAAGATAACATCACCTAAAGCGAAAATAACAATAGAAAAACTTTTACGTTCATAGAATAATTTCTTTTGGCAAATTTTCAAAAAGCTCCATTAATAAGCAACAATTTTGTAGCAAAAACACAGACTCATAGATTCATAGACGAAAAACATTATATACATCATCTATCATTTTAAAGGATCAACATTATGGTCATTAAAACAATAATTTTGACAAACGCATTCTTACGCTTGTTTCATTTGCTCTTTCTAGATAATAATGATTATTTTCGTGCACCAAATAATTAAAAAACCGAGTAAAAGATATAATATTAATTAATAAAGTAACTAATTCATCATTGTTGTAAGATGTGAAATGAAAATTCAGGGATTTTAAGAAAAATTTATATGCGTCTATAGCATTGCACCATAATATTTGCCTTTGCCAAAAATGTAATTAAATGCAGATTTTTGACTTTTATTAAAAAGAAAATGAAAAATGAGTAAAAATGAGCATAAAGTGATTAAATATTGTTAAATATTGAGAAATATATTAAAAAGTTTTTTAACATTACTCCAAATTTAAATTAAAAAATAAACTAATATTGACTTATTTCCACATTATAAATTAAGATTTTGCTGTTCTTTATATCTTAATTTAATTTCTAAATTCTTATGCCCTAAAATATGTTATCAATACACTCCCCTAAAATATGTTGTTAATTTATGAATTTTATGTTTTTGCTTTATTATTACGTATGTTACATAATAATATTTATAATGAAAGGAAACTAAAGGTGTTTCTTTACTTTTTCTTGTGTTGTATCAGATTATGATATACATTTAATTAATTTATTAAAAAAGACAACAAATAAAAAATAAATTATGTTTGTTTTTTTTTATTATCTTATCGTATTAATCTGTGTATATATAAAAGCGATTTCTGTTTATTATTATTCTCTTCTTTTTATATCTTTTATATGTGTAAAAATGTTTAAGCAATTATATTGTCTGAGTCATATTCAGTTGTATTTTTATTTAGAATTAAATCATATTAAGTGCTAAATAAATTTAAAATGTAAAGTGTTTTACGCATTTTTGTAACCATTTTATAAAGTAACTAGACAAAGAAAATACTAGTGATAAAAATTTACAAAATTTTATATTTCAGATGGATAATTAAGAAATTAACTTTATGTACTATGTAAATCAGTGAAAACAATATTAAAAAAATGTTTTTTATACACTTCACCAAAGGTGTAATGCGTATATAAATTTGTCATTCCATTTGTTATTTATGCTATATTTATCTGGAAAAATGGATAATTATTAAAATCTTCCTATCAATAGGTCATTTAGTAGGCTTAAAATTGTGTGTAGACAATTTCAAAAAAGTATCTTTGTAAATAATTTCAAATTTTTTTTAAAGAAGAAGAAGTACATTTTTTCAAAAAACAATATAAATTTTTCACAAAAAAAAAATATTGTTTTTCAAAAAAAAGATAAACAAATTTAAGTAGTTGAAAGTATTTTTTTGATGATAAATTTAATTTAATTTTCCAATTTTCACCAAATTAAAAAAAAAAAAAACGAGAAAGAAAGATATAGTCGGTCAAGATTGACCATTGACCATTTTATCACACCTGTGGTCAATTTTACTAAATGTAAAATAAAATGTACAATACACCAAATAATGCGTTGATACTAACATCTAGATGATTCTATGCAGTTTAGGGCGATTTCTGGAAGTGGGCTTATATGGGAGCTATATAAAATTATGGTATCTTATAAAATTTGGCAGTGTTGTTTCTACTTACATAAAACTTATTAGTGTCTAATATTAACTTGATATTAATATTCGTATGGGATTTATGCATGTTAAAGTTATTTTCGAAAGAGTGGATTTATATGGGAGTTATGGTCAATTATGAACCGATCTTCATGAAATTTGGTAAAAAGATTGATATTTGTACAGAACTTCTTTGCACTGATGTCCATGCGTCTGGCTGGCTGTCCATGTAAACTTTGTGAACAAAGTGAAGGTCGCAATTTTGAAAATATTCAATGAATTTTGGCACGTAGGAGATTCATGAACCAAGAGCGAAGTCTATTGAAATTGGTTACGATCGGTTTACATACAAATGTCCTCCCGGAATAGGGGTTTAACGATCATAAATACCTTAAATGTAAAAAATTTTAATGAAATTGGGTGAAAAGAAGTTTTGCATAAGTATCAACCTTTGTGCCAAATTTCAGGAAAATCGTTCCAAATTGACCATAGTTCCCATATAAAGGTCTCTTCTGAAAATCACTGTAACGGGCATAAATCACATATACATATTAGTATCAAGTTTATATTCGACACAAATAAGTTTTATATAAATAGAAATCACAGTGACAAATTTTATGAGGATCGCTCCATAATTTACCACAGTTCCAATATAAGCCCACTTTCGGGAATCACCCTAAAGTGCATAAATTCATATAAATGTTAGTATTAACGAAATATTCTGTATTCGTATATTTTGTTTTACACTTAGAAAAAGTATTGGTCCACAATTGTTCACATGTCTAATATAAGACTCCTCCACGGGTTTCGTCGGGTTTGACCGACTATATCTTTCTTACTTGTTTATTTATGTTGTAAATGAGATTTATTTTTTCAAACTGGACAAAAATTTCATTTATACCCAAAAAGTATTCTCTAAATAAAAAATAAAATAATATAATTACTTTGCTTTAAAATATTTTTTGATAAAATTTAATGGATTTTTTTTTAGAAAAAAAAAATAGCATTTTAAATTGTATATTCAAATATGTTTATTATTAAAAACAAAACAAGTAATTCGAATTTTTCAAAAAGAAAAAGAAAGTAAAATTTCAGAATTTGTAAAAATTATTATTTGATATCATTAATAAGATCCAGGACATATTTTTGAGTGGATATAAAAGGTGTGTTTTTGTAGCAGAGTGTTATTAAAGCTCGAATTATATTCAATTACATGTCACTAAATAAAATTCTGAAATGACTTAAATTTACTCAGTTTTTTTACACTTAATTAAAAAGAATTAAAATGGAAAAAAGTAAATAATTGCATAAATTTCCAATTGATGTGTACGATGAAACCACATACAAATTACTCATGCCACCATTAGGTTAAGCCTCCAGTAAACTTGCTACCATTTTAAATGGTTACTAAAAGCAAATACCCCAAACCTATAATTACCTTGTAAAAACTTTTATAATATAAAATTTTTATTTTGTTTTTATCTTATCGGGTTTTTTTACAAATTGACGTTTATTTGTTTTAAAGCCTCTAACTAAGTTTCGTTAAACATATAGTAAACATCAAATAACACATGTTTTAAATTAGAAAAAAGGGGCAAATTAGTGAAGAATATAAATTTTATAAGTGTAAAAAATTTTATTTTAGCAATAAAATATTTATATTTTTCGTAACACTTCATATTTGTATTTGATATACAATACAAATTAATCTTTAAATACACATCTTTTATAACAAGCTCTTGTAAGATGAAAATAAAAATATGGTAAGATGAAAATATTTTTTGTTAATTTATCATTTTCTAACATTTGTATAAAAACATTTGACATTTTATGTCACATTATTTGGAAGGCAACAGAAGAAGACATTCGTAAAATAAAATAGAAAAATGAAAATCAATTTATGTAACTAGTGCAAGCAAATTAAGATAATCTATAAATTCAGACAGAAAAATTATTATTATTATTAATTTTGTAACACCTATAAAAACACCTTTTTAAAAAACATGATTATTACCAAAATGATTAATGCTCTTGTTTTAGCATTCTAAGAAATTATTTTATTATCAAACTACAATTGTTATTACTGATTACAACTAGCGGGATATAACCTATATGTAGCGTTATCAAATTCATAAATCGGTTCTTAATATATTTATAGTATTAGTCTGTTGTATTTTCCCTAACAACTGTTTTTTTTTTTCTGTTCATATTTATTAGTTTTACCTGTGTTTGTTTTTAATATTTTAAAAGAAAACTGTAATTGCGCAACACTTGTGGTGGGTTTTATCGTTTTGGCATTTAAACCAGCGATAGGCACAAAGAGCGAATGAGATAATGTAAATGTGTTAGTGTATTTTATTTGTTTACGCTCTTTGTTGTGAACGTGGTTGTTATATCTAGCTTACAATAAATACTATTTTTTTTTCTTAGGCTCTTTGTTATGTGTTTTGTTTTTGTTTTCGCTTAACCAAGCGTCATGAATCAGACTTGTTGAAAACTAGAACAAAACTAAATGAATTTTTGTTTTTTATTTATTTTAAATTATTTAGCTTCGTTAACCCTCGTATTATGTAGGTGAAAATTAAGAAAATATTCGGCTCCGGAGTGCTATGAGTGCCGGTGTTTGCTTTAAACATTCGTTGGCACGAACCATTGAAGACACATATTTTTTCTATAAATTAAACACCACCAGTCGTAAGACTTTGACGTACAGGTAGAGATAAACATGCACACAATTCAATGTATTCAATGAATATTTCCTTAAACAACTACAATTCAATTAATTTCTCTATTCTCATTTGTGTTTTCATATAATAAGTGTTTAATATATTATTTTTGGTTTTGGGATCTTTAACAAATATTATCTTTAAGTATTTTCTTTTTTTTATTTAGGTGCTTTCAAATGAGTCAGTAAATTTGTTATAATTTTAACAGTTTATTTATATTTTATGGCGGTAGTGGTAAGAGTAATTAATTTATATTTAGACATTTTGAAAACTAAGTAACGAAATATATACATAAAGTTGTTTTTTATTTATTTAATGATGGAATAAATATTAATAGGTCTAAAAATGTTGATATTTATTAACTTAAATAAAAGAAAAGACATTTTGTGTTAAATTATATTTGGCTATAAATATATATAAATCAGTTGATATATTGTGTAGAGATAAAATAAAAATATATGTTATAAATTTATAAAGTTTAAACACCTTGAAGAATTATTGTCTTAGAATTGAAATTTTGAGAAACCTTAAAGAAGACAAAATATATATACATTTTGACCTTATTATTTGAATACCCTTAAAATTTTTTTAAACACCCCCTTAATCTTTTAATTATTTTTACAGCGAGTTATTTTCCTTTGTTTTCATCCAAATTATTTACACGTTTCTTTAATCAATTAAGTAACTAATTTTATTTTTAGGACATTTGAAAAGTTCATAATATATTTCTATTTTTAACAAATTTTTATAGCCGCAAAAAGGTGTGTTTACAATTTGCGTTTTATGTTAAAAAATGATTGACATGAGTTTGTTTGAATTCTTATTTTTGAGTATTTTTAAAAAATAATAAAATATGTAGGTCTTCTTTAAAAGTCTTTAGTTTCATCTTTTGTAAATTTACAAGTGATAAAAGTTAAAACAAATTTGTCATTAAGTTATTTAAAATATATTTCCATGGTGAAAGATACTAAAAGGTTAAAGGTATATAAAACGGAAGCTTTTTTTTTATTAAAAAAATTAAACACACTTTTGCCCGCAACATTTTCTGTAAGCCTAAATCAAACATGTTAGTCATAAAAGGATTAAAACTATTTTGTATAAAAAATAATTGAGTATTATTAATACTAAAGATTTTAATTATAGAAAATTAATTAAAGGAGTTAATGTGACAGACGATGGCAAACAAGATTTTGGGATGGTAGATTTAAAGTAAATTTAGTGTAGCTTTAGAGTATAGTTAGAATTAGAGAAAATTTAAAGTGGAGATATTGCAAATATTGGTAGTGAATGACATGGATCAAATATAATTTATCCTAGGAAAGGAAGATTGAAGGAAGAAGAAGTTCTAATTTCTTCTGCAAAAATTATTGAAGTGACCAGTTATCAATCAGTCGTGCGTAGATTTGAAATTCGAATGCTCAAGATCCCGCAGAATTAAACAAAACAATTTTTCAAGTCGAGTTCTATTCACCTGTAATATATAACTTGTGCCTCTATAAACTTCCAGCGCCACTACAGGAAATTTAAGTAATGTCATATGCAAACGATTGAACTACAATGTTCTTCCTTAGGGGACGGATTTTCATGAAAATGCTGGTTTGTTTTTCATCATTTAACTATCTAAAGTAATAATTTATTTGAATCACTCTTTTTATAAAAAATGATATCGATTTTTTTATATTTGATTTTTTGTTATATATTATTTAATGTGTTAATTTTCATATTTTAATATTTAAAAAAAAGAAACAAATCACTGTAATTTAGATTTGTATAAAACCATATATTCCTATGAAAAATTAGCTAATCCGATATTATTGGAATTATTAAAAACCTACATAAATTAAAATATAATATCTGAATCAATGCTTGTAAAAATATATATAGAATAATTTAAATATTCAACTAAATGAAATAAAATCTTATATTTAACTTAACTGTTTTTGTTTTGAATCATGAAGTTGAGTATATTTCTTGAATCGCTTATTTCATTTGTAGAGAATTTTAACCGTATTATACCAACTAGCTGAGAAAGTACGTTGCAATTTTGATCAGACTTATTTTTTGATTTCATATGGAAAATAAATTTATTCCTATTTACCATTTCCTCCACAACTGGTTATTACATGATGGAAAGCTTATCTGGATGCCGTAAAATATTAAAAAACAACATTTTTACGATTTTAGAGTGTGATGATCATTGTGTTATTAAGCTTACCATAGAATGATTTTTGCTGATCTTAATTTTTTTTTTAAATAGGTTTTGAATTTTTAAAGGCAATTTTAGGCGTATATTTTTAAAAAATAAGTGCATGAATATCCGTTCTCTATTCATGACTTGTACATTTTGGTACCATTTCCCCTGGTCCTACCCATTCCATTTGATTTAAACTTATGAAGGTTTTTGAAAAAGTTATTCTTAAAAAATATAAAAACTTTTACGGTAATAGTTCCTAATATATTCTTTATTTAATATTTTCGTTGTATGAGGGGTACAATTTTCCACAGCCCTAGTCTCCCGACTTTCGTTTTGAGTTTAGTGGTTGAAGAGAAAGATTTCTTTTTTAATTTTAAGACTTTTACTGTAACAGTATTCAATATTTAGTATTTTTCAATAATTAGTATTTTTTTTTGCATGGGAGTTATCACTTCGCCTAGACGTATCCACCCCATTTTCATGTCAGTTATGTAACTTGAAAGCAATATTATTTTCGCAAAATCTCAGGACTTTATCTGTAATAGTATTGGAGATAACAAATGTAACTTAAAGTAGAGTCATAGAGCAGTGAGTATAGAGTTGCAGACGAGATACTGCGGATTTTTTGGAATTATCGATCCTAGATATGGATAAGGTAGAACTTAACCCAAAAAAGAAGTTAGTATTTTCGAGTTTTAGGATTTAATTTCTTTAGCAAAATTAGGAATTTTAAAAGGAATCAGCATAGTCGACAGTAACTCTCTTTAATATCTGAACGAAAGATACATCGCAGTCTATGAAGTCCAAATTCCGATATTTATTTACCATAATGTCATCAGAATGACACCCAGTTGGGAAATATTAAAGACATAACAAGCTATCTAAAAATTACCTCATCACTTCATCTACATTGTACATTTTCGGTCAACAGTTTTTATAAAAATTTCTAGACACATTTCAGACAAGAACTTCGTATATATATATATATATATATATAATATCAAATAGCTGTTATGAATTATTATATTAGATTATTGCATATCAAGAGAACTATTTTCTTTTAAATAAAGCGTTTTAGAAGTATTCATGTCAAATGTAAGAAGCCATAGATCCGTTCTTGAGAGCTCTATGTTATACTGCTGTGAGAATTTTTATTTTAATAACATTTACAAATTTATTTTCAATTTATTTCATCTTAAAATTTTGCAGGAGATATAAAAAAAAACTTAGTAAGTTAGTTTTAAACTTAAGTTTTTTATGGTTCTAGAAAATGGATTTATTATATCGCAACACAAAAAACACACACATTTGAAATTGAGAGCTCTGGCAGGTGTATTTAGTTTGATGTGGAATAATCTTTGCATACGACTTTTTACTAATTTGTTCTTGCTCCATTTTTGAGTTTCTTTAATAGTCAGTATTTTTGACAAATCAGGATATGAAAATTTGATTTTTTTAAACATGGTTGTAATAAAGTACACTTTTGTTCCAACTATGCAATTAGATAGAAAGTTATTTCTACAAATTGTTAATGACTTTAGTGTTATCGTGTTCTGATCGCAAATAGTATAAATGTGGTAGATAAAAGTTGCAAAATCAACTTAATATATGTTTTATTTTTATATTTTCTAATATTACCTGATAAACCGGGCAACGCCAGATAGAAATAGCTAGTGGAATAAATTTTTTAGATATAAAAAAAATACTTGCTTTTTAGTACAGTTTGGCTTTTGTATTAAGTATTTTGCAAGCACTTGTTTAAATAAGTATAAGTCTTATTTGTTTTCCTCATGTTATTTTTGTTGTTTTCTTTAGTATTAAATATTTATTTGCTTTACTTTGTATATAGAAGACCTTATATCATATTTAGGGATCGCAATTTCCTGTACTTTTTGATTTCCCGGGATAGCGGGAAAAAAATTTTCGCTTTCCCGGGATCCCGGATTAAAAACTGTAATTATCACTACTCTTATTAGTAGAACAATTGAGACCTAAATAGTATATGAATCCTTGCATTAGAAGATTTAAAACAGTATTGTAAATGTATTGAGAAAAGGAAATTTAATCAATTGCTCAATCAATTCGAATTAATACAGACATAGTATATGTTATGAAACAGTTTTGTGGATATCGCCACAATATTAGTAAGTATTGGATTTTTATTTTAAAGATATGTACAATAAAACAATACCGTATTAGTTACACAAAAATAGAGATATAAGAAATTAAGTCAAACATTTTTTAAATGAATTTCTTAAATCTCTTTAAAAATTAAAATTTTTAAAAATTTACTAAAAAATGAAGAATTATATGAAAATAAACAAAGGGTATAGCACATTTAAACGTACCTAAAATTATGAACTAATATAACAATTTGACCAAATTCCAATTTCCTGCGATGATTAGAATAGGATGTTACACGGTAATTTATACTGTTGATATTTTTATTAATTTTGTTGTCTTCAATATTAATGATATAAACATAAAATTATAGCTAAATAAAAATTAATTTTAATTTCGTAAATTTTCTAAAAAAAGTTTATGTGAACGAAAAAAAAAAAAAAATTATGGGTACATTAATTTTTCTTTAGCTGTCGTCTAATATCATTAATACTGGTGGGGGATTTGTTTTCGGGTTATGAACATAGATAGCCATGTAGTATCCTATTCCAATTGTCATATAAAGTTGAAATTTTGCCTATATGCTATATATATATTGGCCGCTTTCATAATTTTACGTACGTTTAAATGTAGCTCTCAAAAAATAATTTTGAATCACCTGTTGTCTATTTAATTTTCCTAGAATATCTCTTATAAAATACTAGCTTTCACGTTATAGATCCATTCGGATGTTCTCATACATAACAGATAATATTTTGCGTAGCTTTTCTGTTGAAAATTACATGAATAACTAATAATTTGTTGGACTAACTATTTATTTTTCTCTTAACTTTCTTAATGTTTTGTCAAATTTCTATGCGACAAATTTAATGGACAATATTTAAAATGTCTATAAGATTCTTTCAATCAGTTATATTTTTTCATTTGCAGTTTTTTAGTGCTGATATTTTATTAAGGTGTTCAATTGAAGTCATTCCATAGAATCATCCCATATAAATCGTCTAATTGATTTGCACTTAAAAACTTACTAAAGTTAGTTCGCATCTGAATTTTTAGCTTAATTTTTATCAAAAAATTACTACAATTTTTTTTTTAAATTAGACGCAGTTTTCTTACATTTAAGTATTTTTAAATTTCCCGGGAATCCCGGGATGCATTCCCTAATTTTATTATGCATAGTATAATTTTCATCAACAATATTTTTGCTGTCTCTATAAATCTTTAATAATTTAAATTATAGTCTTAAAGGGTTTTAAATTACCAGTGATATGGCGCATTTTCAAGTAAAAAGAAAATATTTATTTAATTTATTATTACAGTTAAAGTTAGCAAATAAAAAGCTGACTGTTTATTTGAATAAATGAAAAGAAAAGAAGAAGGCAAGAAGAAAGTTTAGCTCTGAAGCGATTAAGGAAATTGTTTTATTTTTAATAAATTTATATATAAAAACAAGGTCATTTGTTATATGAGCTTTTACAATTTACACCTACTTTTTTATTTTTGCTCAGGAACTTTTAGGAATTATTTAATATTGTCTCTGTTTTTTTTTCAGTATTCAATATTTGTTTATTAAGCTTAATTGGCTTTAAATAGATGATAAAATTGTGGCTTTTGCCATAGCAAAAATTTTACTTTATAATAATTATAAATTTAATGAGAAATAGAGTTCAATCTTTAATTTTTTAGTTAATACAAGTTAACAGAAATGACATTAATTAAATTATATTTGAACAGCTACCAAGCACTTGAGTACTCAAATGAGAGCAGTATTATTTAGCAAGTCATTCTTCATTATTATCATTTCAATGGATTATAAACACATTTAATATTTGCTTAACTACAAGCACTCATCTATATTCAAAAAGCACTCATAGGACAGATACTTGATACGAAGTCAAAATGAAAAGAAAATATAGTTTTATACATACAAATGAAGCAAATCTAATGGTTAGAGAACTAATGCCAACTAATAACAATTGAATTGACTTTTTATTGTTGTTGATTTGCTGTAAAATATGTTATAACATGAATAGGAAAGGTGGTTTTTATGATTGCTTTAAGGCTTTCTGTATAATTTTGACTTTTATGAGAAATAAAATTTTATTTACTGACTTGTAAAACATTTCTCTTATTAAAATTGGTTCAGTATTTAGGGAAACCTCTGCGTTAAAACTTGCTATTAATTATTAACATAATAATAATAATAATAATAATAATAATAATAATATATATGTTTATTATGGTGACAAGTTTTTTTTATGGAAATTTGAGATTTTTTTTTTTAATTTATTTGATAAAAAATAAGTTTTTTGATTGCAAAATTTTTTATCTCAATACATTGAGGGTAGCGAATCATACCGGTTTTAGCAAGCTGTTATGAAAAGAAAATCTTTATAGAATTACTTTTTAATATAGTAAAAGTTTTTTATTTATGAAAAACAAATACAATAATAGGATTTGATAAAAAGAAGTACAGTATCAAGTTCGATTTTTGCGACTAATTAAAAACCAGACTTGTCACGAAAAATTAATTTTTGCGATAACAGAAACCAAAATTTTATTGAAAATTTTGATGTAAATTTTTAAAATATCAGTGTCCAAAAGTCATTTTATCCCAGTTCGTAGCTAGAATTTGAGCTCCAAATTTGTTCCCTTCCCGCCAAGCAAGTGGGCGACCAAGTTGATAACCAGTCCTTGAATATAAATGATGTTATCGAGGAGTTATAACTGGAGTTGTATATTACAGGATTCTTGAAAAAGCATTTAATATAAACCGGATTCGTCAGCATTGTAGATTTGGTCAACCCATGCTCATCAACGTAATTCTGAAATTCTTTTACAAATCGATCAATAAGACAATTTCTCGTCCGTAATTTTTAAAAATCTAATTCCATTTCGACGCTTAAATTTCTTCAACCATCCTTAACTGGCATTGAAACCTTAATTTGTTTTGATTAATTTTGGAATACAAAATTTATCAAAACAACATCTGGAGCGATTTTAGTGTATTTTGATTGTAAAATCAGTGCTGATATTGGAACATTTTTTCTCCCTTTGTTTTACAGAACACTTATAAAGCATTTTTTCCATTCTTGGATGCTCAGCATTCTTTAAAGTGCAACGTTTGCCAGGTTGTACATACGAACATTTTCAATGAATTTTCTTGCTTTGTAATGCGATAAACCGACGACTTATGCAACTTGTAATTCACGCAAATTGAATTTATGGAATCTTTACTTTTGTTTTTTTTTTAATCTAATTTAGAGAAATCGTTGGCTTTAAAATATGTAGAACAAAAACAAATGACACGAATAAATTGACAAAATTGAAGATCAAAATCTTCCAAAAACGTTAATATACCAAACGACGGGGATTTCCCTTTTTTGGTTATAGACCGTTTTTCGTAGTAGTCGTGAATACCTATCTCGCACTGTATTTAAAAGAGAAAAATATCAGTGCCGAGTAAATAAATTTCAAATAAATAAAACCTTGAAAATTGTTAAATCTTTACGTTTTTTCAATGTTTTTTATACGGCTTTATCAAACTTAATAATGTCCTGCATTACCAATAATGCAAAACAAACAAACTGATGAATAAAAGAATTTACTATTTTATAATTTAAAAAATACCTTTTTAAATAAAACAAAAACATAATAATACGAACTTTACTTAGAGAAATATATTTCATAAAGTTGAACTCAACTTTATCTTATCTTAAAAACGGTTATTATAATTTTTATAAGGCGACTAGTAATGAATTCAGAATTATAGTTTCTAGGTAAATCTATATAATTTAACTGTATATTTCTTTGGATAACAAATTTTATTATTGAAAAATTTGTGTTTTTTTTTTTCACTAAGTCAGCTTGTGTGTGTAAATTTACCTGTAAGTTTTCACAACTTCTTTCAAAAACTTGAAAAAGCAACAGAATTCAACCGTAATTTTTTTTACAAATTTAAAAATTTGAACTTCTGTTCAAGAATTAATAATTTTCAATCACAGCTAGATGTCCACGTTTCTGAAATTTTCCAAAATTGTCATATACGCTTAAGTAGATTCAATTCTTTGAGAAATATAGTTACTTTTTTTTGCAAAAAGTTACAATTTTTGCGTCCGGTTTAAAAATATTGACTTTTAAATTGTTTTTCTAGTTATCAAATTGAGGTAACTAAAAATATTTTACTTTTAAAATTCAAAAAATGATCAGGAATTTTACAATATTACTATTTTATTTTTATTATAATTGTTATAAGTCAAAAACGCAAATAAGTCAATACCAAAAATGAATGAAAAAATTTTTTAAGTCAAATATCTTTTAAATCATAAAAGATAATGCAGTAAAGTAGGAATGTTTTTTCTTTATCTTACTTCGAATTCAGAAATGTTCAAATAATTAAAATCGGTTCATACTTATAAAAGTTATTAGCATTGATATGCTTTTCACACTCGAGGTGATCAAGTTTGGGTCATTGTTAGTTACATTGTTTAGTTACCCATTCCAGCCAATAATTTTCTGAAAGCCAAAGTCTTCCTCTATTAATTATTTTATTAAGATCAGTTCAGCAGTTTATAAAATACAGGTTTATTACCATTTATTTTGCAAAAAGTCACACTGTGCTATGCACAATGTGCAGGGTATTATATGATCGACTAGATCGACTATAATTTGTAAAAATTAAATATAATGAAAGTTAAAAAAAAATATATATTTTTAATATTCCTCTAAACGTACAGTACTTTTATATAAAGGAAATAACATTTAAGTATTTTTAAAAATGAGAAATATAAAAATATTATATTTTTTTAAACTGTTTATAAAATATTAAATAATCTAAAAAATTATTTTATTTTTATATTTCGTTTACTCCAGCTTTTAAAAATTCCACTAAATTCGGTTAATAACTGTGATTTAATTCTACGTAAACAATTTTGGGATTTTTTTTCCATATATTCCATACATATTTTTTATTTCCTATCAAATTAAAATAATAAAAATGAAACAAAACTAAAAAGACAATTATTGTTTCTATTTAACCATTATATTTACTATATCTGAAATTTAATTCTCAACCTTAAATACTCAAGTTAAAAAAAAAAATAAATAAAAATAAACCCCACATACATCTCCTATTAGGCCTAAGAGGCCAATAAAACTCAGAAACATATTAGAAAATTCACTAAGTGCCATCGCTGCTATTAAGTTTCATACCTATAGTATTGAAAAATTGTTCATTGGGAAAAATACAAAAACTATGTGAAAACAGATTTTTATATTTTCATTAACGATTTTGTAGTTTAAAATGTATAACACAGGTTTTGTCATTAGCATTGAATAAATTATTGAAAATAGAAAGAGAAAAAATGCAGAAGAAGGAAAATATATTTCTTCATGGGTTTCCGGTTTCCAAACGACAACAATAGCCACAACAAACCTTTTACGCAATAATAGTTTTAAAAAATAAAAAAAGCAATCAAAGATAGGCTAAAATATATATTTACTTCAAAAGACACACAATCACATACAGAAAATTGCAGATATTTGCAAATAAACTTGTAGATATGTGAATAAAGAAAATCCCATACATATGGTTATTATACGAGCAGCAACAATAGTAAATAGTAAACTTATACACATTGACAAATTTAAGTTACAACGACCCTTATGCTTTTGTTTTAAAGTTCACACAAATACATACAAACCACATAAATTCATACATATATACATACATATACATGCATATACGAATAGACTCACTATTAATTTTCTTGTAGTCAGTAGGGTTTCAGTAGTTAATAATAAAATAGTCATCACATGTATGTATGTATGTATATATATATGCATATAAATGTGTATAAAAAAGGCCAACACATACACAAATAAAAGACCAACAGGCAGAAAAATACTTACAATCACTTGTCTGTAATGAGCTTTAAAATAGAGAGATTTTCAGCTCTGTTGAGGAAAATAATGTTATCTAGACAAAAGAAAATGATTTTCTGAGTGAAACCTTCCCAAGGTTAGTTTATATAAAGTGAGATCACTAGTATACCGAGCTTGTTGTTTATATACGGAATAATTTACCTCACTAGCGTTATTAGGTGCTCATAACCCTAAAGGACCGAGTGCCATTATCCATTTTCACATAAACAACACGAATGCCAATAAAATTTACAACAATAAGCTTAAGAAAATGAAACTTTTCTTTCTGAATCGCGCCGCATTGTTTCACATCTTTGACTAATAACACACATTTAATTCAATGTTGTATTTAATAATCGGTACACAGAGTAAACATACAATTTTGAATGTGTTAGTGTATTTTTCTTTCTCAAACTTTGTTGACCTTCCTGTTGTGTATGTGAAAATGCCGTAATGTAATGAAAAAGGTTTTATTCGTCCACTGTATGTTTTATTTAGATTTTCTCCGAGTCATTTTCTTAGAGTCAGTTGAAATTAAAAATAATAATTTTGATAATTTTTAAAGCAATTTTCATTTTCTCATTTTGTCGAAAGCTTCTGGCAACACTGAGACGACCCCTCAGAGTTATTAGTGCCAAAAATTTGTTTAAAGCAAATGATATTGCTCAGAGGCAGAGAGCCAATCAACAATTTATCATACAAAATACTAACATTAATAAAGAATTAAAAAATTAAAAATAAAGCAATAAACCTCAAAACAAAAAGCGTAAGAAAATAAAATATCAATTTTAATCGAAATCAAAATAAATTAAAATTCTTCCATCCGCTGATTTAATGACAAAAACGTATAGGAATTTAATTTTTTGCCTTTCAACATTCGTTTAACTAGCACTTAAGATCTCAGTACTAGTTTCAACACCTACAACCAGGACAACTAAAGTCCTAATATAATTTGAACTGAAAGTCTATTTGAAATCATATTTAGATTCAAATGAAAAGGTTTATAGAGTCTTAATTTAGTTTTTTAATAAAAATATTTTTAGTAGCAATTTATTTATAATTGAAGATTAATTAAAGTTTCAATCGATGGACTTTTTAGAAGCAAAATTGCGTTAATTTTAGTTCAAATCTAGATTCAATCAATAGGTCTTATATTACACAATTTTTTGAATGCTAATCTATGTTTAAATATGAATTTTTTTAAACTATTAATTTATCTTGAACTTGAAATATTTAAAAAGCTTTTTAAGTTTCAACTAAATGTCTTTTTAGAATAGACCTTTCAAGTTCCTAATTTAGCTAAGAATAAAGATCTTTCTAGAGTCCCAAAATGGTTTCCATTGAAAATCGTTCTACAGACCTAATTTTAGATTAATCAAAAGATATTTTTATATCACCAATTTATTTATAATTGAATATTGTTCGAAGCTTTATTTTTCGACCTTTTTAGAGACAAAATTGTGTTAATTGTAGTCCAAATCTAGTTTCAATTATTGGTCTATTTTAAACCATAATTTAATTTCAATTGTACAATTTATTGAATGCTAATTTACCCATCAAAAGAACTATCAAGTGCTTCCAAAAAAGAACATTTTCACCGCTTTAAAAGTAGGAAATTATTAATAATTACTTTCAAAAAAGTGAAAATTAATGTATTTTTAGCAAAAAAAGGTTAATAGTTTCTAAGAAAATTAAAATTTCACAAATTTTAAAGTATTTTTATTTCCATCAATAAGGTTAAAATAGAATTTTTATTAAAAGTTTGTATAAACATAGATAGATAAAGATCGTCATTTTAATGACAACTATGGCATATATATTTTATATATTTTAAGACAAAATATTTTTTTTATATTTCTTGCTTATTTTTTTATTTTTTGAGGACAAAGATAAAAATGTATTGGAGGTTTTAGTAAGTTATTACAGATAAAATAAAATAAGTGCTGTAGTTTTTGTCCAATTTAAAAATATGAAATTTGGTTATTTTCACAACGAAAATGTCCTTAAAAAATTATTGTGCCGTCGCATAGGTTTTTGTAGAAAAATTTTAATAAATCGTAGTTAAACTAGAAAAATTGTGTAAAAATTTTGTTTTTTCTAGAAAGGGTTTGAAAATTTATTTTTAAAATTTGACAAAAAAAAAAAAATAAATTCAAATGCACACAGTTGAAAGGCCTGTTTCTTCTACTTTCCAAAGAAGTGTTAAAAGAAAAAATAAACAAAAGAATAACAGAAACATTTATAGAAGAACCTACGTAAAGGCAGTTTTTTGCAAATAAATCGAAATTTTGAGGGTGTAGTACAAATTTATGATGTCCTCAAGAAGATCTATAACCTAAAATATGTCCTTTCTCGAGAGATTTCTCACTCTAATAGAGTACAATTAATAAAAAATATTAATATTAAGCAACCAAAATTTAAAAAAAAATTTTGCTTCATTAATAAAAATTATGAAGGAACAGGAATAGCCCTGATTCAAACAGGAATAAAAACAATAGTCTCTCTAAAACACGCATGTTTACTATTTAACTACCTACATACAAATACCATAAAGGCAATTTTATGTGCTTTGAAGAAGAAATTTTTTGTATTGGTATTGGTTGTTGTAATATATAAGTAACAGTAATAAAAGTTCACATAATAATAAACACAAAAAGATAGATTTTGTATGTCTGTGTAGGAGGATTTCTATATCTAAAATACACTTAAAAAATATATATTTATTGATTAAAGAAGTATATATTAAGCTATAAAATAAAGTAAAATTAAAAAAAAAAAAATCTCAATTTCCGCGTTATCCGCTACATTTCGGGCATTACATTAAAGAAATATCCATTGAAAAAAAATGTATGTATATTGTTTTTTCGTATGAAAATAAAGTTATATGACAAAAATGGCTTTGAAACTATATAACAATTATAGAACTGATAACGAATGAATTTCTGCTAGTGTATTTAAATGTATGTATAACTCAAAAATATCAATATATGGATGTAAGTACGAGTATATTCCAATGAATTCGAAAATACACATGATTTTCATTACAATTGTAAATGTATGAACAGAAGATTCCAATATATTGGTTTATTAAAACCATATAAGTACAAAAACTTAAAACCAATGTTTATGAAAATGAATCCTAAATACAGTATTTCTATAGTTTATTATATTTGCTAGATTAATAAAGATGTTGTACATCTTTCTCAGATTTTCTGCTTTCTCCACAACTTTGATTTTGTTTTACTAAAATAGAAATGGAAAGAAGGAGTAGTAAGTAAGGACTAAAGTAACTATAATAAATAATAATCTCAATGGTATTGATAGCATTTTATGTTGTCGTACAAAAGTAGTTTTTTTTTCAAATGTAACTTAGCTTTAGTCTAGTTTTGTTATTGGAAAAAAAGTCACTACATTTTATTGAATATTAAATGGGGTAAGATAGAGGATTAAGGGAAGAGTCTAAAGATGATATAATGGTCCTTAAAGATTTTATTATTTGCTAAGTAATTATTTGAAAATGATTAAAGTAAACTGGTAGTTAAGATGAAATGTATTTAATTACTTATTTGCAAGAAATGTGATATGATTAAGAATGAGGGGATTAAAAGCTTTTGTAGTAGGTTAGTTGATATTTTGGTTTTAAGATCGTATAAGGCAAAAGGAGCATTAATTGGTTTTTAAATAGTTAAATGGTTAAGAGGTCATTAAATACTGTAATGTGTATGCTCAATTATATGAAAATAATTTTTAATTGAGCACTTTAAAGTTATTTAACAAGGGTGTTCCAACCATAATGCACGATGTTCATTGTGAGTCACACCTGAAAGTCAAGTTTTTGCCCAACTTAATTTCACAATTATTTGTTTCAGTGTTTGAAAAATTCATCCATGAAGAGGTACACAATTGAGCAACACGTTAAGATTCATCAAAATGCATTTCGTGCACTTCGTGATTTTTTTAGGTCAGCATAATCGACCTAATGTGTCCACAATCGGGAGAATTGTGCGCAAATCTCAGCAAACCGGATCTGTAGAAAATGTGAAAACACCTGTGCATGCTCGCCCAGTTCGTTCTGCAGAAAACTTTGATCTTGTTCGCGATAGTGTGGCAGAAGAGCCGTCAACATCGACTCGTCGTCGAGCCCAACAATTGAACATTTCACGAATATTATTGATACGAATTTTGAATAAAGATTTGAATTTACACACTTACAAGATTCAATTGAATCAAGAGCTGAAGTCTACTGACCATTTCAAGCGTCGTCAATACGAAGAATGATTGATTGAATAGACAGAAGTGAATGGTGACTTTTAAAAGAAAATGATTTTTACGACGAGGCACACTTTCACCTCAGTGAATTCGTTAAAAAGCAGTATTGCCGCATTTGGGTAAATGAAAATCTACGAGTGACTGTTGAAAAGCCAATGCATCCACAAATAGTGACTGCTTGGTGTGGTCTATGGGATGGCGTCATCGTCGGACCGTACTTCTTCGAAAATGAGGTCGGCCAAACAGTTACCGCGAATGATGTTCACTATCGCGAGATGACAACGGACTTCTTGTAGCCAAAAATTGAGGATAAAGATCTGGACAATATGTGGTTCCAACAGGATGGTGCCATTTGCCACACAGCTTACAAAATAATGGCTGTTTTATCTTACCTCGTGCTGATGTTAATTGGCTGCCACGATCATGTGATTTGATACCGCTGGACTTCTTTCCTTAGCGATATTTAAAAAAAAAGTGTACGTCAATAAGCCAAGAACAATTCAAGAGCTAAAGAATGAGACAATTCGGCACATTAACGACATTGATTATGTGTCAGAGTCATCGAAAATATGAACCATCGGATTAAGGTATGCCACCGAAGCCGTATCGAGCATTTGGCCGATATTTTGTTTCACACATAATTGTCATGGATACCTCAATCATAATAAAAAATATTAAGATAATTCTCTGAAAACTTTTTGATATATTTACAATTGTTAGTTAATAAATTGTTCTTATTGCAGAAAAAAATATATTAATACCTGTATAACGGAACTTATTTTGATATAAAAATATTTACATGTTTTTAAGTTTCGTGTTATAAAATGAACTTAAGTTTTTTTTCTTTTTTTAAATTTAAAATAACAACTGCGAACTTTTACTATAAGCGGAAAAAATTAGTAACATTAACTTATTTACATATTTTATTATTTTCAGTAATTATGTGATAAATTTTGTTGTAATAGTTTAACTAATTCTTCTTAAAATAAAAACTTAACAAAATTCGTTAAAACACATAATTGAAATTTATTATCGAAATACTTGTCGAACATATAAGACAATTACTAGGAACATAGATGAGTTGGGAAATACAGTTTTCTTGATTTACAAAGAATAAAAAGAATTCACGATTACTGAAAGGAATGCTGATAATCGAAGAAAAAGGCTCAGGAACGCTGACAATATAATATGAATTTTAATAGAAAATCTCTATATCTTTTGATACAATATAACTCATTCTTTAAAAGTCTCTGCATCTTTTATTAAAGTAAAAAAGCTGGCCTGAAGGCCCATGAAGTAAAAAAGTTTCTAAGAAATCTGTAAAACAGTGAAAACAAAAGAGAGGACGAAAATTATTGAGATACATTTTTTTAAAATATGAATGCTGCCTAAACGGTAATAAAAGGTACTTACTGGCGTACTATTTACAACATCCTGGTTTTGAATTCTATATCACAGATGTTATGGGAAATGTATCAGATAAATATCATGTAAGAAAATCGAAATTTTCGAATAAACTTTGGTCTGGCAAGACATTTGTACATATGGAGAAAATAGCATTTCATTCATGAAATTTTCATAGAGAACTTCACGCAATTTAGTGCCGTTAGAAAAGATTAATTCCTATCATTAGAAAATATAATGAATTCCAACTTTTTTTCCTTGATCTTTCTTCTCATTATTACAATAACTCGGTCCATTTTAAATGTATTGGGTAATAGTAAAAAGAAAAATATTTAAAGAACACTTAAAGCTGAGTAAAAAAATACAACAAGAAAAAGGAAAGTGGACCCATTCCAACAAAAAATTAACCGAAAACACAATGCTCTCATGAAAAATTGAATATTTTATTTAAAGCTAATTAAAAAAAAAAAATAATTTTTATTTTAAATTAAAAATTTTATTATAACAGATTTAACAAAATCAAAATTTCAAGGAAATGATCCATTCCAATAACATGGTCAATAATCCACTTTCTTTGGTATAAATTCAAAAATCATTGTTAGTGCCTTTTTGTAGTTGTGTCATTGTATCTAAAACTAATAATAATTATTAAAAATCTATCATTTATAATTTTACTTCATTAAATATATATATTTTTTGGTTTTCTTTTAATTATTTTTTAAGTTTTTAAATTCTTATTGATTAATAAAACCAAACAACATGTTAGAATATAATACTTTCTTCAATTTGTTTGTGTAAACCAAATATCTTGGTTTCAGGTTTACCAAAATTTAACTGAAAGAAAATTAACGATTGCAAGAGTTTGTCGAAGACTGTTGGCGATATCTAAATTGCTACATAAAATAGACACTTTGGCGAACACTTTCGTATTTCGACAATTGTGCAAGTTCATGAACAAACATAACTTTTTGCTATGTGACCACAAAATTCAAAAATAGCTCCAAATATACGATTTATATAAAGTTTTAAACAAAAATCTTAAAATAAATCTCCTAGACTGCAATTTACATTATGCAACATTGCACAGTGGGGCAGAATCGAAAATTTTTGGAAATAAATCTGTAACTTCTGATAGGCTAGTTGGATTTTCATGAAATTTAGTATAGGCGTAACACAGGAGTGTACAATGTTAAGTTTGGAAGGGGGCATAACAAACCCCTTATTAATACAAATAAAAGCGCGTTAACCAAATTTCAGTCAGGAGTAGGGTTTTCCTGAATTCCCATATAAACTAATCAAAATTCCCAAAAATGGGATTTTTTACATTTTTGGCTATAGAATCCACATTTTTCTAAACTCCCGCAGATTTTGACTTAAAACTTTTAACAACATATTGAAGGTATACTCCGATTGTCGATTCGTGCTTTGGGATTTGAAAAAATATGGTCTAAATTCAAAACTTTCATATAAAATGTGTCGAATTCGGGAGGATATGTACCATGACCAATTGAGTTATTGGGCTTGTTTCTTATCTTAAAATCATCTCTGTGAAGTTACCTTGCAGAAAAGTGTAAAATTATTATATGTTGCTAAAAAAACACAAAAAGTCGTCTTTTTTGCAAATTTTCAAATTCAAAATCGTTCATTTTTGGACTCGGTAAAGATATCGACTTCTAATTTTTTTTGTTCAATAGATAATTTTGTTCTTTAACTAGTTAAGAAAAAAACTAATAAAATCGGTGGGAAATACGAGGATTTTGCAAGCGTTTAAAAATTTTTTATGTCAGAGGTACCTAACTTTGAGCCCCTTTAGCTCCGCCTCTGGGGGGATTGTTGTGGCCCCTTCCAAACATAACATTGTACACTCCTGTGCTACGTCTACACCAAATTTCATGAAAATCCAACCGGCCGATCAGAAGTCACAAATTTATTTCCAAAAAATTTCGATTCTGCCCCACTGTGCATTGTTATATATTTCTTTGGTATTGCTACACAATTTTTATAATTTATTTATAAAAAAATACACATTTTATTTTTTAAAATATATTCTCGATTACTTGGTCTATTACTACCCAGCAAAAACTTTTTGGTTTTCAGTAATGACAACTACTTATTAAAATAGTTTCTTGGTAATGAGGCGTCATTATTATTTGCCTACTCTGTATTACATTAATAAGTACTCAATAGTATAATAGCACAGTAACAATCAGAAGGTTGTTGGTTCAACCCCATTCTGAAGCTGTTTAGTTTTTTATAACAAAATGTCTAAAAAGATATTTTAAACTAAAAAGAGTTTTTGTCGCTTAGGAAGCTATGTGCGAGGTGTTATAACGAGTAAGACGTTAGTCATTAAAAACGAATGGTAAGTTTGTGTCCATGTTCGAGTCTCACTGACGGCAAAATTTATTTGTTTTTTTTTTTTCGTTTAGGTACATATTTTTGAATACCCCTAGAGTCAAAAAATAACTACATGAATTTGTGGACAAGTCGAACAAAAATAACTAGTTATTCAGGCAAAAAATAAGTAGTTTATTTTTGTTTCCAATTATACCTGCTAGCTTACCATGAAAGCAAAGTTTTTGCTGGGTATTTATAAAATACATTCACTTTTTGCAATTTCTAAAAATATTATTTTAAAATTTCTGCAACCACAAAGCAAAAAAAAAAATTACATTTTTTTTACCAACTTGTACTGGATTAATTTTTTGTAAGCCGAAATGTATGTACTAAATTTTTCGTTCTCAGTCCTTAGTTAATAAGTTTTTTGCAGAAAAAATTTTATTAATATAACGGAATTTTAAATTTTTTTTTAAATTTCGTATTACAAACTGATCTTTGAGTGTAATTATCATTTTTTTTTTGTATCTTTTAAAATACCTCTGTTTCCTATATCAAACAACCTACTTGTAATTAGTTCATTATAATTAGACATTAGAAATTGTAATGCAAATAATTATTGCAATACAAGTATCAAAACATATGTGTTTAATTATTTTGTTTTAATGGTTTTAATTATAAGACATTGAAAATTTAAAAAAAAAACAACAACAACAAAGAAACTACTAACCCCGAACGCATATTTATGCAATATATATTTTTTCATTCTGTTTGTTTTATCTTTTGTTGCTAAATGCTATTGTTATGAATTTATAAACAACAACAGCAATGACGTTGAGAAAAAAGAGACAATTTTTTATAATTAATAAGAACAATAAATTAAAAATGTTTTATATATTTTTTTTCAAGAAAAATTCTACTCACCTTTTAACTGCAAAACAGCAACACTTAATTCATAAAGGAACAAATGAATTTATTTTTTTAATTATTTATTAAATATTTGTAACAATTTTATAAAATAAAATTTTTTGAGTAAATTTTATTTTCTGTTAAATTTAAATTTATTCAATTTTTTTTTGGTTATAACTTTTTCCCAAAAGGTTTTTTTATTTAATTACTTTTTTCTTATAATTGATTTAAACATTTGGGTTTAGCCTTCTGAGTATTTTGGGCATATTTAATATTTTCGTACTTATTTGAATTATACCTGCTAATTAAAAAATATTCTTTTTCTTGCCATTAAATTTATTTCATTTTAAACGCATACAAACATATATTTTCACTTCGCTTTTTATTTTAATTAACATTATAAAATTTTACTTCGTATATTATTCCTTTTTTATCTTTTTCAGGATAATTTTATTCTTTTATTTTATATAAAAAAAATATATATGTATATATGGGGAATTCTTTTTTTACAGTTTACCTTAAATCTCAAACCTCACATATGTTTTTTAATTTAGATTTTTTTTAATTAACTTTTGATGCAATTATGTTAACAACACCTCGTGGAATAATACAGCAAAAGTTCAAGATATGAGTTTTTTATTCTTTGTTTTAATTCCTGTAATCGCGGATTTTACCATATGTATCCAATTTCCCTAATGTAAACTATAAATACTTGTAGAAATATACCAACTTGTGTTTTACCAATGTGTCGCTGACCAGTGTTAAATTATGTTGTGAACAAATAATGAAATCAAAATTTTCAAAATTTTAATTTTTTGTAGTTTATCGGTTCGAAAATTTGTGCCATTTCGAGTATTGCAAAATTAGAAATGGGGGTTTATTGGTCTTGGAATTATGAAGTACATCTATTCTGTTGTAGTTAAGCGAAAAATAGGCTACAACAAAAAATTGCATAAAAGGTATTAATGTCTTTAATATTTCATAAAATATCGAGGCACACCGATGGTGTTAATTGAAATCTTTGAAATTGTATACCAATCTGCAGCTGTTATTATAGCTTATATCGGAATCAAGTGGAATTTAAAAATAATTTGGTGTGTATTTTTGTCATTGAAAAATTTATTTTACAATTATATAATTAATGTATACAATTTTTTATTTATTAATATTATTTAAATATTTTTTTTTTTGTGGTTAGATGTGAAAAATTCATCAGCAAATTAAATGCAATTAAAACAATTGAAAAAAAATCTATGCACACTTTGTTTTTTATTCGAAAGTTAGGTTAAATCGTAATTATGGTCCGGATTATGTTCATTGTTACAAAACGAATACAATTTGCATTTTCTATACCCTTGTGTAGGTTACATAAGTGCATTTATTTTTAATCTCGTACTTAAAATGAAATTTATACAATTTTAAAAAATTTTTGATTTTTGACTACTATATCATAAACGGTTATTTCTTGTCTACTATTGTAATTTAAAAAACATTTTGTTGTCAAATATTAAAAATATAATTGAAAAACGAGACAATGTTAAAAAATCACTATGATCGATGTCATCCACAATATCGCATCACTTTTACTTTGTATTTTGGATATATTGATGTGGATTATATATATGTAATAATTTTTTAAATGTTGCTAAAAATAGAATTTTGACAAATTTGTATAACTTTTTATCTCAAACCTTCATAACACAGTAAAGCCTCCAGATATTGGTGCTAAATGGCGTTGATGTGTCATTAAAAAATTTTTCAAATTTTTTTTAACCCCAAAAGTAAACGATTGTGAAGAAATATATATTTTAATTTTTTAATTACATATTCTCTTTTTAAAGCATCTGTGCTATATCCTACCTAAATTTAAATTTATTTTATTTTCCTTTTTTAATTTTTTACACTCTTTAACAGTTTAATTTAAATTTTTTCAATTTTTTTGCCTTTATTTTTATAATACTTTTGTTGTTGTTTTTTTTCCTTCAATCTTTTATACACTTCAATGATTCTTTATGATGTTTTTGCTGTTATATTTTTTCGGTATTTCTTGTTACTTTTATATTTTTGTCATAAATATTTCCGTTGTGTGTGTGTTTTCGGTTAATAAATAAATTATGATGAGTGATTAAACAAAAAATATAAATAAAAGTAAAAAAAGAACAAAAAAAAAAAAACAATTGTAATAAACCGTTAAATGGGAAACAGAACGAGTGAGAGAGACTGAGAGAGAGAAAACTACACAAACTTCCCTTCTACTACTCAGAGTAAAAATATCAATATATGTATGCAAATGGAAACATAATTTTTGTAGCCATAGCAATGTTAGTTTAAGCGGAAAAGGATCTACTAGGAAAGGGAGGGCATGACATTGGCTTTTTTTTATAGCGAAAGAAGTGAAAATAAAGAACAACACAATAATATTGTAAATATTATGTTTTGAATAAATAAAGAAAATACAAAAATGAAAGGAAGCACAACAGGCTCTTGAACTTTTAACAGACTTTTAGCTATTAATAAATTCTATATGTTTTTGCTAGCACTTATTTATTTATTTTGGTTTAAAGTTCAAATAGTTTGTTGTAATTATGTTGTTACTAAAATTGTTATTACTTTAGCAAGAGAACGTTTTTACCAGGTGCTTGTAAGTTGTAAACCAATTAAATTTGTTTTCGTATTTTTAATAAAAAGTAAATTTAATTAGAGAAATGGACATAAGAAGCTTTTAGTAAAAAAGAAAACTTTTAATAAAAAGACTACTATTAAACATTAAAGTGGCTTAATTTTTATCTAAAGGAAGTTATTGACTTGTATATGACTGAGAACTGTAATAAAAAAATTTAAAGTTAATTTTATATAAATGGATTTTATATTTTCCGATTTACCGATATTTAGAAATTAAGCAAAATTTAGAAATTAAATAATTTTCAACTTAGTTATTTGAGATAATAGTAAGCAAAAGCTTTTAAATTTTTATTAAAGCAATTGCACGATTCTTAAAAAGACAAGCAAAAATTACAAAAATACATTCTTTGGACTTTTTTTTAGGTAACAGGTCTGTAGCATCCCTAATAAATTATTAATGCATTAGGGTTTCCGAAACTATATTCCGTTTGTGAAGCCGTGCTAATTGATTTTTAGGGTTTAAGAACATATACATATAACAAAGCTGAAATTTTAATAAATAACAGGGTAAGTTCAGAAGGCTCTGTACGTGTTGTATATTTGAAAATGTTTAATACTATAAAATCATCTCCTTATAGTTTCCTTTTTAGAACAGTATGAAATTATTGTCCTTAAACAAATTTTTAATTGGAGATAAAAGAGTGAAAATATCATTCGTCCATAAAAAAACATAAAAAGTCAAAATTTTTGTAATTCGGATTTGTTTGTTTGTTTGTTAGGATGAGTAGGTCTAGGAGGAGTGTTAAACAAAAACAAGAAACAAGTTAATGAAGCGCACTGGGTAAAAGCTAGTTTCTAATAAAAATCAAGGATTTTTTTTAGCGTAAATAGTATATAAATTAAAATTAAGCCAGAACAATAATATTTTAAGAAGACATTTTTTAATTTTTAAGCGTTTATAAAATTTTCATGACAGAAATAAATTTTTAGATATAATAACTCCTCTCCTTAGCTTTCAAAGACCTTACACTTTAAAATTTATGCTAATATCATCATTTAAAATATAAAAGGCCGTAACCACCTAAAAATTAAATGTTGGTTTTTTATGAGATTGAGATGTACTGATCCAAATTATATTTACATAAAAATTACATCAATATAATTAAAAATTTAAAAATTGTGATTAAGGCCTTTTACATTTTCATTATGCTATTTGTTTCTGCTGTAAAAAATTAAAAAGTGTGATTACGACTTTTTGGATTTTAGATGACAATATGTTCCTCCACTAAATCTGCAATAAATTTTGTATAAATCAGAACTATCAATCAAATATTTTGATTCTGACGAAATATGTAATATTGTGTGTTATCTAAATAAAATAATAAATAAATAAAATATGTACTATTAGGAAATATACTAAGGCTTTTCAGAGACGTTTTTGTAAAACTGAAATGAGACTACCACTATTTGTAAAACATAAGGCTTCTAAATAGTCGAAAAATGATAATGGTTCCAACAAATAAACTTTAAATTATATATAGTTTAAAATAAAAATTATTTAATAATTATCTAATATTCCATCTTAAAAAATGATTTATAAATGCATACCACAACATTTTTATATAGAGAATAACCAGAGACCATCAAAGGTATTTGCTTCTAAATTAAAAATACTTTACTGAAAAGCTATTAAACCACATGCGAACGATAACTAAATACTAATATATATATATATATATATATATATATATATATATATATATATATATATATATATATATATATATATATATATATATATATGTATTACATTCTCAAAAGCATGACGTTAGTGCCTAGTAGACCACAAAGTAATATATATATATATATACAAACTGAATTTTTTTGAAATTGACAAAGATAATAGAATTAATTCTGTTACAAAAAAAAAACAAAAAAAAAAACAATTGTGTTAAAGGAAATATTAAAATACAATTTTAAATAAATTTTTTTAGAATACGATATTTTAATTTTATTAAAAATTTTACCTATAAGAAAATACGTGCATAGCATTTTTTTTTGACACGAGTTCAATTTTAATTTAATTGCCAAAAATATATATTGTTCATTTAAATTATCTTATTTTTCTTTTTTTTTTCATAAAATTTGTCTAAATAAAATTTTACATCACTTTACTAACAAACGCTGCCTAAATGTTGTCAAAAATACTCACATACAATTGTTGCCAGCAACAACATAAGCACAAAAGAAAAAAAAAAAAAAAAAAAAACAAGTAAGAAAGATATAGTCGGTCAAGCGCGACCATATGATACCCCACACCATTGTGCATATCTAACAAAATTCGTGGAGGAGTCTTATATTAGGCATGTGGGCAATTGTGGACCGATACTTTTACGAAGTGTAAAATATAATATACGAATACAGAATATTACGTTAATACTAACATTTATATGAATTTATGCACTTTAGGGTGATTCCCGAAAGTGGGCTTATATGGGAACTGTGGTAAATTATGGAGCGATCCTCATAAAATTTGTCACTGTGATTTCTACTTATATAAAAGTTATTTGTGTCGAATATAAACTTGATGTTAACATGTGTATGTGATTTATGCACGTTAATGTGGTTTTTGGGAAGAGTGTTTTATATGGGAGCAATGGTCAGTTATGGACCGATCTTCATGAAATTTGGTACAAAGTTGATATTTATACAAAAATCCTTGCACTGAATTTCATCAAAATATTGCTATGTTTAAGGCATTTATGATAGCTAAGCCCCTATTCCTGGAAGACATTTGTATTGGGGGCTAAATGAAATAATAAACTGATCATAAACAATTCCAATAGCGTCCTGTACTTTGTGCACAAGGACAGCCAGTCAGACGGATATCGTTAGATCGACTCAAAAAGTGATTCTGAGTCGATTGGTATACTTTAAACTGGATGTTGGATAACTTTTTCCATGCACTACAAACATCAACACAAACGCATAATACCCCAACCACCTGCGGTGGTGTAGGATACAAAAAGTGAAATAAAGTCAAAATGTTGTCATGAAAATGGCAAAAAGCAAACGATAAGAAAAACAAAAATCCTCCAAGCAAAACACATTTTAGAGATTTTAGTTTTGTGAAAAGCAAAATTGTTTTCAGCCAATTGTTAAAGACAAGGACAGGGGCTAATAAAACCCATAAAATAAATTAGCTTTAAAACAATATTTAGATCTTCGCTTCTGAAAACATAGTGAAATTTAAATTATAACTTATAAGTGAAATTAAATACGCCCAGGTTAAATTATGTGGTTCTATGGTTCGAACTTTGAAAACTATTTCAAATACACACGTTTTGTTAGACAACAGGTGTGTTTACCTGGTTGATTCAACATCAAATATCTGATAAATTTTTTAAATAACAATGATTTATTCGCTATTAATGTTGAAATATCTTTTCCTAAAGGATTATTATTATTATTATTATTATTTTATTATTATATTTGTTGTAATGCTTTATTTATTATTATTTTCGTTTTTTATTTATTATTATTTTTTTTCCCAAAAAAAATTACATGAAAACATATAATTGGAATCATACAAAATATTATAGCTTAAATAAATAATAGAATTAATATCACGCACACGCAAACAAAATCAACAAAAAGAAAATATCACATATAAATTTTTGGCATATTTTTTGTTTTAGATTTCCAAACACAAAACAACACAAAAAAAGAAAAAAAAAATTAGGAAAACATTTTTCTGAACAACAAAAAGTCTAATAATGTTGTTGTATAATATTGAGCAAAATGTGAGCATTATAGAATTAATTTATGTTTGTTTTTCTTGTTTTTTATTAGAACACACAATAAGTTGAAAAAATGCTTTAGAGATATAAAATTCCCTGCACACATTAGATGTCAATCAAAGAGAATAAAAAAAAGTGGTACATAAAATATCATAACATAATTTGTAAATTATTAACATTAAGTAATTGAGACAAATTAAAAATAATATTTATGATAGCAAGTTTAAGGTAAAATTCCTCGTATATGATTTGGTTTTAAGAAATTCTAAAAGAAATATTCCTTTTGAGTTTTTAAAGTTTTAATTCAGTTTTTTGAGATTTTTAGGAGAACTATTGTAATTCAAAAGACTTATTCTATCTATTCTGTTCGCAATTTTTTAGTTTAAACCTGTACATAAACTTATTATTATTATTTTTTATTTAAAATAGAGAATATAGATGAAGATAAAAATGACATGAATGATAACAAATTTATTGATAGCGAAACTTTAGTGATGATATCTCAACAAAAAGTTTTTGAGTGGCTCATATCACAAATTGAATGATCACTAATAATCCCAGCGAAAAATGTTAAATGAAGACAATAAGATACTAAAGAAGTGTAAAATCGGATAATTTATAATGAATTAAGCATAGGGTTGTCATTGAAAGATATTCTCTTTTTTGATACCTATTCACTGAGCAGGAAATAACGTTCTCAACAACCAAAGAAATATCGACCACAAATGTGTACAAAACGACACCATACAGAGTCAATAGTGAATAAAGGTATGTGTTCAAATTGTAATACCGCATTAGTATCAAGTTGACACCAATTAAATTGTTGAATTATTAAAATATATAACATTATATTTACATTCTGTGTATCAAAACACCGTCAATGTGAACATAACCATGGTGGCTTTTGGCTAGGGGACTAGTAGTGATTGTAAATTTTCTTTAAAACGAAATAGTAATTTTTTTTGGCAGTAATCGGTTCTCTTTTATTTTATCGATGATCTTTCATACACCAAACTTTGATATTTTTAATTTATATATGATCGGAGGCAGAAGTGATTAATTGTAAAAACATTCTTAGTTTTTAAGGTTTGAAAAAGATATCGCACAGAAAAAAAAAATAATTTCATATTCATTAAGTTATTTGTTAAACTCAACTATTTATACCATACAGCACCATACGTTGTTGGAGTATTATGCGCGTAGAAAACGTTATCCAACAACCAATTTAAACTATAAATATCTACTCAGAATCGCTTTCTAAATCGATCTAACGATGTCCGTCCGTCTGACTGGTTGCCCAAGTAAACCTTGTGTACAAAGTACGGGTCACGATTTTAAAGACAATTCAATGAAATTTGGCACGTTCTGTACAAGTATCAATCCTTGTACTAAATTTTATGAAGACCGGTCAACAATTAGCCATAGCTCTCATATAAACCCCTCTTCTGAAAATCATTTTAACGTGTATAAAAATGTTAGTATTAAGTTAATATTCGACACAAATAAGTTTTATTTAAGTAGAAACAACATTGCCAAATTTTATGAGAATCAGTCCACAATTTACCATAATTCGGGAAGGGGACTTATATTACGCCTGTGGCCAATTTTACTAAGTGAAAAATAAAATATACAAATAGAGAATAATGAGTTGATACTAAAATCTAGATGATTTTATACACTTTAAGGCGATTCCAGAAAGTGGGTTTATATGGGAGCTATGGTAAGTTATGGACCGGTTCTCATAGAATTTGGTACAAAGATTGATACTTATAGAGAACTTCTTTGCACCGAATTTCATGAAAATTTTCTTATTTTTAAGGCTTTTTTAGTATTTAAACTCTATTCCGGACGGACTTTTCTATGGAGGCTAGGTGAAAAAATTGACCGATCACAGCAAATTTCAATAAGCTTCGTCCGTGTATCATAGAAGTCTCACATGCAAATTTTATTGAATTGTCTTTAAAATTGCGACCTGTACTTTGTGCACAAAGTGGACAGCCAGACGGATGGACATCGTTAAATCGATTTAAAAAGTTATTCTGAGTCAATTGGTATATATAAACCCACTTCCAGGAATCGCCCTAAACTGCATAAAATCATCTAGATGTTAGTATCAACGCATTATTCGGTATTTGTATAATTTACATTTAGTAAAATTGGCCACAGGAGTAATAAAAGTCCCCTTCCTGAATTTTTCTGCTCATACACAATGGAGTAGGGTATCATATAGTCGATCTTGACCGAATATATCTTTGTTTCTCGTTTTTTATTGAAATCGGACAATTTTAGTGATAGAAATTGTAAATTCTAATACTCAAATGTGTAAGTCATATTGAAAAAAAAACTTTTCTTCTTTATTAAAATATACTATTTATAAAATACAACATTTAAAAATTGTCACAAATTTCTATTACTTTTTTAAATAAAAAATTGTTTGGTTTTAAACAGATAATCAAACAAAATTTATTTTTAATTCAAAAATATAAAAATATCAATCAATTTATTAAAATAACAATTTTTTTGGTGTAAAATTAATGAATATTTATGTACAAAACACGAAATTTGCTACGTATATTTTTCATCTTCAGCCTTACTTTATGTGCTTCATTGAATTATTATATGAATGATACAAGACTCCATAATCTGATTGCATTTTAATTTGCGTTGTAAGTGGCCAAATTCCAGTTGATTGATTCAATCGCCACGTGCTGGATATATTATATGCTGTTTTGGAAAAAATTTCTCTAATTACACTCCCGATGTCTTTAAAATGTTTTGCTATGGATGCAATTCTTTTTATTTTTTAATTAGATTTTTATTTTCTATTTGGTGAAATGCCTTACTCTCTCAATATTCATAATCGCCATTTTCGCCAGCTTAGATAGCATCATCAATATCGACTTCTTCTCGTTCTAGAACTGCAAGATCTTCACGAACCCCTATAAATTTACCCTCATTTGTTCTCGTTTTTTAAACACCAAGACGTTTCGAGCGACACCGATATCTTAGGGTAAAACATCACCACGATATAATATACCACCAGCCATGTATTTTCCAGCTCGGAAATCACACTGAACCATTATATTACTCGATTCAAGCATGTCACGACGTGGTTTTCATGAAATAGACGTGAGGCTGACACCAATGGGGCATATGTCACCAAGAGGAAATGTATACCAAATTCCTTGGAATTCATTTAAGTTCAACAATTTTGTTAAGTGCATTAGACTTAAGCTTACACAATTTTTAAACCTTTACAATTTTGTTATTTGTGCACAAAATGAAATACTTTACCAGATATAAGAAGAGACATCTAGAATTTGATGTTGGATTCAAAAATCTCCAAAGAGAAAATTTAAGCGGTTATGTTAACAACGACATACCACATTATACAATCGGATTTAAAATATACACAAAAACCAAAAAGGGTGGTATTTTGGGGCGTGGCAAAAAACATTTTGTATTTTTGGAAACCTCATAAACTATTCTTTTATTCTAGGGGGAGACTGGCACAATTTTTTTTTTTTTTTGACCCACCCTAATGTACATTCAAACTATTTTTACGAATTTCATAAATACTTAGCTTCATTGAAACTTATGAAAACGCAATCTGAATGTTCCAGTGTACAGTCAGCTGCAGAAAAAATCTAATCTACGTTTCTTGTTAAAATTGATCGATAAACGGTTTTAGTTGAATTAAATATTTTTATTTAGCTTGTCAAGACATAACATTGTTTTTGTTTCTTTGCTGGTTAATATATTATTCAAAACCAATAAAAAAAATTTCTTGAATATACTGCATAAGTGCTTTATTGTGTTTTCTGGTATTTTTTTTTTTTTTTTTGTAATGGGTCCACTTCTTTTGAAACTCTTTTTTTATTTTTTAGCCAGGTTTAAGAATTCTTTAAATATATATTTTTTTTACTATGACGCAATAGTTCTAGATATTTTAGTGGATTGGCGTCCTTTGGTATATAGAAGCACCATTTGTTTGATATCGCTCAGCTATTATTTTTGTGGAAATAATGAGAAGAGATTTGCACCTTTGATGTATCATTTGCTACGAATGAAGTGCATTTTTCCCAACATGTACAAAAGCTTTGCCAGACCAATTTCGATTTTTTACACGATATTTGTACATATATAGCATGTGTGATGATCATGACCGCCAGTACTTATTTTTTTCGCCCTTTAGGCAGCGTTCATATCTTTATAAAAAAAAATAATCTCAATAATTTTCGTACTCTCTTTAGCATTTACATTTACATTTACATTTACATTTACATTTACATTTACATTTTTTTTTTTTGTGATAAGAGACACAGAGAAATTTAAAGAATGAGACTTTCTCTTAAAATTCTTATTATTTTGTCTGCGATCCTACAGTCTGTAAATCAACTTTTTCGTCGGTTGTCAAGATTCTTTTCGGTGGTCCTAAACTTTTTGTATTTTTTATGACTCAAGAAAATTGTATTACCTGTCTTAACCGGTTTCTAAGCAATTGTTGTATTTGTTCAACGTATGTTTTGATAATAAATTTGAATTATGTATTTGAACAAATTTTGTTCAATTTTCATTTTGAGAAAAACTAATTATGCTATTACACCAAATTAAGCACATATTTACTAAATATAATAACAAATGTAAAAAAATAAAGGGACTCATTTTTTCACGTACTCGTATAATACAAGTTATATGCCTTAAAGCGTGCACGTTTCATGATTTTCAGTGAAATATATAGTTTTATATTTGTTACGACAGTTGAATTATTAAATTTCGTTGACCACTATGTCAAGAGAGAACCTTAAAAAATAGTGGCGTTTCTACCCTACATCTGAAATATTACAAAATTTTGTCTATAAATTTATTTATTATGGAAGTATTTATTCACTATGGAGGTATTTTGAGGATTAAAAGTTTAAAATAAATTTGACTTTGAAGTTAACGAATGAAGTAGAGTAAAATTGGAAAATCTAAATTTCTTATTTTTGTAGTAGGTACATATGGCACATTCTTTAATAAATTAAATACATTTGAAATTTGAAAGTTAAATAAAAAATACAACATTTCTGTTAAGGTTTTTAAAACAGAAATTTAAATTTATACTAGAGGCAAAAACCTTTAACTTATTAAATATTTGTTCTAGAAAATTAAAAAAAAAAAAAAAAAAAAAAAAAAAAAAATGCAGACCATTTAATAATATTTTGTTTAAATTGTTTTAACATTATTTGCTTTTCTTATGACGCGTCATGACGTGTTTAACATTCTATTCTTTCTTTTGAAACAAATTGCAAAATAATTGAAGCCACTTAAGTCATTAACCTGTTAAACCTTTAAGTTAAATAAAGCTTACCTGATTGGTAAATATAAGTGCAATTATATACATATTTATTTTACATAGCTAAAAGTAATTTAATTTTAAAACATATACTTTACAAAATTTTTAAACAATAAAAAAAATATATATATATATATATATATATATATATATATTTATATATATATATATATATATATTTATATATATATATATATATATATATATATATATATATACGTTTAAAAAGTGAAATGCGTTAAAAATATTAATAAATAAGATAACTTAAAGTGTAACTTAAAATTTTATTATAAATTTTAAAATACCTATTTTTACAACATTATTATTAGGGCAACCAAAAATATGCTCTTAAAATGTTTTATGCGCATAAAAAATGTTCAAAAAAACGGAAAATATGCCCTCAAAAATATACTCTAAAAATATTATTTAAATTATTCATGCTAGAAATAACTTGATTTTTATTTAGCAATTGCTAAAAAATTACTATAAATATAAAAGATTAATCGGATTTGAAAAACAAATGAGAAAACATAAACCTTATATTGCTAAAATAAGCTGCAAAATAAGGATTTTCTAAGAAAGTATGACAAAATATGTTGATTAGGCCAAGACATTCAAAAATATGTTGTTAGGACCAAAATATGCAAAAATATGCTGTAACAAATCGTTGTCAAAATTCTTAAAATTGTCTGAAACTAACATTTTCGTTCATTTAAAAAACAGAAAAATATGATTTCGCATATTTTTGGTTGCCCTTTTTTATTTTTTTCAACTTTTTCTTTCATTTAACAATATTCCTTTTTATTTATTAAAAAAAAAAACCTTAAGATATTATTAACACTACAATGAACTTTTATTATAATATTTTTTTTTTTTTTTTTTTGCAAATCACTGAGTAGTAAGTAAATGAGTCATTCTCTTTAAAAGTGCATGCCATTTAAGGTAAATTCTATTGTAAATTTAATATCAGCAATTATTTATTTATATTATAATAATCAAAACAAATAAAACAACAACTAAGGTAACAGACTTTATAACAAATAAAGCCAATAAAAAGATGTTAATTAAATAAAATTGACTGCGGCATAAAGACAGTTAAAAGTAATGCTAAAGATAAAAATAGAGTCTAGCAAAAAAAAATTTATCTTTAAGACGCTGTTTCACAAAACGCCCACCCTAAAAAAAGGTAAATATTAATGCGCGTTATAAAATAACAACAACTACATCATTAATAAAAAGTAAACTAAAATAAATAATAAATGAACCAAATCAAATGCAAATCTTAATTAATAAAATTCTGTTTGTTTAAATTTAAACCGAAATAAACACCAGTTAGCAAACGAACTTCCGCATTTTATTATAAAATGATTTTATTTTATATTTTACATTTTATTATATTTTTGTTTTGATTTTATTTAATTTTTGCAAAAAAATATGTAAATAAATAGATACGACATTATAAAAAACTTTATGGAGAAAATTATATATGTTTTTTAAGTATTAAAAAAGTAATAAAAATATAAAAGTTAATAAATTTAAAATGAAATTTAAACAGTGTGTGCATTTCAAATAAATAAATATTTATTGCGATTTTTTTTTCTTAACTTTTCCTTCAAAAGCAAAATGTGTTTTTGTGTCTTTTCAAAAACCAAACAAATTTTAAAAACTGGAGGTGTATTTTTTAAATTACTAATTTTAAATTTATCCAATTTTTTCCACAAATCAATTTTCTTGACTTGCTTTTTAAAAAATAACAAATGTGTGTCAAAAATGTTTAAAATTGACAGAATTCAATTAAGACATTTTTTTTTTTTTAAATGTTAAAACATTTTCGACAGGCATTGATGGTTACTTGTTGGGTCATGAGCAATAAAATTAAAAATTGCTCAAGTGTAAAATTGATATATTAATAGAAAATGAAAAATCTATAAAAATTGACCATATATCTAGGAGAAAATGGGGTATTATGGCATATGAGGTAAAGAAGAAAATTGTATTTTTTTCGTGTATTCTTTTTTTGTTTTGTGACAATTAAGAGTACTAAAGCTAAATGTATACTATAAAAATACAGACTTTGTATGATGAAATTCATGCAAATTATAGCAAATTATCACAGCTATGAATTAGACTATTCCAAATACGCGAAACAACTGTCTAGTTTTATAAATTTTGTTTTATTTTTTTCTCACTTACTTTAATTTTAATATTCGAGTGGTCTCGCAAATGCAAAAATCATTGGACATATTTTTATATTTAATAAATACTAAATATTTTTTAGCTTGCAATTTTTGTTATGTTTGAAAACAACTTTACCCCATTCTCCCATATTTAAATAGCTTATTTTTTAGATTGAATATTTAATTTTGGATTTTCTGTGAGTAGTATTTTACCTACAATGGAATTTTGAGAGCTTAATGCTTAAATCTTTTTAGGTGGCAACACTGGAAATCTTTTGAAATTGTCACCATTTTTTTGAAATCATAATAACCAAAAAAGATTATAAAAAATTTAATATTTTAAATCATACGTAATGTCCGATTAATTAATTAATCGATATTTTAAAGCAAATTGCTGCGTGATTAATATTTCTTACTGCAAAAGAAAATATTATGTCAAAGTATATTGACTGTCTGTGTCTTATAATTGCCATAGAAGTGTCTCTTTTTATATTGTTAAAATAGATTGAATCAAATGTAATACATATGGCATTATATAGGAATTGTTTAAAGAAAAAAAATCTAGGTTTTCTTTGACATTCACACTTTTAAAAGTTAAACTAAATGAATAATTCCTTCAGATATACCTAGAATTTTGGAAGAAAAATAAACCTTGAGATAGTAGCGTTTTCTGTAGTTCTCAATAACATGTACTCAACAGTTTTAATCTTATTTTAAGAGTTTTTTTTTAGAGCTTTTAAAGACTTAAAGATTTTTAATCCGAAAATATGATTTTTGAAAAAAATAATAAAAAATATAAAAATAAAATTGTATGTAAATTGATTCGCTAAATGCGTTAATGTAAGACACTTATAAAAATTATAAACCGTTTAACGAAAACAATTTTTTGTTTTTTCCAAAATATGTTTTCTTTTTTTAAGGCAAATTGTAAAATATGAAAAATAATCGATATCAACAACATTAATTCTAACCAGTAATATTACAGATTTTAAACTCTAATCTATTATTATCGATATTTTTGCACAGATCATGTTAAAAATTTTTATTTTACGAGCAGTATTATAGGAGCTTAGTTTGTATAATGAGTATTTATAATTTTCACTGAAATAATTTAAGAATTATGCATAGGAATATGCACATTTATGCATAAGCATATATATGCATATAAATATGATTTTTGAACACTGAGATAATTATAAACCAGAGGTCGGCTCCCATAGCCTTCAGGGGCTAAGAAAAATTCTACATTTTCACAAACACAGCACGAACGTTAAGAAGTCTCACAATAAAGAATAAAAAAGGAGTGATAAAAAAATTTAATTCTAAACCGAAACTCTATTTTATTTATTATTATTTTAACATCCTCTCCTTGTGTCGAAATTTCTTTATGAATTTTTAAAATTATAATTAATATTTTTACTTTTACGAATAATAAGAAAATTTGTGTCTAAGTCTCTAAGATAGTTTATGAGAAAAAGGAAAGGGATGTTAAATTGAAAAGGAATTTTTAGATTTAGCACAAATTCTTTAAAAAGAGAGAAAACTATACATTATTGTTATTGTTATTATTATATATATAATTATATTAATTATTATTAATTTTTTTTTATATGGCAATTTTTTTTTTATAACATTATTTAAAATTTTGTCAATTAAATTTATTATATTTTTGTTATAGATATAAATTTTTAATTTTTCTTATTTTTGCTGTTGTCGTATTATTAAATGCACGTTTTCAACTGTAACTATAAATTTTCACTAAATTATGTATATAATAATTTTAAGAATTATGATGAAAATTGTGTGTATATTGATTTATTTTTGTGATTTAATATTTTTCATTTTTAATTATTTTATTTCACTATTTTTATTTTTTGGTACATATGAAATACAATTCAACAGCAATGGTTTTGATTTGCAAATGAAGTATATACAGCTCATATTACACAATCAACTTTATCGTATTTTTTTTTTTTTTTTTTATTTGAACTTTCTTTATTTGTTTAACAACAAATTAATATTAAAGCACAAAAACTAAAAACATTTATTTTATTTAAAAAATTATTTAATTATCTAAAGGCTTAATTCATAATCAACAGATGTAAAATCTAATTTATATATGTATGTATATATATATATATATATATATATATATATATATATGCCATTAATTTCAATTTCATTCTTCATTTATTTTATTCCCATTTGACAATTAAAAATTTTGATAAAAAAATAACACATCCGTTATGATGTTTTCATTAATAGAATTTATTTTTTTTTTTTTATTATCGAGCACACTTTTTATTTATTTATTTTTTAAGATGTTAATAATTTTTTATATTATTAAAATTATTTATTTTTTATATTATTAAAAAAAAGTAAATAAATGAATAATAACAAAGTATCATTCAAACATACACACACTAACTCACTTTCTCTTATAATTTTTTACACGTTTTGTATAGAAATTGTTGCCAAAAAACGAAAAGAAAAACACAAAATACCCGTTTAGACAAGACGGTCGATCTATATTTCACTTTTTTTTTCTCTTAAATTTCTGTGCTTTTGCCTAGACGACGTTTAGTTTGCAACTAAATTTCCGCATGTTATTTACCTGCAAGAATTTAGTAACAAGTTTATTAATATAAATCGAACTCAAACTTTCAAACAAATTGTATGTTTGTAACAGACTTGCAACCTGTTCTTATATGTTGTATAAAGAAACTGAAAGTTCTGTTTTTGTGTTTTCTTTTTTGATTAAAGAAAAAAGTATAATGAAACTGAAATTAATGTGTTGAGTTTGGGAAATGCACTTACTTTGGGGTTGCAAATTTTGTTGCAGAAACCATTGGGGTTTTGTTGGTTTAAGAAGCGATAGTATAAGTAATGAAATTGTCAATCTTGGAGAGTGTAGAGTAAATACTCTTGCTAATTTAAACTAAATTTTCTGTATCTGAATTCTCACTTGAGAGTTTAAACATCATCTAATTATTATATTTATCTTTCTTTATAAATAGAAACTTTTCAAAAAACAAATTTCGCAAATTTAACAAAACAATACATAACAATTTTGCAAAAAAACAAACCATTTGAAAAATCAACAATTTAGCAAAATAAAAAAATGTTGAAAACCAGCACGTATTTTTTTTGAATTGTATCTTTTTTGGGAATATTAGTAAATAATGGTATATTTGCCGAAAATTGATAATTTTTTTGATAGTTGATACATTTTTTTTTAACTATTACGTTTTTTTCTTTTTTTTTTTTTTTGTAAAAAATTACATTATTCTAATATTTTTTTTTTTTTTTTGAAAAAAAGAAAATGATTTTTTTTAATTGGTGTCATTTCTATGAAATGGTTGCTATTATAGAAGACTAAATATTTCAAATTTGGTACTTTTTTCATAATTCTAACTTTTTAAAAAAATGCATAAGTACTTTTTCGCAAGCTGAAAATTTTTAATTTTGTAAAATTTGTATTTTTTTTGAAATTTTTTTAAATTATATATATATATATATATATGTATGTATGTATATATATACTTTTTATGGAAATTGGTACATTCTTGAAAGTTGGAATATATATATATATATACTATAGGATTAGTAGAAATTTAATTTCTACTAATCTTGCAAAAAATTTATGTAGATACTTGCTTTTACAATTAGTATTTTTTTAAATTACTACTTTTTTAGAAATGCATATATTATTATTTAAAACTGGTTCTAGCTTTAAAACTGTAAATTGGATTTTTTTCCTCTTTTTGAAAAATTCTAACTTTTTAATTTTTTTTTTTTTTAATTGGTAGACACCCTATCGATCTTCAGCCCACGCGGATGATTTTAAAGTTGGCCAGCGGCAATAACTATGCAGAAAATTTAAATAATAGAAAAATATAACTCATCTATTGTACAAATGCAATTTTCACAGAACTTTTAATGAAATTTCTTAGTTTTCTATTTGTTAAACCAACGTTTTTCAAATTTAGGACCGCAAAGAGGTCCGTATTGTTTACATTTGTTTTATTTTGTTGTTAAACATGGTAGCTCGATGTTTTACGAGCAGTCTAGGTAAGATTTTTTTCAGGTTGGGCAGCCTTATACAAAATGAAGATCTGATTCCGCCTTTTCAGGTTTTTGGCAGTTACCACAAAGTCTATTTAAAGAATGGATATGATTACTGACTTGATAACACTGACGTTAGTATCAAAATGTGTTCTATCCCAAGAAAAAATTTCAATATTTGAGAAATTACTTAATTGCATTCTTGGAAGCTTTATTAAATTAAGTAAGTAATTTATTACTTCCATCAATTGTTAATGTATCCAAGTAAGCAACATTTTTTGCTGGCAAGTTACGGTTTAAAAATTGTGTGGGACATGAAGGTGTGTCGAAAAAAAAGTTGTGCCAATCACCCACTAGTACGAAAGAATAGTTAATGGCGTTTCCACAATACCGCCCTTTTAGTTTTTTATTTTTAAAGTCGGCATTTTAAGTCCGGTCGTTGTTAATGTCTGACAACAGCTTCCTTTTTCTCTTTGCTAATTTTTTGAGCCGACGTTAAGTTCTAGACGTTATTTATATCTTCTCGCATACTTCTCTCCAAAATACCTACTAACTCTAGCTTTTAAATTATTTTATTTTTGAATTTTGTATCGGTTTCATAAAGAAAAAAATTTCGCTATCCTGAAAAGTTCTTCAAAAACATCTTTCGTTTACGCACCGACAATTATATTATTAAAGAAATATAACATGTGTACATATGGATCTGCGGGAAAAGAAAAAATTCTCGAATTTAAATACTGTGACAACCTCTGAACTAATTAAAAAATGTTTATCGATTAAATGACTATTTCTATAAAATTCCAATAAAAGTAAATCTAAGCGGACTAATTGACCAAAGTACACGCAGAAAAAACATGGTTACGGCAATGTTGCTACAACAATATTATATTCTCGTTGTTAATTTTCATTCATTTTAATAATACTATGATTATGACAGCAATGTTTTTGTTTCACTTTTATCATTCAATGTTTACATTCAATCAAAATTTTAATATAGTTGACTACAAAATATTTTTCCACAAACAAAATTTTAATAATATAAAAAATTATCACTCTTTTCGTATCCATTAAATATTATCAATCTTTTTTCTTGTTCCTGAACCATATTTTGTTTTAAAACCATGTTAGTATTATTATTCCCGTAACAATAAAATGTTACAAAAAATATGCTTTTTACAAATACGGTTGAAAAATTCATAACTTGTTTGTATTTGAATATATTTCTTTGTTTTCCACCTTCATTATAATTCTCATTTACTTTATATATAAATTAATATTGTTATTTTAAAACAAATGTAATGGACTCAATAAACAATTTATAAAAATAATAATTTTAAATTAATGTGTTTTACTTTAATATATGATAATATGGATTAATATAATAAAATGAAATCATAATCTGATAGAATGGGATATTAATGTGGTAAAATAGTACAATAATATGAGAAACTTCAACCATAACATGAAACAAATGAAACGGAATCATAAAAATTATTATTTATAACCATATCTGTTTTCAGCTGTGACTATATGTTCCTACCATAATATGTTACTTTTAGATTATGGTCACTACAACTATATTTTTTCTCTGCGTCTAGATACTACTTACATATGACTATAATAATACTTTTTATATTGAATTTAATAATCGTATGTCTAACACTTTTTTTCACTTCTCTCAAAAGAGATATATAAAGCAATTTCTATTTTTTTGACACTTTAACACACATTAAGTTAAAATTGCAACAATTTTGTCCCTCCAACCCAAATTCTAATCATTTTCTTTTTGTCATTATTTTTTTTTTTTTTTCTCTACAATATCAACCTCTCTAATCTAAGAAAATCATCTATTACCAACCTGTTTGAAACAAAAAAAGCTTTTTCTAGCCAACAAATTTGATGACAAAACAAAATTTGTATGATGGTTTGAGTAGTACCGGGTCAATTAGTTAACACAGATGCTTACGGGTCGTGTATGACGATGTGCAACGACAGGTGTTTGATAGGACACGTAGTACGGACCAATTTGTTTTATCGCAAACCATTTTGGTTTGCCACACCACGTAATTCCTTATGGAATGGTGTCTTTAAAAAAGGCAGGGTTTTGGGCTCACATTCTAAAAATGCGGGCTGGCAGCAGACAGACAGCCAGTCAGATGTCAACACAAACCAAAGAACAATAGTATGTATTAGAAGAGGAAAAATATGAAAGAACAAAGTAAACAACAACAAAAGCAAACATTCATGCACACACAAATTGTTTAATATTTTTGTTTTATGGCCATCAGCATGAGAGACAATGATGATGGGAAAATACGCCAGCACATGGCTTAAAAGCAAGAAAATAAAAGAAAATGAAAAGGCATAGGAAAATAACAGAAATAAAAAGAAAAAAGCTTTTCTTTCTTTGCATTTTTGTGTGAGTAAATGTTTGAGGTTTGAAGCAACAATTAAATAATAATAATTAAGAACATCTTGTGGTTTTAAAAAGCTAATAAAAAATATATTTTATTTTAAAAATAGAGTTTTGTTATAAACTATTGTTGTTTTTATTTTTTATTTCTTTAATTTTAAAGTCACCTACAACTTCAGCTGTTAGTTATACTGCGCATACTCCATTGCGCGGGTACTTTATTGTGTTCTATTTTTGTTTTTATAAACAAATATTAGTTATTTTCTCAAAAAAAAAAAAAAAGGAAATAGGAAAAAAAAAACAAAAACAGAGTTGAAATTAATGGTAGTTAAACAACAACTACAACAAAAAAACTTTTTTTGTAAACTTTCCGTTATAACAGTTTAACAAGAAGTTACGAATTGTATAGTAAAAAGTTTTAGCGAAATGTTAAAAGTTTAAATTAACAAATTTAAATAGGGTTGTTATCGAAGGCGGTGGGGAAAAGAAATTATGATAAATAAGGAAAAATAGCATCGACTGTATATTATAAGATAATTCCGTAAATATATTTTGAATAATGATAGGTGCGAAATTTAAATAATGTTGTCCGTCTGCCTATCTGCCGTAAAAAAAAACTCACAATAGAACCTGTAATTAATTCTTTTAGTAAGCCGAAAAAAAATAATATATATAAAAAACTTAAACAAATGGGTCAATCTCTTTCGAATTTTAATGTTATTAAATGCTGTTATATTCAAGTTTAAAATTTAAAAGAAAAATTATATTTATATTCGCTTTTAGTAAAAGATTTAATATTTTCTTGAATACTCACCATAAGAGCTTTACTGTGTTTTCGATTACTTTTTTGTTAGAATGGGTTCACTTCCCTTTAAATTATATTTTATTTTTTAGTAGCTTTAAGTGTTATTTAAATATTTTTTGACTATGACCCATTACATTTAAAATGAGAAGAGTTCTAGGCAGTTTAGTTAATTGCCGTTCGTTCATACACAGTAGCACCATTTGCTTGATAACACTCGGTTACTTTTTTGTTGTGATAATGAGAAAAGAGATGAAGCCAAACAAATTAAAATTCTTTGTGTTTTGTAATGATAGGAAGGAATCTTTTCAGGTGACACTTATATTGGCATATATTTTTCTGTTAAAAGTGTCATTTGTCATCATAAGAGAATTGCTTTTTTTTCCCATATGTATAAATGTCTTGCCAGACCAAAAGTGTATTTGACAATTAAAATTTTTTTTACACTATACTCATCTGATACATTTCCCATAATATATGTGATATGGGATATTGTTCTCTTTGCTTCAACATTTTTTCCAGCGCTTCTATTAGGAACTTTTTTTATTTTGCTTGCTATCCTAAAGTCTGTAAATCAACTTTATCTTTGCATTTATTATAACTAAAAAAGGAGAATTTTCGAACTTCCTTATGCCCCTAGTAATTCTTTAATATGGTCGACATGTGCTTCGATTTTAATTATGTCTTTGGATGAATATTGTTAAATTTTAATTTTCACAAAAACTAATTATGGTATTGCGACTAAATTATGCACATAGTTATTGAGAAATACAGCCAATGAAAACAAGTTAACGATGCTAATTTTTTTCGCAAATAATTAAAGTTATAAACCTTAAAGTGTGCATGGTTTTCTTCGAGCGCAATTCTTGCTCTTTAGTATTTCTGAACAAAGGTGATTCAAAATTGCAATTTGCTTATAGTCCCTTGAAGTAGATGCTGGTTTTAAGAGGAATATATACCATAAATTCTGAGGAAGTACGTTGTAATATAAAAACCATATTTCTATACTGCTTGTGTCTCATTTTTATCAGCATATTTAGCTTTGGTACCAACAAATTTTACTTTCTTTTTTAATCGTAAAGTTATCGTTTACACTTCTTTATTGTGTATTTCAAAATATTCTATAATTTAAAAGTTTCAGCAATTACTTTAAGAGAAAATTAAACCAAAAGTTGTCAATATCGTTTGCTTTTTAACAAACATTATCATGCATGTGATTTATTTCCTCTTTTAATAGTCTACATATAATTTTTTATAATTTTCCGCTACAAATATTTGAGTGTCCAATCATTAAAAAATTATTCCGCCAAAAACGTCATTATTTCGTTCAACAGTTTCGCTGAACATGTGTAATGTATTAAAAACTGATGATTTATTTGAATTTGCTTGTTTTTTTTTTTTTTGGTAAAAATAAAATTAAAAATTAAAAAAAAAATTAAATTAAAAATATTTAAGCACAAAATAAAAACTTCATGCAATTTTTTTGGCACATGATTTTTCTCTGATAAACGCAGAGACACTTAAATTGAAAAAATAAAAAATCTGACAGAAACCATACAAAAAGAAAAATATTTATTTACGAAAAATATGCTAACAAACCCCATGAAGAATTAAATTTATTTAATAAAAAAAAAAAATCATAAGCTAAATAAAAGGCCAAATTTGGATTCAAATTGAACACATATTATGAAACTTCTTCAATCTTAAACAAAGAACCAGTTTATTAAGAAAAATTTTAATAAAAATCGATAAACAACATTAGTTAAATTGTTTGTTGGGTTTCTTAACCACGTCTATTTTATACATGTGTTTTTATTTTTTTTCCACTTTTTTTTGCTTTTAGGGTCATAGATATTTATACAACCATCGCATACTTAAGTATTGTTTATTTTATTTTGTAATATATTTCTTTTAAATCTAGACAAATTATTTTAATTTTTTCTACAATTTCGGGGTAAAATGCAAAAATAATTCCAAATACACATATTTTATTTACTACAACTGAAAAACAAAAATCCCTGCATTTAGCCAACAGTCACCAAAATGTGTGATGACACATTTTTGTTATTTATCTGTAAACAGTATATATATATATATATATATATATATATATATATATATATATATATATATATATATATATATATACATATATATATATATATATACATATATATATATATATATATATATATATATTCTTTTTTATTTCTTTTTTATTAAATATTTAATTGCGTGTACCACATACGCGTGGAGATAAAGATTTGGTTGATTGACGTGATATAATCAACATTTTTTTAAAACAATAGTAGCAGAATTAAAATAATTCCAATTATTTCTTGTTTTCGTTTAAATTTTAATTAAAATAAATATTATTTTTTTTCTCTTGAATTTAACCAAAGACTTTTTGAAAATGTAACAATTTTCTTAGATTATCTCAAAATGTCTTTTAATTAAAAAAAATCTTATTTTTATTAATAATATTTTTCCTAAGTATAAAAAAATTCTAATAAAGTCGGAAAATTTAGATAAATTTGAAACTATCTATTATGATATTTTCTTTTTGCACTTAAAAACATTCAGTGCTAAAACCTTGTATCGGGAAATAAGATAATTTCTATAAATTTATAAGATGAAAATTGTTAGAGAGTCGGATATGAAAAACTTATGTGACAGTAAAAACAAAATGTTCACTAATTCATAAAAAATTTTCTTTGGTGTAAAATATGCAAATTTTTTTTTAAGTGTAAATGTACGCCATATAATGCTAAAATATTCTCTAAAATAAGGATTTTCTAAGAAAATATGACAAAAAGTGCTGCTAAGCGCAAAATATGCAATAACCAATCGATACCGAAATTCTTTAAATTTCTGAAATCCACAAAAAAAAAAAAAAAACAAAAATTATTTTCAGAACATATCACTTTGTTATCTGAAGGTATTTCAGGGATGTTTAGCATTATTATTTTTTGTAAAAAACCGTCTCGGAAAGCCTTTACATTTTGGTGAAACTTTATGAGAATTATACTTTGGCTGAGGTAATTTGCCGTAAATAATTCAGACGATTTAAAAGAGATGATTTGCATTACGAAGAGCGTTTCGTCTGAAGAAGTCTCAAGATAAAGAATTATAGTTTTAGTTCGATCAAGACTCATGCCAAACTCAAAAGGTGTTTGCAGAATAATTTGTAATAGATCAAGCAAAAATTTTCAGATGTTTGAAATCATTTGGATTCATCCAAAACCAAGGAAATTTCGTGCCACACGAACTGAAGCCAAAAAACATAGAAACACGTGTGAAATGATGCTTCAGTGCCACAAAAGAAATTAGTTTTAGAACTGAATTATTACGGAAGATTAAAAGTAGTGTTATATTCAAAGCGCAAAAATTCATATGTAAAGTTCGAAAAACCAATAAAATTGATAGCAAAGCCGAATATCCATTGGATTCATCCAAAACCAAGGAAATTTCGTGCCACACGAACTGAACCCAAAAAACATACAAACACGTATGAAATGATGCTTCAGTGCCACAAAAGAAATTAGTTTTAGAACTGAATTATTACGGAAGATTAAAAGTAGTGTTATATTCAAAGCGCAAAAATTCATATGTAAGGTCCGGAAAACCAATAAAAGTGATAGCAAAGCCGAATATCGAAGGCGAATTGAAAGAAAAACGGTCCGAATATGCCAACAGCATCGAGTCCATAATTTTACGTCATGACAATGATCGCCTACATGTTCATTATTTGAATAATAGTGGATGGGAAGTATAGGCCAGACATCGCTTTTTCTAACAAATATTTGTTTCGTTCTACTTAAAATGCCCTCATTGCAATACGCATCATTTTAGAATGAGGTATTACAAATTGGGTTGATTAGTTTCTAATCTCAAATAGGATGGAATAAATAAATTACCGTGGGTGGATTTGAAAAAGTAATAGCTGCCAATGAAAAATACTTTGAATGAAATATCCTGTAATAAACATTTAATTATCATTAAAGCGATGGAAATTAATGCATATACCAATAAAAAAATTAATTTTAAATTTACAAATGCTTATATAAAATGTTCTTATAAAAAGTGTATTATAAATCTTTAATTAATTTTAAATTGATCAATTAAGCTCAACTTCTGATAAGGCCTGCTGTATTAAATTAATTTTTAAAGTCTCATTATCAAAATTTAACTATTAGAGTTTGATTAGTTTATCTTGCAACCCATTTTCGTTATAAAAATAAAAAAATATTTTAGTTCTAAAATGTTGCTGCAGAACAATCAGAAACAAAATTTATTTTCGAATAATAAATTCTTAATGAAATAAGAATAAATAATATACTATAGAAGTTTATAAGTAATAAAATCTTAAAATAAATAAACATGGTGAATATCAATTGCATTTAATTAAAAAGACACAGACTGACAAACAGACGGGGGCAGAAGATGATCTTAAACTTACACATACCTACAGTTTTATCAATGTCTTGTTATTTAGTTAATAACAATTTATATAAGATTTGTGAAATATATAAATGCTTAATTCATAGCTGCATATTATCTTGAAGAGTAATTAGTTTAAGGCTTTCGAATGTCTATTATACTATATCTTTTTAGTCTTCTGATTTTTGTGAAATTTGTTGTGAAAAGTATTAATTTTTTTGCAAATCTTCTTCTTAGTCTTTTCTACTCCAAGTGAAGGAAGTTAGGACTCTTGTATCAGCTATTATATATCAATTGACTTTCATTACGATAAAGTCAATAACTTAGGTACGTTTCTTTATCAATTAATGGTATCATAAACTGTTAACTAAATTCTAGGGTATTCACTCGAATAATCTTTGCTCAATTAATCGAGAAATTAAAATCAAATAATTGTTCGACTAAATGAAAACCAATAATTTTGAGTAAAAATTTATTCGAGTAAATTACATTAATTATTAGATTAATTGTTTTGAAAAAAAGTATTTTAAAAGTTCCCTTTCTTAACTAATTTTAAAAATGTTTTAATTTCAGTTTTTTTTTTAAATTCGCTTGAAAACAACTTTGCAAAATTTCTATGAAATATTTCAAATATAGTGGTTTTAGTACCCCTATATTATATTAAAAACTATATTAAAAAAATATATTATTCAATAGAAGCAAACGAAAATGTATTTTAATATGATTATAACTAAGTGTTAATTAAAATTATTAAAATTAAAAGTAGTTTTTCAAACACAAACATAAACTTATAATGTAAAATTTAAATGTTAAATTTAAATAATTTTCTATTTATAATTTGGGTTTTGGGGAAGATAAGAAAAGAGATTCACCTTCATATATTAAATTTTCCATAAGAAACAAATTGGAAAATTTTAAACATAATTAGGAGAAATATATTGTTGGTTCTACGAATGACAGTTTAGTCAAAGAGTTTCAATCTAGTTCAGAGAATACGATAATATGAACTATAATATGTTTTACTAAACCTAATGTTTAGCATTGCTTTTGATTTCTTTTTTAATAAATCACTAAGACAATATAGAGTACTTGTTTTGTTTTTTAATAAAAAAAAACTGGCAGAATTTTTAAATATAATTTACTCGAATAACTCGAACAATTTAAAAGCTTTATTCGATTGTTCGATTAATTTAAAAACAGCATTTTCGAGTTATTCGATTAATCGAATAACATAAAAGTCGAGTAAGATGAATATCCTATCAAATTCACTAAATCAAAGACAATCCCCAGAACTTTTGGAAAGCCTATGAATACACAAATTAAATAGAAAGTGTTGAACTTAGTTGGAAGACTAAGGATTTACTGCTTTAATTGTTATTCAAAAGATAATTGCTAAACATACATGCGCACCTAAATACATAGGCACTAAACCCAATTAACACACAATCAAGTTTTAAAAATTATTAACAAAAAAACTTGTTTGTGGAAAATATTAATTCTTCTCAAATAAGTGAATTTGTGAATATTTTTTTAACGTTCGAACTATAAAATTCGCTGGAATTTTAGAAACGTTTACAGTATGAAAAATTAAAACAAATATTAATCATGTCTAATAGACTTCATGCATAAAGTGGTTAATATATGATTATCGGCTTATGATGAATTTATGAAGATTATTATCAAACAATGTATAATTAAAATAAAAAAGGTTAAAAAAATTAACATTTTTTTGTTTATTTTATTTAAATTGATTTTTTCTAATCGTTTATATAAATAAAAATGTGTAAGAATTTTTGAGCATGTATATTTCCAAACCTTTAACGATTTGATTTCCAACATGTGTGTTTGCTTGGCACACTCTAACGTTTGCAATTCGTATGGGACATTTAAATAAATATTAATCATACGTCAACGGACGTATCTTTTAATTTACAATGATTATTACTAAACAATCTAGTAAATGAAAAACGGTTACCATTAAAAATTACAAATAGTAAAGCCGACAAAATTTGTATAGTTTTTTTTTTTTTTTTGTTTAATTCAATTTGTACTGATGAATGTGCATAAGTGTTTGAGAATGATGCATTAATGCCAAAATGGCCTCAAAGTTTAAATATTTGTTAAATTGTTTATTTTCACATCATCTGCAATATGAGTTCAAGCTTATGTGTTTGCTACGCCTGGTGAACTCTTTCCAAAATACAATTAATGTTAGATTGCACGGCGTATGAATAATTACAATGATTCCTAACATGTTTATAATTATTGGCAAATTATTAAATAAATTAAATTTTGTAAAGCCATATTAATAACTAGGTTCCTGATTTTATTTTTCTTATTTGAACTAAATTTCTTTTTTCTTTTTTATATATAGCTTTGCCATTACATATCTTAAAAATATGTATGTATTAGAAAAAAATGTGACCTTGTAACTGGTAGCATAATTTTAAAACAAAATCTTATCAAACTTAGTAACATTGATGGTTTGCGATTAAAATTACTGGGTTACTTTCTTATGCTATATATTAGCATAATTTTTGAATCCTTAACATACGCAAATCTAAAAATTAAATCAAAATTTAATCATTTTCATTTTAGTAACATTTTTTCAACCTTAGTTTATGCCTTAAATTTTCTTGTTCTATAATAGGATTTAAAGCAAAATTTACATTAATATTTAAGTTTCAACTAAATAACTCTCCCTTATAATACAATTTAACCAATTATTTTTAATAAACTCCCGCGTCAGCTAAGGAACGTAACAAAAAATTCATGTCATATTTGTTTTAGACTTTCTTTCTTGCAATTCTTGCTCCAATGTAATAAATAAAAAAAGAAAAACTTAACTAAATACTGATTGACATGCAAAGTGAGTATAGATGAGACTACAATATTTTTCAGTTTAATGAAAAATAAATATAATAAGATTTTGATATATTGAATAACTTAAAGAATAAATAAGTTTTACGATGTTCCATATAAAAACAGAATTGATAATTTAAAAATTAACATTAATTTAGCTTTAAAATTTATAACCTAACACTCTAGGAATGAGTTCATTTAAAAGCAATCATTTGACTTTTTTAAATTGATTTTATATAGAAAATTATTCCTTATTATCTTATTATATAATGTCATCTTTGTTGCAGTATTTTTCATTATTTTCTTAATGCTTTTGTATTTGTTTTATTGCAGTTTTCTCTGTAGTTTTTTAGTTCAATGCAAATTCTCAGTAGTTATCCTTAAAGTATGCAAAGTTTTTAGTTTTAAGTAAATTTTGGTTTTATGCTGAACACTATTGCTAAGACTTTAATATTCTTTTCTATTAATTTTGAGTCCTACAACAATAACGACTAGCAAGTTTCTGGTTTTTATTTAAAGTCATTGTTTAAAATTAAAACTTTTTTATTTTCATAGAAAAACCAACTTTAAACTTGTAAGATTTTCCTTCTTCGTATTTGTCTTAAAGTTTTCTAACATGAATTTAAATTCAAAGTAGAAAAATACTTGCGTTAAGAACAAAGGCATAAAATTTAATTTTGAAGAAACTAAATAAAACAACAATGAAAGCAAATAAATTAAAGATTTAACCATTTAAAAGGAACAATATAATAAAAAAATAAAGTACATATAACTTAGCAGACTAATAAATTTATTATTTTTTTTTTTTAATAAAAATAAGGTTGCCCTTTTAACCCAATTTTTAAGTTTTTGGTTTCTTTAAAATAAATAAACTCTTATTTAATTTTTCAAATAGTTTCTTTAATTCCATAAAATTTTCTTTAGAAAGTTCTTAAGTAATTATTAGAAGCGACTAAAAATCTAGTATTAAAAAATTGCATTTTACAAGGCATAAAACTTACTTTTATAGAAATAGATGGTTTCGAATTTTAATAAAACTCAAACAAAGACTTACCTGTAAAGAGAAGAAAAAATTAAATAAAATTTATTAGTTTTTGTTACCATTATCAAATAAATTTAAAAATATGTATTGAAAACAAAAAAACATATTTTTATAATATTTTATTTTTATTAATTCTTGCATATAAAAATTTTTATTGACGTTCAATTTGTGTGTTATGGTTTTTTATTTTCATATTTTGTTGTTGTTTTTATACTATATATCACTATAGGTGTTTGGGGTATTATGCTTTTGTGCTGAATTTTGTATACCACTCGGCTTAGAAACATTTTCTGAGTCGATTCAGCGATGTCCGTTCGTACATGTAAACTTTGTAATCAAACTTCAGGTCGTAGTTTAAAAAAAAAAAAAATTGAATTAAACTGGCACACATGCCTTTTATAGTTCCATAAAAATGTCAGTATAAAGTTAATATTTGACATAAATAAGTAAAATTATTATTAAGTAAATTTTATCACAATAAAGCCCACTCCCGGGAATTACCCTAAAACGCATAAATAATATAATATAAAGCATTTCATAGAAATATACAATACTCTTATACAAATATCGGCCAATAATTGACCCTAGGTTCCACATAAGACCCCTCCCCGAACTTTGTTAAATAAACAGAATGGTGTAGGGTATCGTATAGCTATAGTCGGGCTTGTTTGTTTATGCGTATTTATTTTTTGCTTTTGTAAATTATCGATTAAATGGTAAAAATGTATTTTTAGTGTGAACCTAAGTCTGCCTTTATTTATTTATCCGTCTTTGTATTTGATGTGAAAGTGTCTTTAAATCTTCACTTTTATGCTCATTTAAACTTATCTCCTCTCAAGGGTAAATATTTTTAAACTCTCCTCTATTTTATTTCTCAACTACATGAGCAGTGTCATTGTTGTTACTTCATTACAGAAACAAACTGGACAATTCGCTGTGATAAATAAAATAGAAAAAACGCCAAACGAAAAATTATCCAAAACGAAAAAAGGCTAAAATTTAAAAAATCGCCAAAATAAAAAGTCAAGAAATAAAATATATATATATACTAAAATAAAGAAGTTGCTAAAATGCAAAAAACGCTAAAATGAAAAAAACGCTAAAATTAAAAAAAAACGCCAAAATAAAAGGTCGCCAAAAAGAAAACAAAGCAAAAACGCTCAAATTAATAAATTGCAAATTAATAAAAGTTGTTAAACGAAAAAAGTCTCAAAGAAATACAAAAATATAAGAAGGTCGCCAGCACAAAAAAAACTTTGATCTAAAAAATACTAAAATTATAATAATTGCCAAAGTAAAGAAAGTCGCCAAAAAGGAAAAAAATCTCCAAAACGAAAAAAAAAAAAATAAAAAATGCTGAAATTTAGAAAAAATCGCCAATACCTGACAACCGGTAAAACGAAAAAAAGCCAAAGAACTAAAATTAAAAATATTGCCGAATTAAAAAATTGTCAAAATGAAAAAAAAGCATCAAAACGTAAAAAGTCACAAAAAATTTGCTAAAACGAAAAGAAAACACTAAAATAAAAAGTCGCTAAAATAGAAAAAGGGACAAAATATAAAAAGCGTAAAAATTGTAAAACGAAAAAAACGCTAAACTCTAAATTTTGGGTAATATTTTCCTACTTAATTAAAGAAGTCAGAAAAAAACGGTAATCAAAATAATAATAATAATAATAATAATAATAATAATAATAATAATAATAATAATAATAAACGCTAAAATAAAAAATCGCCAAAATAAAAAACGCTATAAATAAGAAAACACTAAAAAAACAGAAAGCCGCCAAGAAGATAAAAACGCTAAAGTAGAAAGGTTGCCATAATTTCAGCATTCGATCAGTTATAATCGTTTAACGTTTGACTGACATTTTATGTATTTTTAAAATGTGTACTTTTTGAAAAATTTTAAAATGGTACTTTGAATCGTTCTTAAATTTTTTACATTTATGAAAATTATACTTTTTTTAACAATTTTAATCCTACATATTATATATATATATATATATATACATATGTATATGTATATATATGTATTGTAAGTTTACAATTACTTTATATTAAAAATGAAAATAAATTCATTATAGAATAAAACCGAATTTTTTTAAGTTTATTAGAAGTAACGTTATATTCTTTAATTTTTAAAATTGCAATTAAAAATTTTATATTCTCCACAGGGATGGAAAAGTTGGTACGATTGTACTTTTTGGATACTATTTAATATTGAAAAGCATGATAGTACTCAAATGAATAATTTGATAATCTCACAAGATTAGTCAGCTGCCTGCAGTTCGTTTGGAAAGAAAACATTTTGAAGATAATTTAAAACATTAGATTTTTCGAATATAATTGTGAGTATATGAAATTTTGATTAACAGTATTATTTTAAGGCATTCAAATGTTTTGCAGTATTTTATGAACGTCAAGTGAATAAGATTATAGGACAAATGAACTTAATTATTGCACTGTACTATATATTGATGGCCTAGTTTAGGAAGAACGTAAGGTAAAAGATTTTATAGTAAAATAATACTAATAAATTGGGCTATATTCAACAAACCAAAATCGAATCAAATTAATAAAATTATTATTTGATAGTCTAAAATTTGAAGTTATTTGTTGTAGTATTAAAAAATTAAAAATACAGAAGATTTGAATTTCAGAACAGAGGCAAATCTAAATAAAATCAACATTATACTCTGAGGTTGAAAAGAGTACTATCTGAAAACCTTTTAATACCAAAAAATATTTTAATTTTCCATCACTGATTCTCTTATCAGCTCACAGTTTAAATGAAACCACCAGAAATTTTAAGATTCCGCAGCCGTGGATAATTGTAAGCTGCATAAAAAATGGAAAAATATTAAATAATAAATATTAAATAAAAATAAATTTTATATGTGGATATTTTGGAAAGTTAATTTCAATATACAAACGTACAGATGGACATCTATAATTTGACACATTCTGTCTCCTTGTATATAGTCAGAATACATTTTTATGGTATTCCAGATGAATATTGTAAGACTTAACGACAAGTGTTCGTTTGCAATTGCTATAGTATTTGCCTGTCTAATTTTAAAAGACCTTCTTTGCTTTTAAAAATTTGACAGAGAACTTTAATCTATATAAATAAGGGCACAAATGAGTTTATTATTATTATTTTATTTTTTTTTTGTAGTTTTATTGTGACAACCGAATTATATAGTTGACTATATTTAGCACAACGAGTTTCATAGTAGTTGTCACTAAACTTCAGAAGCAAAACTAACTGAATTATTAGAAGTATTAACATTTCTTTCTTTTCGTTGTTATATTTAATGTATTTCAGTTTATTCATTTACAATTGAAATGTATTTTTATTACGTAAAAGTTTAATGAAAATGTTGTAAAATTGATTTTACTCCAAAAGGTATTAGGTATTTTAGCAAAATATCAATTTTCAATTAGAATAACATCAAAAATCCATTTTGTATTTTTAATTGATATGTTCTGATTTAGTTTCGATGTTATATACTGGATTATAAACCCTGTGGAACATTTTAAATAAATACCTATTTAATTAATTTAAAATATAATTTTGTTATTACACATTAGACTTTTCTGAATATGAGAAAAAAATATATTAAGTTGCTGAAGTAGTTGATAAAATTGTAAAGTTTTTTTATTAATATTTCCATTTTTTTTGGGGTTTTGTTTTTGCATAACAGAAATTGTGTTTATTTAAATGGCAAACTGTATCATTTTGTTGTATACTATATTTATTAATTTGTCACATGTAAAATAAATGTTATTATAATATATAATTATTGATATAAAAATTAAAAAGTAATTAAATAGTTTAGTTTCACAAATTCTAAAAAGTCCCCTATAGACAAACTGATTGACTTTGGCAATTGATATTTTAAAAACTAAACTGTTATTCCCTTCATGTATCCTACATTAACTAAAAATATTTTTAAAACTCTATCCATTCATCTTTACTTAATAAATAAATCAATATCATCATAGAGATAAAATGTTTATAAATATTTTATAATTTAAATATTTTTCCCATTCATTGCCCTTTTAAATACTTTCAACTGAAAAGCTTTGATTTTTATTCATCTTTTCTTTTTTATACTCACTATCAAAAAATGAGGGGGAATATATTGGGTTTGTTATTCTGTTTGCAACATCTAAGATCCCATATATTCTGGGTCCTCGTGAAAATCTAAGATGCTCTTGTGTTGTCCATCCGTCTCTCCGTCTGTCTGTCTGTTGAAAGAAGGATAGAACTCGGCATGGACATTCTAGGGTAACGAAATTTGGCTCAAATATTTTTCTTATATAAGGTTTGTTTCATATTGAAAATGAGCAAAATCGATTCATAAACCAAATAACACAAAAACAGGATATCCGTCGTAACTCTAGTTTATAGTTTTCGGTCGATCTTTTACAAATGAGCATGGACATCAACGAAATTTTGCACACATAGTTCAAGGATCAATGTAAACTCGGTAACAAAAATTGGGTGTGGTCCACCCACTTTATCGCCCAGCTCCCATATACGGTGAAACTTTAAAAAGTTGCAGATGGTGGGTATATTGATTCGGCCAAGCCGAATATAATATTCTCTCTTTTTTTTCTTTCCTACATTCAGCTTTATTTTCCAAATAAAAATTGAAAGCTTTTGGTAGATTTGTTCCTGGTTGGCTGCTTGTTATAAATGTTGATATGATTGTGTAATAAAATGAAAAAATGGATGGTAATTTCTATGAGAAAGGACCTAATTTTTTTCAGTCAATAAATTGTTACTGTATCTGTGTGCATAAGCAATGCCCGCCCCAACCACTTAAAGAAGCGTTGAGACATAAAAAAGAAAAATAATTCTATTTTATATTTGTAGAAATACCAAAAGTAAAAAAGAAAAGTTCAAATAAATTGTAAAAATATTTATTTTGCATTTTTTACATGCATTTAATATTTAGGTATTAAAACGAAAAAATGCTGCCTCTGTCTGTTCCAGGAACATAAATTTGCCCAGCTAGTTATGACTAGGTAAGTTTTAAGTTTTACATATTATTTAATATTTCTTCCACAAGTACACACATACTCAAATAAAACGTGTGTACGTACATACTTTCAAAATATATACGTCATATTCATATATGATTTTATGCTTCTCCAAAGATAAGACTGCTGCCGAAAAATAATTTTTGTAAAATTAAGGTCTTAAACATTAAAAAAAAAAGAAAAAAGAAGAACCAGTAAGAATGTTAAATTCGGCTTAGCCGAATATGTTATACATATCATTTGTAACTTTTTGTGCCTCTTTATTTAAAATTTCACCTTATATGGAGATGTGTGTTTTTGGTTTTAAAGTTTAAATCAATCTTTTAACTATTCGTATAAAATTTCGTTGTGGTACATACTTTTGTTTAGGAGATATCGGCGGTAAAGTATGAAATGAAGTTATGGCTAACACCCTATTTTTCTAGTATTTGGCCCATAACTTTTTTATTTATTAAACGATTTTGACCATTCCGAGCCCTATCCGGCATTCAACAGACAGGCAGACGGACGGACATAGCTAGAGCTTCTCAGATTTTTACGAGGACCCAGAATATATATACTTAATTCTTTCGACATGTTACAGACTGAATGATAAACCACATCTTTTTTAATTGTGATTATAAAAACAAAATTTTCTGTAAAAATCTAAATTTTTCAGAAAAATTATTTTTTTTTTAAAGAAAATTATAAGAACAAAATTTTTCATCCAAGACCAAACTTTTCATCAAATGGGTAATTCCAAAAATTTCCACCCAAAATAACAGTTTTGACAATTTTACTAGTCATCGTGAATTTTGTGGCGCATAAACCAGTTCCGTATCGTTTAAGCTTCATGTTTCATGGACCCCTAAAGTGGAACACCTTGGAAATTTTTGTCAAAAATGAACAAGTTTTAATGTTACATAACTTGTATGTTTATTATCCTATTTTAACATTGATATTGGTATCAATGCAAACAACTGATATTCCCCTTTATCGTAAAATTATAAAAGTTATGCATCTTCCTGGCACAAGGACATCTGAAATGAAAAAATATCCTTTATCCTAGTTAATTTTTATTATTTTTTACATGATGTTTACAATCAATGTATCGTTATACGAGTATACTACTATAAATGGGATCTCAATGGGATCAGAACCTGTAACAGTTTTTCTGTAGCAGTTATTATAATTTTACTAAAAAATTAATATCTTTTTAAGTGTTCTGATACTTTTATTATAAATTTAGTATATAAAGAAATCGGAAAGGATAAAAACAAGCAGTGCTTGTCAGGATCAGCCATATAATATCAGGATGTTTGTGTGGGCTCTAAAAATGATTGTTGGAAGAGAGCCTTTTAAGTGATCTATGGTCAATTGTGGAACGATCCTTATGAAATTTGTTACAAAGATTTATGTATATATGGAAATTATTTATAAAAATAAAATTTTATTTTGATATTGATATTTATATAAAATTTATACATGGGAGCATGGTCAATTATCCACCGATCATCATAAAATTTTGTAGAACGATATATACTTGCAAAAACTTAATTGTGTTGAATTTCATTTTGATATTGAAATTTACGTTAGATTTATGCAAGCTTAATTGATTTTGAGGAAAGGGGATTATATGGGAACCATGTTCAATTATGGACCAATTATTGTGAAATTTTGTATGATGATTTATATATAATGATAATGGACGGATCAATTTTAGTAGAGCTTGTCTTTGTAAACCCATGTAGTGAAATTGAGAAAATTATCTTTCAAATCGTCACAAAATTTCGGGGAATTTTGCAAAGTCGGTTAAAGGTCTGTTAATGTGTTCCTGAAATATCAAAATTTTTTCGGGATCAGCAATGTGTTATATTTACGACTTATTTAAAAAAATAATGATTTACTATATTAAAATTTTAACAATTATATCAATATGCCTAAAAACCACTTGATATCTAATAGAAAATGTATTATTAAGTAAAGAAAAATTGTTGTAACTTCTGATCCCATGGAGATCCTAATTTGAAGATTTACACTATAACGACGAATCGATTATTAATACTGTGTAAAAAATAAAGAAAATTAAAAGACCCTTTTTTAGGATATCCAAGGATTAAGGATATTGTTTTTTCATTTTAGAGGTCCTTGCGCCAGGCAGATGTTTAATTGTTATGACTTTATAATAAAAAAAAAAAAAAATATCAGTCCTTCTCTGTTTCTGATAGAATCTGATAATGCAGATGAAAGTTATTCAAGCTTTAAGAGGTGGCATGGTGCTGGTTAAAACGTCATATGAAGCGCATAGAGGAGTAGATTATACTTGCTGAATTTCATCAAAATTGAAGAGGATCAAAATCCGCACAGGGTCGAATTTATTTACTTTTTTTTTTTTTCTAATTACCCAAAAACCGATTTTGCTCAAGAACAAAAGAATGTAATAAAAAATTCATAAAATGCGATTCCATCAAGCTGCTTTCTATGATTTTAATCGTGTTGCTAGTATATTTTTTACCAATTATTTTTTTTCACCACATAATTTTGTAGCAGTCTAATTGTGTCCAGAATTAGTGCAAACATGTTTCATTTTATATGATTATTCCATTTTACCATTTTTCATATTTATTTTTAAAATAAACCATTTTTGCAATTTTCGAAAAAAAAAACAGAAATATGAAAATAACACTTAAAATTACCAAAGATAGCACTACAAGTACACTGAAAAAAATCCCTTAAGTAAAAAATAAAAAAATACCTCGATTAAATAACTTTCTTCACCATATGAAATTTAAAACTTTATATTGCTATACTTAAAGTAAATGAAAGCTTTTCCCATAAACTTTTTAAAAGTTTTATAGTCATAAACTTTTAACCCCTACTCTTCAATATTTCATTTACTGTTTAACATCATATACATCATCTGATATTATATCAATTTATAAATTGCTTGGGCCTGTAGGTTGTATGTAAAATATGTATGTCTATGTAGGTTATATAGGTCTTTATAAATATGTGCCTTCAGCTCTGTACTCAAATAAATGCTAATATGACAAATATATTCATTTTATACCCTACACCACCATATGTGGTTGGGGTATAATGCGTTTGTGCTGATGTTTGTAATGCATAGAAGAAGTTATACAACACCCACCTTAAAGTATACCAATCGACTAAGAATCACTTTATTATCGATCTAACGATGTCCGTCCTTCTGGCTGGAATATGTACTCCTTATGCGCAAAGTACGGGTCGCAATTTTAAAGATAATTCAACGTCCTCCCGAAATATAGTTTAAACACTTTTAACTTAACACTTAAATATAAGAATATTTTAATGAAATTCCGTGCAAATAAGTTCTGTACAATCTTTGTATCAAATTTTAAGAAAATCGGTTCACAATTGACCATAGCTCCATTATAAACCACTCTTCCAAAAAACATTTTAACGTGCATAAATCCCATACGTATGTTAGTATCAAGTTAATATTCGACACAAATAAGTTTTATGTAAGTAGAAACAACATTGCCAAATTTTATGAGAATCGGTCCATAATTTACTTATAGCACCCATGTAAACCCTAAAGTGCATAAAATTATCTAGATGTTAGAGTCAAAGTATTATTCTGTATTTGTATATTTTATTTTAGTAAAATTGACTACAGGTATAATATAAGTCCCCTTCCCAAATTTTTATACTCGTACACAATGTTGTAGAGTATCATATAGTCAGTCGTGACCGACTAAATCTTTCTCTCTCATTTTTTTTTTCAACATTATAAATTTTATCACCAGCCTACAGTTGCCATTTTTGTCAACGTTTGATTTGAGGCAGCCAAGAGAAAAGTCTAGTTATTGAAAGCTATAATTAAAATAAATATATATATATATATATATATATATATATATATATATATATATATATTCATTGATGCACAAGTTATGATAGTTTTCAATATAAAATACTTAAAATAAAAGCGAAATTAATTCTTGTATATGAAATAAATCTAAATTAGTTTAAGAATTATTTAAGTAATTAATGTCAAGTTCTTATTTTTATTTTCACATCCTTACGCATTAATAAAAAATTAAAGGTGGTAATCTAAAAGTGGCGAAGTCAAAAATAGCACAGATTTATATAGAAACAGTTTTATATAAATCTTGGGACGAACAGTATATTTAAATTATTAGAGTTCTAAGCACTTTGTAAGAACTCATAATTAATTTAGTAAATATTACGTTATATTTTTTCTTAGCTTTCAGAAAAGAATGTCAAAATTGTATATTCCAGATCGAAATATATATACTAAGGTATTCACTCGAATAAGGTTTGTCGGATTAATCGAATAATATTTTAGTTTTTTTTTTTAACAACGAATGAAAAATTTGTATAGAATGTGAAATTATATTAAAAATAATTATTCACTTAAAAGAAACGAATTTGCATCTGTCTAAAATACAACGCGTACTTGAAATGAAAGGTCGTTTTTCAATTACAAAAATGAAATTAAGTATATAAATGTCACTTCAAAAAATTATAATGTAATTCAATTTTCCGTACGAAACACAGTGGAAGATTATAAATTTGATTTGTGAAAACATAAGCAGCCAATATGTCCAAATATGGAGTTGATATACCAATAGAGTATTAGCCTGGTATAGAGGATATAATATTTAGGTATTTAGACTTAAAATTAGGTATTTAAAAAAAATTCTTTAACTAAAATAGTTCATCCTTTTTTTTAGAATTCATGAATGTGCCTTATTAGATTTTAATTTACCAGTTTTATGGAGAATGATATCTGAAAATTAAACAATTTATTTGATAATCTTAGGTCAATTAATTTAACTACCAAAGATTGAAGTAAATATACTTCAAAGCAATGGCTTTTTAAAAGCAAAAGCAAAATATGTTCAAATTTTAATTATGTTAATTTTCGACTATTATTTAATTTAAGCCATTATTGTAAATTAAGTGATTTCAATTTATGAAGTTATATTTTTGTTATTTTAAAAAATTTTTTTGTTTTATTAAAATTAATTGATTTCGTTTTTAATAAACATTAGAAAACGAGTAAAATTTTAAGGTATGGTTTTCTCGAATAACTCAAGTAATTAAAAACAAGCTTTTATTCTATTTTTCGATTAATTAAAGAACAGCATTTTCGAGTTATTTGATTAATCGAATAATTAATTATATAGAATAAAATATAAAAATTTGACTAGAAACTAAGTTAACGCATTTTCCGTTTTAATTTACCTCATAAAATATCAAGAAAATTAATTCAAGAATAACGTATAAAAAAAAAATAATAAATAAATAAAACAATTCTTTTGTGTATAAGTTTTATATTAATATTGCAATTTCACAGAAATGGATCAGAAACATTTTTTAAATTATTTAGAAAATTAGAAACTAATAAAAAAAAAAATAAGTAATTTGCGGAAAAGTAAATAACGAAAAAATGTTATCTATTAAAATTTTCACCGCGATTAGTGCGTGAACATTTTTAACAACCGCGAAAAATAATATTATATGGTATTTTGGATATTTGCAAAAATTGCAAAAAGTTATATGCATAATGTATATATGATGAAACTTTTTTATATAATAATACAATGATTTTAATTTCCGGACCCAAATTTATAATGATGGTCAATAATGTATAATGAATTCTAATTTTTAACAATTTTTTTAATAGTCGTTGTTTACTTCCCAATCCTCAAATAATATTACAAATTCGATTTAAAGTAAATTGCTTCAGTTACGTTAAATATTTTTGAAGTACTTTTGTTTTTTTTTTTTTTTATAAAGTAAGCGCAAATTGAGCTCTGGATCTTCCAGTGATACATACATCTTTGGAATAAATTTTACTTCATTAGATTTAATGAATTCGCTTTTGTTACATTTTACATTTAATAAAATTATTTTTATATATTTATAACACCAACCTTAAAATTAACAAGTCGTAACATTTTATATAATTTTAATCATGCTTAAAATCAGAGACCGAATTTTAATAATAAAAAAAACGACTTTATATTTTTATTTCAATCGAAAAACAATATTTGGTGTTTAAAAAATAATAAAAATTCATCATCATTTTTATATCTACATCAATAGTTTTATTTTTTCATTTTCATCGAAATAAAAAATATGATTATCATTTCTGATATTTATCACAAAAGTTTAAAATATTTTCAACTTTTTTCGAGATCATTGGACTAAAAAATATTAAAATGTATTCACGCAATAAACATACAAAATTCAAATAAATAAAATAGTAGAGAAAATATTTCTTAAAAAAAAAAAACAAAAGTTTGAATAAACAAATAATTATTTGAGAAATTTTCTATACTGATATTAATTTCTGAAGATATGAAAAATATTTTGAACAGTAGAGATATTTTATATTGATTGAAAAATAATACAAGTTTTTCGGGTACTTGTTTAAAATGTTTCTATTTTTGTAAGCAATGGGTTAATTTGAATGGTTCGGTTCTCGACTAATATTTACTATATTTGAAAGTTGCGGTAGAAAGCTTTTCGAAGGCTTTAGCAAATAAAAAGCGAATATAATTACGAGAGTACAAACGTGAATAAACTTTTAAAAAGCTTTAGGCAGCTTTTTAAAAGTTTAGTTATCAGTTAAATGTTAAACAACAGATGGCAATTTCAGTAACTTAAAATAATTTTTCCGTTGCAAAAAATGGTGTTTCAGATACCTAGAAATTTGTATAAAGAATATCAAGGTAATTTTTTGAAATTAAAATTTTTTTCTTACAAATTTATAAGATCTTTATGTTCAAAAAGGGAACAAAAATTAAGCGGCTAAAACTAATGTTACAGTTTGTGCAAATATGTGGCGAAAATCAAATAAATAATATAACAAATAATGGACTTCAGCTGTAATATTTTCTAAGCAAAAACCTTCCAAATTAGAAAATAAATTAATAAAAAGGAAGGAAAATATATATTTAAAGTGTACTTCTTGTGTCAATACACTGACTGTCACTTGAATAAGGAATCACATTTTTTTTAACTTTAAGAAAAAAATAATTTTTTGCGCAACCAAATTTCAAAGTGTTGGCTTTAGTTTCCTGAAGAAATAAAAAATATGCATATTTTGTTATACTAAAATTATGCATTTATTTAAAGAAAGGTATTTCAGTGGTACTTTTTCGTGTGTCACTTGAATAAGGAATATTTTAAAACTAAGCAAACTGTAATTTATTTTTAAATTTTAGGTTATAAAACTGAAAGTTATTATATTCTAGCATTCAATTAGTAATGAGTACTGCCACCAATTTTAGAAATAACCTCAAAAATGCGATTTGGCATTGTATAATGACTCTAAGTAATTTAGCGAAATTGAACTCCATACTTCCGTTATTGCATCCTTTAAGGATTCTATCGTCTCAAATTCTTTTCTTGCAAGCCAACCCCAGACATTTTCCATTGGATCCTGGTCTGGTGAATATGGGGGCCAATCCAAAAGTTGAATACCTTGTTGATTAATCCATTCTTTTACTGCTCTGGCGGTATGAATCGGAGCGTTGTCGTGTTGGTACGTCCAAAGTATGGGTCCAAAGAAATTACTAAATTTTGGAAATGCTTCCTCCATAATGTTTTTGTAAGTCGTTGTATGATAAAAAAAAACAATTCTATGGTACCATAATACGAAATGGCACCCCATACCATTATTCCGCCCTCTCGGCTGTGTCTGCGGCTCAAAAATAATTCTTACTTATTTAGGTCATGAAAGTAATAATTATACCTGTCGGGACCATCAATATTAAACTTTTTTTCATCCAAAAATACAACTTTAAACCATTTTTCGGACCATGTCATTGTATTTTTGGCAAACTGTAGGCGTTGTGATTTGCGTTTTTCATTAAGTGGTGTTATTTCAGGTTCGTCGGACTATGTATGGGCACGACTTGAAAATACGGTGCATTGTTCTTAGACTGGCACTGACGGCATTTATTTCACGTATTTTTGATACCGACATGGCAGAATTTGATGTAATTCTAAGAATTTTTCGTCTTTATTTTGCAGTTGTTGCTATTTTCTTCCGCCCTTTTATGTTTTTTCATATCTTTCCACGTTATTTAAATATTTGTACACACCTCTCTTTCCTCTATTAATGTTTTTGACTATTTGTTCCGGATGCTGACCCTGAGATTTCAAATTAGAATTTTTTCTTTTTCAGAGTTATTAAGAGCCTTACCACGTCCCATTTTGAATAAGAACTATTTAAAAACTATCAAATTAAAAATTCTCTAGCCGTTTTGAAAGAAATTCAAATCATAGCCTTCCTGATTAATATTAAAAGAATTCCTTATTCAAGTGACACACGAAATAGTACCACAGAAATACATTTCTTTAAATAAATGCATAGTTTTAGTATAACAAAATATGTATATTTTTTTATTTCAAAAAATTATTTTTTTCTGAACTTTAGTTTAGGAGATATACTTAATTAAGTTTAAAAAAATGTGATACCTTATTCAAGTGGCAGACAGTGTATTTGTCCAATGTTTCTAGAAAAAATATTAATAATAAGTTTTATTACAAAGCAATGTTACAAAATATTGATAAAATTAAAATATCATTAACCCCCTTGTTTTGTAAAACGAACGAAAAATTTGTTTTGACAAATTGTATGGAAAACAAAAAATAAATTTTAAATTTAAATTTTGAATTTATTTGTTGTTTTCCATATAAATTGTCGAAACGAATTTTTCGTTCGCTTTGTAAAAACAGGGGGTAAGCTTATGAAGTAAAGTTAATATAATAAACAAAAATTTGACTATTTAATATTATGATAATAATTTACAAGGAATTTTATTGAAATTTAATACTAATAATTAAAAGACAAAAATTAACATTAAATAAGTGCTTTAATAGATTTGTATAATTGCTTCAAAATAGTTGTGTTTAGTTAAAAATAATTATTTGTCTAAAAAGAAAAAAAAAATCATTTCATCATTCAAAATCAACGAACAATAAAACTGAGGGAATTTGAATACAAAACAAGGATTTGTATGTATTACCCGCTGAAAGTTTTATTTGTGTTGAAGCATCCGTGAAACGTGCCAGTAACAGAAAATTAGTTCCTTCTACATCCAACTTTAAATTAAAAAGTAATTTTCTTGCATATCTATTTGATGAAATTCGTTATGAACTAAATGGTATTGAAATTAATCATACAAGACACTTAGAAATTTCAAGTACTATAAAAATTGATTTCTTTATCATCATTTCTTTATCAATGTAAGGCAAAATGACGATTGAAACAAAATTGATGACATAGATCTCATGAATGGTTATTTTAACTTTTATGTACCACTTAAAATATTTTTGGCATTTGTTGAGGATTATAATAAAATCATATTAAATGGAAAACCATAAGCTGATACTTTTGCGTAAGAAGAATGATGAAAATCTTGTTTATTCAACTGCTTCTACTGAAAAGGCGAAAATGACAATTTCCAATATATCTTGGAGAATTTCTCATGTATAACTGATCTGATCATCTGATTTTAGTAAATTGAATATGATAAAAATAATAAATAGTGGTTCTTTTATACCAATATCATTTCGAAGTTGGGATTGTCATATTAATCCACAATTAAATATATTTATGTAATGTTAAACAAGCTGCAAATGAAAAAGGAATAAAAAAATGATATTAAATGCATACTTGTTCCCGTCATTTATTATGGTAATGTTATAAGACCACAGGACGATTATAGGTAAAATATTGGCCATAGGAACCATTTAGAGTAATGATTCAATAGATTGTGATATATATATATATATATATATATATATATATATTTCGCTGGACTTATAATTTTTTTGCACTTTTTCAAATAAAATGTAATTTTTTGTTTTTTTTTTTTGTGTTATGCATAAAAAGTTTATATTTATATTTATATTTATATTTATATTTATATTTATATTTATATTTATATTTATATTTATATTTATATTAAACAAAATGTTTATCTAATATCACTTTGCTTGGCAATCATGGCAAAATGAATGATTTTGTGATTAGTTAAATTGCACTTAATCTGTAAACTTTTATCTCTCGTCTTTGTATAAATATCTACCATATTTTTGTATTATATTTAGCTAATTCTAATGGCATGTACTTTTTGAATCTTGTAAGTACAAGATATGAATAACTTTACCACAAGAGTATATGATGACTCCATGTTTGTGAAGAGCATCACCCAAGGATCTTCTATGACAGCTAATTTTCCAAATTATTGATGCTTTGGATATGTGTTGGAATTGTAAAATCGGATAAAATGTAGCATCTTATTGACATTATAGGCTTATAAATATAGTGGTTATATAATGTTTGGTAGACTAAATAATATTCTATTGGTGTCATATTATTCAAGGATAAGAGGTATATCCTTGAAATTTTTGGTTAATTTCCTTAACAATAATGTTAGGCAATTCAGGAGAATTTTTTTATTTAAAATTCTTTTGAATATGTTCTATATTCGTTAGATAATGTCGCGTTGGTAATATTACGTTCTATTATTCTGAGTTTTCAGTATTTTTCGAACATAACATTTCATTACCCTCAATGATAGTTGTTTATGGTCGATATTTCAAAAATATGACATCATTTCCTAACCATCCTCTTCCTTTTCAGTTGATGTTAAACGTTGAAATCTAGGCAATCTTTTTATAGCATACGATAACGAATTTGAAATTATTCTGTAACTTGGTTTTCCTCACAAATTTGTATAATCTATATTTTACTCTAACATCTGATGCTTTCAGAAACATAAAATCATTGTTTTTAGCATTATCATACATTTACAAACAAAAATAGATACGTTTACAAAGAGTCTTTTCTCCTAGATAGACCATAATCTGGATCAAGAGATCAATTTAGCGCAGTTTCTATTTAAACGTAAATTTTTCCTTGGAATCGTACTCCAATCCAAAGTTCAGTTATAGATATCATGTTCATGTTTTTTATTTTCGTACTCTGTATAAAAAATATTGAACTCCAAAGTCAAATTTGCTCTGGCCAGACCAACATGATAATTCTTTGATTTAATAGTATTTAAATCAAGAATTGAATAAAACAAATGAGAAATATATATTTTATTTAACATCGATTCCTATAAAAAAACTGTGTTAAGCTACATTTTCCAACCAGTTTTAGTTTAACTCCTAGTTAAAATCTTAACTCCTTTAATTGTCGTATTATTAGGTATAATTGCCATTTTTAGAGCTCAAGTCAAAACTGATGACTCTGATTCGAATTTTGCAGAATTACAAAAATTTTATATCCTTTTCGTATTTGAAATAAAAAATGTTAAAATTTTTATTTTGGTATTTAAAAAAAGTTAAATGCATCGGAAAACGCTGAGAAAATGCCGGCACAAAAAATGATTTAAATTATGTTATACATATTAAAATTGTAATCCATTTATATGAATTTGTACTTACATGTAAATAAATGAAGGAATAGTGAAATATAAATAATACACACTGACTGACAAAAGCAATATTTTTTGAATCAAAATGCTCTAGATGAAATTTTTGGTCTAGAACTGAATCATCATTAAATTAGAACTAAATTGTCACTGATTTGGAAACGAAGTAAAATTGATCTAGAACTGAACTAGAGGTGAACTAGTACTAAACTCGAACTGAATTAGAACTAAAATAGAACTGAACAAGAGCTAAACTAGAACTGAACTAAAATTGAACTAGAAAAGAACTAGAACTGAACTAGAAATGAATATATATTATGTATTATTATATTTTACACTGTTTTATAAATTGCTATAAACTAAACGAAACCTATATTAAAAATAGAATTACATTTTACAATTAAATTTAGGTCCGGTTTTATAATATTCCCTTAGTGTATACTTAAGTGCAAATTTAGTTAGAAATATTTAAGTGATATTAATATATCATTTTACAGTTTGAAACTTAAGTTAACAAGAAAATAAACTAAAATATTTAAGCTTTTATGTGTGTATATTAGAGTGGTCCGGTTTCCAAGAATTTTTCTTTAATTAAAAATGATAGTTATATTTTATTTATCCTAAAAGGTTTTCTCATAATAATATTATAAGACATTCAGATCGACGCGAAATTACGTGTTTTCGGCCGAAATCAAGTTGAAATTACATAATTTCCCATACATTTTGAAACTTGCAAAATTACATTGAAATTACGATGCTCATTTTCGTGCAACTCTATACATGGTTGGAAAAAAATACATTTTTTCAACTATGTACTGCATATTTCAACCGTGAGAAGAAAAAAAAAAAAACAATTCACAGCTGGTCTTAAATTTAAACACAAATCATAAAATTAATTATTAATGGGATTTTGGAAAATGAAACCTATCCTTTTTACATTTTTAATTGTTTCAAATTAATAATTTCCAATTTAGTAAGTAATTGTTTCTTATTTGTTTCCATTTCAAAATACTTTATTTACCCCTATAACAATTTAAAATGTAAACAATAAGTATCAGCTGTTCACGAAATTACATCAAATGTCATCTAGCCAGTATTTCGCGCCGGTCTGAACAAGGCTTTAATTTTTTACTGAAAATATTTTAATATAGGCTATTATTTGCTTATGATAACGAAAAAAATCATTAAAAATATTAAACCTACATTTCTGGGTTAAACATTTTTTTGGACGACACCCTAATGTAGCATCAAAAATAAATAAAAGAACAAACATTTTTAAAAATCTAAATAAATTAAAAGATATAAAGAAATCTGAAGCTTATGAGCTGCGCAATTAAAAGGGCGTTGGTGCAAAATATAAAACCAACCAGAAAAGATAAATTTAAATAGTTTTTTTAAGCATTTAAAAAATTGAAATAATTTTATTAGATTTTGTATTGTTATTTACTTTTGTTTATTCTAAATAAATATTTTTAAAGGCGTTAGACAATTTTCATACTTAGGAAAAACTTAAGGGATGGAAAAAGACTACTTAAGTTTTTAAATAAAAAATTAATTTTAATTATATTTTTAATATTGATTGTTTTCTATCAAAATAATAAAAGTTAAAAATTTATAGACCCTTTTCAAACATCCAATTTATAATGTTTTATTTTATATACATAACGTTATTTTTTTTTTTTTAATTCTACTGTGGTTGATTTAAATCAAAATAAAAAGTGATTTTTTAAAAACATATAGAAAAGCGTAAAACTTAACCAAACTTAACCAAACACTTTTTTGTGAATTCTTGAAGATGTTAATTTTCTATTGTATATAATTTTCTTTTGTTATAAATTAATAAATAGTGTTTGTGTAAAATTGCTAAAAATTCATGTATATACCTTCTCAGAAATTTTTAACTGTTTATGTATATATTAATAAATATTTCCATATATGTATTTATTATCCAATCAAACCATGTGACTATCTAAGCAACAAGACCACAAGAAAATTACCTTAATTAGCCACTTAATATTGGCCAAAAAATATTCAACAAGTCAGCACATTCCTATTGAGGAAATGTACACATTAAACTCAACAACAAACTCATTATCAAAGTAAATATTTATGTAGTAGTGAAAACCACCCTGCCAACATTTTCTATCCAAATTTGCACTAAAGAGTAACCTCAAGTTGTTTTTAACAGTCGAATATGATATCATTTTCTTATCCAAGAAGAGTCACCGTGCGGGAAGAAGTGTGCAGCAGTTCTAATACTTTTTTAATTACACTATTAAGTGCTTTTTTTATGTGTCAAATTGGAGTCATTTTGAGGAGCAGAAAAAGTCACTATTTCTGTCGAAATTCTAACTTAATACTATCAACATTACTATCCAAACTTTGACTAAATAGTATCCATATTTATTTTAAAATAGTAAAAGAAAAAGAAGTTATTTTCCTATCGAAGGGTAGTCATTTTTCGGGCAAAACTGTATCGCAGTTTGGATACTTTTTTAATGACACTATTGACTGCTTTTTTTGTGTGACGAATAAAGTCATTTAGTGTTAGGGTTAGGGAAAATTAAAACAACTTTTCTTAGTAAAAAAAATTATAGATATATTTTGATAAATTGTAACATAATATTTTTGATTTCGAAGAGCCTAACAACTTTAAAAATTTAGTTGAAAGGTTTGATGAACATGCATATATGGGTTCACTTTCACTAAAAAAGTATACATATTTTTATGAGCGAAACGCAATTTATTTCGAAATTTTATATTATTAAAAGAAATTTTATATTATTCAAAGTGAATTTTCGCTTCGTTTTACTGAATAATATTTATTTTTTAATTAATTTAATTTAAAATTTCAAATTTTTTTCACAATTTTGTTCTTATTTTGTCTTCATTATAAACAACATTCACTTTATATATACACACACATATATGTATATATTATTTTTATCTCACTTTATCACTCTTTTTTTAAGTTTTCTTAAAATTAAAAAAAAAATCGATTGCTTGAAAGTAACACGCCAACTAAGTGCCATCGACTTTTTCACATTTTTTGCTCTTAATTTAATGGTTTTTTATTTTCGGAAGGTCGAAAATCGAAATTAATGTTATTTTTTTTTTTGTAAAATTTTTTACTATCAGGAAAATAACATCTTGAGAACACTAATGGGAGACAATTTTTGGTAATTTTATATTTACCCAAAAACTAACTTTTAAGTGACTCTTTCGATATTTTAGTTAGTAAGAAATGTAGAATAAGTAGATCAAAAATCGAAATTAATGTTATTTGTTTTTTTAAAATTGTTTACTAGCAGTAAAATAACATCTTGAGAATACTAGAAAGAGTCATTTTTCTGATAGTGGATAAAACTATCACCTAATTGCTGGCAGGGCAATAATGTGTGAGAATATGTTCGTGTGAGTGAAAGACATCATTTGTGTAAGTGAAATTCCCAAAAATATTTGTTGTGCACCCACATGAATATTAAATTATTTTATAATTGAAATGGAATTTCTTGGTAGAATTTTTTGTGAAGTCAATTACAAAAAAAAGTACTTATTTAAGAAGTCTACTGTTATGACTAATGGACTGAATAAATTTCCTAAATATGCTTGTGAAGGTGTGCACAAATAGGACATCAATTAATGTTGAGCATTATTGCTCTTATTTAGAAACATAGATAAAAAATTTGTTTAAAATATCCCAGCAACAACTTAAATTAAAATTTATTTTTAGCTTGCTGGGTAAATTGCGTTGTGTTTGTAATCTCTTTGCATTACCATATAGGGATGAAGTAATGAATTTATTTGTTAATTTTGGCTTTCCGCCTACATTAATTTAAATTATTTTTGAATTAAAGTTTTGCTGGGATATTTGTTAATTTGATATTTGTCTGTGTCTACAGTTCATTTTCTTAAATCTTATTGAAAAACATATCCACTTCTAAGTAATACATTTATAAATTGATTTAGTTTTCCTTTTATTTATGTCTAACAATTCCTTTTTGTTAAAATGAAATGAAGGATTAAATATATTGTACTGGATCTAATTTATCATCCAAAGCTAAGAAAATACAAAAGTAGCAAAATGTACAATGAAGATATTTTGAGTTCTTTTTCTGATTGATATAAAGAAATAAAGCCACAGGAATGGAAAGATATGATATTTCAAATGGAATTGATTTTTTAAATGAATTAGATTTAAAATAAACTGAAACTGAAGTAAAAGCAATGAAAAAAATATTTAGAAAATATAGAACGAAAAAATTAGGAAGAAACATTGCAAAAAAATAATATATATATATATATATATATATATATATATTTCCGATCAAAATTTTGGCAAGAAATAATTTTCTGAAAAATGAAAAATAAAATAAAAATATTTTGGGCGATTTTTTCTTGGCAAGTCTAGTTCACTTCTAGTTAATTTTGCACTTCTAGTTCACTCCTAGTTCAGTTCAGTACTAGTTCCGTATTACTATATTTTAAATTAAAATCCATCTACAAGTCAAGATGAATCATTTTGCAGTATATCTGAGAATTTGACTAACTATCAAGTTTAATGCAAAGTATGAAATTAAAATAATAAATTCAATACCAGCAGAATTCAGCATAACAAAATCCACTAAAATATATATCTCTTCTTAAGAAAAAATAACATAGACATGCTAAACCAAATCTTGTTGCTGCTATATGAAAAAGGATATAAACATGATATGAGTTTTAATAATGTTTGAAATTCATTTTCATTTATTTAACATCACACTCGTTTTATTATATTTCTTTCCTTTGGTTTTTTGGCAAATATATATTATTGTACAACAGCTGAATGCCAAGGGCAGTAAACGGAAGCAACAGCAGAGATTATGATTTTGTATGTAATGAAAACTTGTTGCGTTTCTTATTAAAAATACAAATACATACAATTTACTTTTTTGTTCGTTGTCTATACTTTATCGTTACGCATCAGCAACAAAACGTGTTTGGCTATGGTGCCAAGATTGGCTAGAAAATAAGGGTTTATACAATTTTTATCGGAGAGCAAAAAAGTTTATATTTGCTAATCCTTGCAAGAAATGATGTCAGTCCGTTTGTTGGTTGAAATGGCGTTATCGGTGGGCTTCATATATACCATTTGCTCTCCGACGAAAATCCTTTCAAAAATTTTTCTACTGACATTCAGTAAGATCGGTTCATAAATGTCGGAGATATGTCTAAAAATGGTTTTCTGAAACGGTTTTCGATTTTCTGACTCTATATAACTTCATTTTGTCAAAGAAAATTCGGAAATTTTTTGCCGAATTTTTTTGCTGAAGAAATAACCGAGATATCGGCTAAAAAGCATTTAAGTCTACGGATTTCGTTTTTATATAGATTGGACATAAATATCTTTATAAAATTTCGGTTTCACCAAATTGCTTCATAAACAGTCGAGTTATGGACCAAAAACTGAAAAGATCTGTTTAAAATATATACACATAAGCATTTGTACTCAAGCATTGCAATGACTATTGGCGTTGTTTTTTTTTTTTTTTTTGTATAACAGCAGCATAATTATAATGATTATCAGTGTTGTTGTTGTTTTTTATGTATGCAGTTAGTTCCTTGTCAATATTTTCTATCGAAAATTGAACTGAAACCATACCTCATTCAGTTAATAACAGTCCAATCTGATATTATTTTCTTATCGAAGAAGAGACACCGTTCGGGAAGAAATGTGCCGCAGTTCTAATACTTTTCGGATAACACAATTAAGTGCATTATTTGGGTGTCGAAATACTATCATTTACAAGTGTAAATGATAGTATTATATCAAGAAATTATCGAAATATAATCGCTTTAGTATAATAAACATGTTTCTAATGCACTTGGAATATTTCTGGTAAATATTTTTAATTATAATTGAGCTAAATGCTTATCTTATAATTAAACACACCGTAATAATTCACTATAACTTTAAATTAAATATGACATATTTAAAAACAAAAATCACTAATTAAAAATTATTTTTTTATTAACACATTTTTTATTCAACACTATAAATAATAATATTGATTTTTTAGATCAAAATTCGATACTAATGTATTTTGTTGTTGCAAATTTGTGTGACAGACACGTTTTAGTGGATGGATGAAAAAACTCTCTTGGTACGGTTCGTATTTATGTATGCTTATAAGTTGTTTTTGTTGTTTTTGTTTGTGAAACAAACCCTGCCAGCAGTTAGGTGATAGTTTTATCCACTATCAGAAAAATTGCTCTTTCTAGTATTCTCAAGATTTATTTTACTGTTAGTAAACAATTTTACAAAAACAAATAACATTAATTTCGATTTTTGATCTACTTATTCTATATTTCTTACTAACTAAAATATCGAAAGAGTCACTTAAAAGTTAGTTTTTGGATAAATATAAAATTACCAAAAACTGTTTTCCTGATAGTAAAAAATTTTACAAAAACAAATAACATTAATTTCGATTTTCAAACTTCCGAAAATAAAAAACCATTAAATTAAAAGCAAAAAATGTGAAGAAGTCGATGTCACTTAGTTGGAGTGTTATATATATATATATATATATATATATATATATATATATATATATGTATGTATATATAAAGTGAATGTTGTTTATAATGAAGAAAAAATGAAAACAAAATTGTGAAAAAAATTTTGAAATTTTAAATTAAATTAATTAAAAAATAAATATTATTCAGTAAAACGAAGCTAAAATTCATTTTGAAGACAACAAATAAATTTGGACTTATTTCATGCTTTTAATAATATAAAATTTCGAAATAAATTGCGTTTCGCTCATAAAAATATGTATATTTTTTTAGTGAAAGTGAACCCATATATGCATGTTCATCAAACCTTTCAACTAAATTTTTAAAGTTGTTAGGCTCTTCGAAATCAAAAATATTCTGTTACAATTTATCAAAATATATCTATAATTTTTTTTACTAAGGTAAGTTGTTTTAATTTTCCCTAACCCTAACCCTAAATGACTTTATTCGTCACACAAAAAAAGCACTCAATAGTGTCATTAAAAAAGTATCCAAACTGCGATACAGTTTTGCCCGATAGATGACTCCTCTGCGATAGGAAAATAACTTCTTTTTCTTTTACTACTTTAAAATAAATATGAATACTATTTAGTCAAAGTTTGGATAGTAATGTTGATGATATTAAGTTAGAATTTCGACAGAAATAGTGACTTCTTTGCTCCTCAAAATGCTCACTCGAGAAATGACATAGCATACGTTATAGGTCTTTTTGCAATATAGGAATCCATAATATGTTTTTAAGGGTTTTGAATCATAATCTCCATAAAAATGTGAATTTATAGGCGAAAATGTAAAAAATCATATTTTTGGGATTTTCAGTTTTTATAAGAAAATTTCTCATTTTAAAAAATCAACGAAAATTTCGTTAAGGTTTCCTAACTGAAAAAGATTTTATTACAGATATAATATTTATTGTTTCTTCAAAAACCATGTTTTTTCTCAAATAAATTACGATACTTAGGCTAACATAATTCTTCATTAGGTAGATAAAAATTTAAGTCAATATCTTTTACGCTAGTTTAAAGTTTAATACGTCGTAAAATATTTGAAATCGGTTAGGAGACAAAAAAAAAAAAAAAAGAAAAAATTGGCAAGCTATGAAATATTTTCTATGTCAGAGGTAACCTATTTTGAGCCCTATATGCCCAATATGCTCCTGAAGGGCATATGGAGCCCCCATCCAAATTAAAAATTATACGCTCCTCTGCTACTTCTATGTGAAATCTTGTGTAAGTCTAGCCAGGCGATTAGAAGTTAAAGATTTAAAAAAAAAAAATCGAAGAGAAGAATTGTGTGGTGGAGGAGCATATTTTTTTACGGCAGATATGAAATAATAATTTATGAGACAGAAGAAAATTAAAACAACTTGCCTTAGCAGAAAAATTATAGATATATTTTGATAAATTGGAACAGGATATTTTTGATTTCGAAAAGCCTAACAACTTTAAAAATTTAGTTGAAATGTTTGATGAATATACATATATGGTTTCATTTTCACTAAAAAATATACATATTTTTATGAGCAAAACGCAAATTTATTTCGAAATATTATATTATTAAAAGCAAGAACTAAATCCAAATTTATTTGTTGTTTTCAAAGTAAATTGTCAAAATGAATTTTCGCTTCGTTTTACTTAATAACATTTATTTTTAAAATTTAAAAAAAATTTTTTTTTTCACAATATTTCATTTTATGTTCATTTTATTTCATTTTGTTTTCATTTTAAACAGCATTCACTATATATATATATATATATATATATATATATATATATTTTTTTTGTTTTGACCTCACTTTATAACTTTTTTTTTTTTTAATTTTAAGAAGCTTTATTAAAATTTTTCGATTGCTTGTTTTTGAAAGTAACACTCCAATTAAGTACCATCGTCTTCTTCATATTTTTTGTTTTTAATTTAAAAACAATGTAATGGTTTTTTACTTTCAGAAGGTCGAAAATCGAAATTAATGTTATTTGTTTTTGTAAAATTTTTTACTATCAGGAAAATAACATCTTGAGAACACTAATAGGAGACAGTTTTTGGTAACTATATTTATCCAAAAACTAACTTTTAAGTGACTTTTTCGATATTTTAGTTAGTAAGAAATATAGAATAAGTAGATCAAAAATCGCAGTTAATGTTATTTGTTTTTGTAAAATTGTTTACTAAATAACATCTTGAGAATACATCTTGAGAATACTAGAAAGAGTCATTTTTCTGATAGTGGATAAAACTATCACCTAATTGCTGGCAGGGTATATATATGTGTGTGTGTGTATGTATGTATATATATATGTATGCATGTATGTATGTATGAATGAATGTATTTTTTAAGTATAAATATAAAAATATTAAAACATACTATTATTTGTTAGAGTATAAAAGATTCGGCACATATAATGTTTTTTTTTTTTTATTTTCATTTACTAAATTAAAGTGTTTTAGTAAGGGTGTAGAAAGGTCAAAATAATATTTCAAAAGTATTTTTGATAAAGCGTTTATCTTATAAATGAGTTTTGGTGCCTTATTTAAATAGGTATAAATAGGTACAAATAATAATATAATAGGTACAAAATTAACCTTTAGCTTTTGCCTAATTTTCACTTACAAAAAGTTAAATTTTAGCAGCTTAAAATTAGCATGTTATCAATAGTAAGTTCTCAGGTCAACTAACAATATATTTTATTTGTATTGCTGATTTTTGAAAGTATATATTAAGACGCTAGTAGGTCATTTAAAATTAGGCTTATTTCTATATAATTAATATGCTTAACCTTAAAGACTCGCAAAAGATGGTAAAATTATCAACCAGAAAATCGAAAAACTAATAAGAAGAAACGGTTACATTTGAAAATGTCAGTTTACGAAAAGAAATTGTTGATGTCTTACGACTGAAGTAAAAAAGGATCAATCAATAAGTAAATGATTTTTATGAATTTAAGGTATTATTTTTATTTTAAAGTAAAAAAGTTTTATGCAACAAAAGGTTAAAAAAAGCTTTTTGAAGTGAATCATTTTGTAGTCAATCATCAATCCTGCAGAGAAGGTGAAATGATTTGAAATTTAATTTAGTTAAGTGAAATAAAGCAGAGTGTCTAAAACAATAAAGAGAGGGTGAGGTATTCAATTAAAAACAAAAAGAAAAAAAAATATTATTTTTTATTTACACTTTGTTTGTGTTTGAGGTCTTATGTGGTATAAGCATCAAATAGTTTAAGTGGATTAAGGAAGAAATAATTTTGAAATTAGAGGAAACATATGTTTAAAAATAATATAAGTAAATTAAAAATACTCCCTGTAATAATTAAAAATTTGAAAAAATAAGAGATCGAAAAGTTTTATATACTTGATTAACCGTGCAACTATTTAATTTTTTGAGACTAAATTAAAGACCTCTCAATTGCTATTTTGAAGAACGCGTGAAGCTTCGTTTTTAAAATTGAAATTGGTCAGTAAGATTAAGTTCTTTTTCTATGTTTTGGAATTCAGGAATCACGTGCACAACTCTTAATTCTGAAGCTCTCAAAAAAAAAAAAAAAAAAAAAAAAAAAAATATTTCTTAGCGAGAGAGAGTGTCTAGGCCCCCTACACCGGCCTTTTATTAAGTGCATGAATTTACCATTAATATACGATAATATTTTATTATGATTTCCCTCACAATTATTACTTCAATTAACAAATGATAATTTTATTTTTGTAACTAAATATCTGTTGAATAACACAACTTATCTTTGTAAATTTTTTGTGCAGAAAAAAGAGGAAACATAACTAAAAGAAATATTAAATTTACAAATGCCTTGAACGTTAAACCTAACAATTAGCCAACATTTAATTTTATTATTATTCATTAGTAATAAATTTAATTCTTACGAATCTCGCTTGCCACCTAGCGGGAGGAAAAAATGGAAACTAAGTAAAGAAAATAATTAAGAAAAATACTACAAACTACTAGAAAAACCACAAGCCTGCTAATGTTACATGAAGGCAAATGATAAAACAGATTAGAAAGAGAGATGTAGAAAAATCAAATTAGAAAAATGTGTTGAAATTAGTTCAAGGAGTGAAATATAATTAAAATACTGGAATTAAAATGGAGGAATATTAGTAATAAAATTAAAGCAAATGAATATTAAATAAAATTGTAATAAATGCCAATTAATCAGTACAGGTTTACATGCTTGTGGTGGCACTTAAAGGCAGTTTAAATTAAGCAAATTTTATATCCATAAAGACTTCCAAAATTTTTAAATAATACCATTATCCTAGTCACAGCTTAAATTAAGTTAAGCCTAAAAGAGGTGAGAATAGGTTTATAAACGTGGCTTGGCCGAATTTGATCTTGAATAAAAATATACTATTTATATTACCATATTTTCCTTTCAGTTATTTAAATTTTTAAGAAAATTATTATACGCGGTAATTAATACAAACTTTATATTTTCATCTCAGTTGTTTAAGATAATAAAGAATTTAATACCGCAATATTTACTTTATATCGAGGTCTGACCGTTCTATATTCATCCCAAATGTGAGTATTGCACATTGGTGCAAAAAAGTAGTTTTTGCGACAATAACTAAACCTTAAGCTTTTATAACAAGATATTGATATCCTTGAAAAGAAAATGATTTCTGTAACTTAAAAATGAAAAACCGAAATTAAAATATACTAAGATTTCTTTATAATTATAACTTACATCATGTGCAGTTCTATAGCATTTTCAATGATTCTCATAACGTGCAAAAGTGTTTAATTTGACACTAAATCATTTACTTAACCGATTAACAATTTCCGTCAGTCAGTCCGTCCGTCTGACCAACCGTTATTAATGTAAACGTTGTAATCAAAATATTGTTTTAATTTGACATATAACGTCTTTTCCAAGAACGGCTCATGTGAGTTTTGTGAACATCGTGATAAAAATATTTTTTCGGAATACGTTCTTAACGTTTCTATTAAAATAAAAATTATGATATCAAATTTTTTGACTATCAGCCCAAAATAGCGTCCACTTAAGGATGTTCTTTTAAAATCGTTTTTGGAAAATCATACGTGCATACATTTTATATAGATGTTTAGTAGATATCAAATTTGGCTGTAACTTATATCAACTCGTTGTACTATAGAAAAAATTTTATAAACATTTTGTGTTGCGATTTTCAATTGTGCTAATTATAAAAATTTAAATGATAATTTACACGATATTAGTTTTTTAGCAAATGAGAGTTATTTTGAGAGAATAATGCTCTTCTTTATTTTTAGTCATTGGAATACTGGCTATAAAATGCAAATGAATACTTATACACTTCATCATACATCTTCATCCCCCTAGGTGTTCCGCTCGAGCCCTATTGTATTTTGAATAGACGGACAGACGGGTGAACTAGCTTGATCGTCTTAGATTTTCACGAGGACAAAGAATGTATATAAACTTTATGGGATCTTGATGAATATGTCGATGTATTACATACGAAATGGTAAACTCAATGTACCCCGTCTTTTTTGATGGTGGATATATATCATATGCTGATGATTTTATGTTTAAATTTCTTTTAAACTTTGTTAACATAATTTAACACAAATTTATCAAATAATTTTAAAAGTTTCTTTTTTTTCTTTTTTTTCCTTCACTTACCGAACATTCGCCAACGTATGCCTTCGATTCTTCAAGTATCGGCTGTGATACTTCTGCAGATCTCCTATCGAACCCTGTTCGGCTTGCATTTTGCTGGCCGTTAATAACTGAGAACTGGAAGATTGTTGAGTGACAAGAGCAGTAGCTGACGCTGATGCCAAACGAGTTTGAGCTGCCGCTATAGCAGCACTAACAGTGGTAGCACTGCTATTATTCGAGGATGAAGTTAAAGTTTCACTAGAGGTGGCAACACCACAACTACCGCCACCCACAGGTACTATGCTACTATTCGGAGCAAGGATAATACGTGACCAGCCGGATTTATGTTGTTTACGAAATTTGTGTTTGATTCGTGGCGAGGGAGTGGAGGTGCTAGTAAATTCTTGTGTTGTACAACCACCACCACCACCGGTTGTGGAAGATGTTGTGCCTGTAGTAACAGCAGTGGCTGATAGAGAAGTGCAACTGTCACTGCTACCACTAGGATTGGCTGCGAAGGCGGAGAGCTGATCAAGTTGTAATTGTTGCTGCAGTTGTTGTTGTTGTTGAGGATTTTGTTGATTTTGTCTTTCTGGGGTGGGTTCAGTTAAAGTATCTTCGTCTTGATTGGCGCTGTGTTGGCGTTGTAGTAACTGCTCAGATTCTTCTTCTTCCTTGATGTGTGGCAACGGTGAAGTCTGTGTCGGTGGACAACAACAACGTGATGGTGTCGACGCTGCCGTTGAGGACGAGGTAGCTGTTGTCGAAGTATTTGCCGACACTATGGCCGATGTTACACCCGATGATAATGCGGCAGCTGTTGTTATTGCCGGCAAAGGTGAAAGAGGTGGTTGTGGCGTTGCTGTTGTGATTACCGAAATGTTATTCTGCTCCACTATGTGTGTTTGATATACAAAATTACTATTTGTATTCGGTGGTGTTAAAGGTGATACTTGAGTTGTTGTTGTAGTTTTATTGGCCACAAATGTAACTTGAGTAGCTGCCGCTGTCGTGGACAGCAACGATGTAGTAGTTGATAGCAAAGAATTAGCAGAAGCCGAACCAGCAGCCAATTGCAACACAGCTGTTGTGGGCGATATACTAGTGTCACTAAGAGTTTCTGGTTCCGCTTTGCGTGGCAAAATTCCCGTAGCTAATTTAGCAGCCGCAATATCGGCAGCACTAATGTGTTGTTGCAAATCCTCTTCCTCGTCGTTGATTAGGGTCTTTAATGAAATGGGCGTGGTGGCCGAAGTACCTATGGTATCGGCCAATGAGTGTTTCTTAACGGCTGCTATGAGCGATTCGTTACCGTCCGTTGTCAATTCAATAGCTGACTTACCCGAACAATTACGTTTTGCTGTACTGTCGGCCTTGACCGATTTTGAATTGTTCGGTGGTACGGGCGTATGAGGAGGACTTGTGGCGGGGGCTGCCGACCCGCTGCCCCCGCGACAAGGAAGGCAACAGCGAAACACTGTGCTACTAAAACACTTAAAGGTTTTCGATTTACGTTTTTTGTTCGTACATGTATTTGCGGTAGAGGCAGACGAAGAGATACAACTACCGTTACCGAAACTATTACGCTGAGCGCTATTAACGCCTGCCACACTACTGCGTACACTGCCACTATTATTACTACCGCTGAGTATGCTGAGGGTACCGCTAAAATGCTAAAATCAAAAAGAAAATAATTTCATTTTTAAGAATTAAATAAAAGACTTTTTAAGATGGTTTTGTGTGGTTTTGTTGTTTCATTTTTCAAAATCCTAATTGTTTTCTTCTATTTTAACTTTTAACTTAACCTTGCTAAGACCTCCTGTTGTTTGATTTTTATTACTATTCCATTCATTATTTTGTTCTTGCTGTTGCAATTCATATTTTTGTTGATTATGTTTTTTAGTTTTTTGTGAGACAAGTTTTGCCAGACGCATGGTCTGCTTTTATTTTTCGATATTTTTATAATATTGTTTAATTTTATTTATTTGTAAATTTTGTTATTTTATACTTTAAAATTTTTTAAGATTTTATTCACGATTTCATGTCTCTTATTAACAAATTAGCATAAAATATATGGCAATTGATCTGCAAAAAATAGAAGAGAAAAAAATGTAGATTAGTTTTAGTTTGTAAATTTAGAAAAAACTAAATTAAACAAATTTAAATATAATTTTGTGATTGTAAAAAATCCTAAGTCAATGAGCAGTTTATGGCAAAACAATTTTTTCAAAAAAAAAAAATTTTATTTTTCCACAAATTGAAAAAGTCAGTTTTGTGTCTGCCTGAAAAAAATATGTTCACATCCAAAATATGTAAATGAATTTAATAGGATAGGAAAATCAGAAAATTTGTTTTAGTAGAAACAAAGTTATGAAACAAAATTTCATATAACCTCTAGAAAAATAAATATTTGCGCAAGAAAAAAAAAATTAAGGAAGGAAAAATTTGTGAGTAAAAGTCTTTCAAATGATCCAAACAATTTTGTTTTCAGCATGTGCTAAATAAATCTTATAAAAACACAGACTGCATCACTGGAGCTAACCGCAAAATTTTGTGTAATAAATCTGTACCTCTTAAACTACTGGTCTGATCGAATTGAAATGTAGATCGAATAAATCGATCGATTAAATTTATTTAATATTTTTCATTCCCACAAATTGTTTTGTAAAGGTTTTTAAATGATTTTTACAAGAATGGAAAACTGATATTTTTTTTATACATACCATTAGAAATAATAGTGAAAATATTATACTAATATGCTTTTTTGTGATTATTAAAAATTTTTCATAAAATCTGCACACCCACATTAATTTGTGGCCAGGCGGGTAGCATTTTAATGTCAAATCGATCTAATTCTATTTTATGATTAAACATCATCAGAAATTAAGGAAACTCGCGTGACAATTTTTAATTAATTGATAAAAATTAATTTTTTTCTAAAATGTACCATTTTCGACCAATGTTGGATGTGGTGTGCAAATCTATCTCAATTTAAAATTTCTTTATTAACCACTTATGAAGCCTTGTCTTTTGAAATATATAAAGAAAAAGATTTTTTGTTAGAAAAACTTTAAGAAAAAAATTAAAGAATTGTGCTATATTTTTGTAAAGTAATAATTATTTTTCATACTAATATCAGAGTGCTGATTTTGAACATTTTTCACTGTAACGGTAACTGTAAAAAATGTTTCAGAATTATTTCAGAATATATTAGAAGTTAAAAAATATTTTTTAAAGAATTTTTCACTCGTATACCTCAGGATTTATTTCCGAAAAATTAAATAAAGTCAAAGCAAAAAAAAAAAAAAAAGTAAGATATACCTTAGGTGAGTAAGCTTATTTTTTCTTTATCTTGTCAATCATTTTGTAAAATTTTATAAAAAACTTTAAAATCGGATTTGATTTGTAAAAGTAACGATTTTTCTAGTAATTATTTAATGTTATAACAGTGTGAATACAAAATTATTTTTTTGAAAGCTTAGGTACTCCTCTACAACTCTTTCATACATTTCAATTTGATCCGATCAGTAATTTAGGAGATACATACTTATTACCAAAAATTTTGCGTTTGTCCCCACTATGCTACGTTCTATTAGTTTTATTTCATTTGTAAATTTCTAAAGAAAAAAATCGTTATTGGGAGCATTTAAAAAATATTAAAAAACTTTTAATAAAATAAAAAATTATTTCAGCAATACAACAAAAATGTTGATCAAATATTTAGTCCTATAAACCATATATATTTGTTGGTTTATATCGTGCCTAAAATTTCTACGTTTATTTATTTCTTATTAATTAAACAAATAAACATTTAAAATCACATTGAAAACAATATTTCAGAACATAATTATATATATATGTATATATTACATTAGTTTTGCGAAAAACTTCAAAAATTAAAGTCCAACAAGTTATTTAAATCGTGTTAAAAAAATTTTATAAAAACTCAAAAATGAAATTTTCTTTAAGTTTGGCTGCTTTGATCTTGTTGGTAGGTATATGTCCAGAAATATCAAACAAACAGAAGGAGATAATATTTTTAAAAAAATATATATGTACAGTTTTTGTTTTCATTCATGTCATAAATGAATTTTTGGGAAATTTTTCAACTTCCAGCGTCATCCGCTAGGAGCATGTACTCCCCAAAATCAACTCGAAAACTTATCAGGTTAATAAGTTACATATTTATTTCCATATATTTATATATAGAATCATTTAATATTCATAAGAATCATTTAAGACTCCATAAGACATATATATTCTGGATCCCGGTAAGATTCTATGTCGATCTATCTACCTATCTACCATAATATATAAAGAAAAATTTATGGGTCAAATACTAGAATTACAGGGTGTCAGTTTTAACTTCAGTTCATAATATTTTACAGATAGCTCGAGGATCAATATAAACTCTAAAACCAAAAATTGGCGTGGTCCGCCTTTACAATCCACCTACCATATAAGGTGAAATTTGAAAAAAATTGCAGATGGTGAGTATATAGATTCGACCAAGTCTTTGAAAGTAGAAGAATCAGACTTTTCAACAGTATGCATTTGTTAAATATTAAAAATTGATTTTCAAACAACATATAGAAAAATTAAAAAGTTTCTATAAAAGCCTATACAACGATGAAAAGTTTTTAGTATTTTCAAATCAAACAAAAATTGTATAACTTATTCGATTTTATTTAGAGTAAATTTCCATACATTTCTTATTTTTTCTAAAAATATAAGCTACAAATAAAAATAACAAAATACTTTGCCTTAAAGTATATGAAGAATTTTTTGATAAAGTTTAGAAAATGTTAAAAAAAAGACTTTGTGAGTTTTTAAGCATTTTTATATAGGAATAACTCGTTTTGCTCTAAAAAAAAATTAAATTAAAATTTTTTTTTAAAGAAAAAAATTTTAAAAAATACATCAAATTCAAAATTTCAAAAAAGATAAATTTTGAACAAATTTAAACGCATATATAAGATTTTAATATAGTTAATAAGTTATGTTCTTTTGTTTTCTAAGTCAATTTAAATTTAAATTGACCTAAAATTGAGAGAGCTACGAAATCTTTAGTATTCGATTTTATCACAATATATCGAAATTTAGGGAGTGTTTCGATTTTTGGAAATTGCTATGTGGTGTCCTCAAAATGATCTACAGCCCAAATTATATATGAAGATAAAAAAGTGTCATTTTGTAGCAGTATGTAATAAAAATTATTATAAAGAAATTATTTTGTTACTAACAAAATCGAATTTAGAAATTTTTCTTAAAATGCAACATTTTGAAGTATTTTTTCAGGAATTGAAGCATTTCACTAAGTTTTTTAAATCCCTTATGTGGCAATTTTTTTTTTATCCAGTTTTTTGAACACTTTTTAAAAATTCTCAACGATAACGCTGCAGTCACTTATTAGGATTTCATTACAATCGTATCCCATTGTATGAGTTGTCTTAAATTTGGTTGGATTTTAAAATTAAGTTTCAATTAACTTTCTTCTCAGTACCTAAAGATTTTGATTTGTAAAATTTATCTATCAAGCTCGTTAGATATGCACTAGTTTCCTATGTTATTGGTAATTAAATTAAATTTAAAAGTTATTTTAGTGCAAATACCGATTTAAATTATTTTATTTTTATTTGTTCACCTTAATTAATTCAAATTCAATACTTTTAATACTCGACTTTGATCAGGACTTGGTAATTATACCCCACACTACCATAGGGGGTTATTTGTAACGAAGAGAAAAAATTATCCAACGCCCACCTTAAAGTATATCAATCGATTCACAATAACTTTTTTAATAGATTTATCAATGTCTGCCTGGCTGTAACGTAAACCTTATGCGCAAAGTGTAGACCGCAGTTTTCAAGATAATTTAATAAAATTTGAACTATATGACTTTTTTTTTTTTTTGCTACAAGGACCAAGTCCATTGAAATTTTAATAATATTTTAACGAAATTTATCACAAAGAAGTTTTATATATAAATCTTTGTACCAAATTTTATAACTTACGATCTATAATTAACCATAACTCCCATATAAATCCCTTCTTCGAAAATCACTTAAAAGTGCATTAATTTCGTTCTAATATTAGCATGAAGTTAATATTTACAAAAATTAGTTTGGAAATTTTGGTGAAATTTTAAAGCTTTGGTTATTGAAATTTCGTATTATTGGTTAAATTACGACATTTTAGTAAACAAATCTAATTTTCGATGTTATTTATAATTCTTGGCAAAAGAAAATTTTTGTTTTTGTGGCGAAAATGTATGTAGGTAAAGGCCTCATGTTCAAAACATTGAATTACAAAGCGCTAAATATTAAAAAGAAATTCTCACAAAATAATAATATTAAGTCTTCTGATAGTAGGGGTGCAGATGCTACCTTCTTTTGAACATAAGGTTGTCATAACCTCTCTTTCTTATACAAGCACAATTTAAGATCACATTTTCGTTTAACAATGTTGTTGATTAAGTGGTGAAGGATAATATTTATGCACACAACGTTGTCTTAACATACTAATACCACTTATAATTTTTGGACTTTTTATATTATACGCTGGACCAACATAGGTATGGTATGCGTTTGCGCTGATGTTTATAACCCAAAAAGTATTGATGTAAGACCCACATTGATGTGTAGTAATCGGCTTAGAATCACTTTCAGAGTCAATTTTACGAGGTCGGTCTGTCTATCCGTCCATTTATTTAAACATTTTTAATTAAGCTACAGGTCACAATTTTAAAAATAATTAAATGATTTTTGCTACAAAAGGATTCGTCCAAGGACGAATCCTATTGAAATTGGCTATTATCGGTCCAATATTTCATATAGCCGCCACACAAATGCCTTCCCTGAATAAGGATTTAAGGGTCTCAAATACCGCAAAAATAGCAATACTTCAATGAAATTTGGTACAAATAAGTCCTATGTAAGTTTAAATCTTTGTGTCAAATTTCATAAATATCGGTCCCTCTCCGAAAATCACTTTAATGTGCAAAAATAAAATATGACATCAAACCTAGGCTTTTCTCTATAACTTCATAATTACTTTTTAGTTTATGCTCTATTGACCCACGTGGGCAACAAAGTTAAGAATTTTTTGTTATATTATGTTAGTATTTTTTTTTTCTTTTCTATTTAACATCATTATTTTTAAAGTTAAAAATATACATTACATTTGCTTTTTCTGTTTTATATTACGTTTACACACATTAGTTTTTGACTTATTTTTTGAGATACACAATGAGTTTAAGCATCACTGATAACATATAATCTTATTGTGTTTTTCCTTTTGTCCTGTTCTTCGTTTGCCAAAATATTTTAAAAAATATTTTTATTTAAATAAAAATTTCACACAGAAACACTTTTTAATTAAGAAAATACAATTTTAAACGTATAAATTTTTTTAAAATTTATTTATTATGAACAAATATAAATTTCATTTATAATTTAAATTTGTTTTTAAACTCTTTGAAAATTTTTACAAATCCTTTTTCCAACAAATTTCTACGTACTAATAATACTAAATGGAAATTTAGTATGTTTTTTGTGTGTTAAATAATTAAAGAACGCGAATTTATATTCATATATATATATATATATATATATATATATATATATATATCAAGATCATTAAACAACTATCAAGAATGACAAAATGTTTGTATTCTCTCCATTTGCTATGGAGTTTAAATCGTCCCCTTTACTTTTATTTCCAAACATTGCATAAAAAACAGATAAAAACTGAACATTTATTGCATTTAGATAACTAAATACCCAGCAAAAACTTTTTGGTTTTCGGTAATAACAACTACTTATTAAAGTAGTTTCTTGGTAATGAGGCGTCATTATTATTTGCCTACTCTGTATTACATTAATAAGTACTCAATAGTATAATAGCACAGTAATACTGCAATCACGTGGATGAGTTGGCTAGAGCGCCGGATTAACAACCAGAAGGTTGTTGGTTCAACCCCATTCTGAAGCTGTTACTTTTTTATAACAAAATGTCTAAAAAGTTATTTTAAACTAAATAGAGTTTTTGTCGTTTAGGATGCTATGTGTGAGATGGTGTACTGAGTAAGACGTTAGTCAGTAGAAACGAATGGTTAGTGTGTGTCCGAGTTCGAGTCTCACTGACGGCAAAATTTTTTTGTTTTTTTTATTTTTGTTTTCATTCAGGTACATATTTTTGAGTACCCCTAGAGTCAAAAAATAACTACATGAATTTGTGGACAATTCGAACAAAAATAACTAGTTATTCAGGCAAAAAATAAGTAGTTCATTTTTGTTTCCAATTGTACCTGCTAGCTTACCAGGAAAGCAAAGTTTTTGCTGGGTATTTATTCAAAACTTAAAAAAAGGAGTTGATGCTAAATAAAGAAGTATAGCCAAAAGATAATCTCTGACATCTTCTCTGACAATATTTACCAAGCCAGTGTCTTCATCTTCCAATTCAGATACAAGTCTTTGCAGTTCTGCTCTGTCATCTGATAATACAGCTACAGTATCCTCTAAAGCACCCATAGCTAGTGCATCCAATTCAGTACCATTCTTTTCCAATTCGTCCATCTTTTCTTTTAGCATGGCATCGATTTTTTCTAATTTAATTTTGGCATTTTCCAAAATGTCTTTAACCAATTTTTCCAATTCATCATCCTCTTCTTTTAGTTCCGTTTTCTTCGCAATCAAATTAACCTCAACTTCTTCTAAAGCATCTTCAATTTGGTCTTTCTCTTCGTACGCAGCAGTTTCTAACTCATTTTTCAATTTATGTATTTTTTTCTTTAAATCAGAAATGGACTCCTTAATATTACCTACTTTTTTGATTTTAAATTCAAAAACATATCCTCGAAGTTGTGACTTATTTTTTGCATCTTTTAAGTCAGCTATTTATTTATCTAAAGCAGCCTTAGCATTTTCATCTAATTCTGCGTCCTTATCTTTTAATTCGGCCACCCTTGCTTTAAGCGTAGTCTTGATTTCTTTCAATTTAGCTTCAGCATTTTCTAGAGCATCTTTAGCTTCTGTTTCCAAGTCAGCTTCCTTTTCCTTTAGCTCATCTTTTTTCGCACTCAAATCAGCCTTGACTTTTTCTAGAGCATCCTTAATTTGTTCTTTCTCTTCATTGGAAGCAGATTCTATCTCATCTTTTACATACAAATCTAAAATGGATACTTGAGCATCAGATATTTTCTTTTTCTTCTTCAATTCAATAACCTTGTGTTTCAGTTCAGCTATGTTTTTCTCTAAAGCAGCCTTAGCATCTTCATTTAATTCTGCACCCTTTTCTTTTAATTCGGTCATAATTTCTTTAAGCGTAGCCTTGATTTTTTTCAATTTAGCTGCAACATTATAAATTTGTCAGAAATAAGATCCTCTAAATTATATAGAAAGGCTTGTTCAGACTGAGCCACCAGGACAAGTATAGTGGCCAATAGGCCAAAAAGTAAAGAAAATAACTTCATCGTTATTTTTTTGTTTTTTTTTTTATAGATTTAAATGTTATTTACTTTAATTGCACTAGAAATACTGTTGATTTGTTTGAGAATATGTTGGTATTTATACCTACTAACTTAATCTAGAAGTTTTAAGTCATGAAAGTAATCTAGAATATTCCATATAAATAATTTATTAATTATATTAATATTACTTTCTTTTTTTAATTTCATCTTAGGCAAATAAAGACTAATATTGTTATGGGTATCAATATTTAGAAAAGTAAATAACGTCTGCATAAATATTTACCAAAATAAGAATTTTTGAAAAAGAAAAACATATGTTTTGTGTTATATAATATTAGATAATATTCACTATATAAAATTTTAATTAATTTAAATTTAGTATATCCATGGTTAGATAAAGATGGGAAAAAGACAAAACACGTTAGAATAATAGAAAACAAAAAAAGGCGAATTAAAACTGTACCCACACACAAAATAATTCCATGTAATAGAGCTATGTATTGTTAGATGCTTTTTATAATTCAACTTTAAATTTTCCCTTTTACCGCAAATTAAAATCCATAAAATCAGTCAGCTTAAAATTATAGATTTACTTTCAGAATATTTTGATCATACAGCCTTTACTGTGGCAAAGATATAGAAAGAACGGGACTTTATGCCCAAAAGTAAATACAAGTTTATCGAAGAAATTTTTCTTTGTCAGACATTTGGCCATCATTATTACGACTCCAATCCCTATAAGAACCTAGAGTATACTCTATGGAACACTTAGATTTTTAATTCTCGAAATGCAGAGTGTCTGTAAAAACACGAATGTTCTCCACAAATAATACGAATGTATTTATAAAGAGATTGAATGAAAAATTTCTAAAAATATAAAAAAACTTAATTTATTATGATAACTACAAAACTGAACAAAATTTAGTCTAAACTTTAACAGAAATTAATAAAATTAAATTTCAAATGAAAACTCATAGTTTTCCAATTTTGTCAACGGTTTCGTATCCCCCTATCTTACAAAATAAATATTTTTTAAAATTTTTTAGTGCCAAACCCTCTATCACTCTGAGTAATTATTATTTATTCATTTACTTATTAATTTTTTGATGGTTTAAATATATTATATAATATAAATCGTACTAATTTATACATGCTGGTTATGGCTAAATATTTTAATTACTTTTAAAAAATTTAATTGAATAGTTCTTTAAATATACAATAATAGATATTCATTTTATATGGCATGTGTATTTTTATATCAATTATGGAACTTGACAGAAAAATTATTCCCACAAAATCTCGAGGCTTTCATTGTAACAATTCCATGGATATACAATAATTAAAATTAATATAATATTGGAGCTAACATTTTCCCTAAAGCTACCTGCCCTATTTTTACGCCAGTTATAATTCTTGATAAGGAAATTATTCCCACAAAACTTTAAAACTTTTGCTCTAATAATTTTTCATTTAAGCGTTTAAATAAGTTGTACTCCAATAATAACTATTATTTTGATTGTATCTGCTCCGATTCCAAAATAAAGTTGGTTTTTCTAAATTACTAAAGTTTAGAAACGTTAAGAATCATACATTGAATGGTAACTAAATAAAAAAACGTTTTACAAGGCAAAATCCTCTAAGTCGCTTCAAAATTGCCAGTATTGTAAAATATTTGAAACAAATTGTGCGTAAAATTTAGTCGTCATTTTAAATAAATGTTGCAAAAAAATTATGTTGAATATTCTTCTGAAAAGTTGTGTTTTTCGAGATAGAGGGGTTTGAATATAGACAGTTGTTATGAGTTTAAAATTTAGAGTATTTCGAAAATAAACCTTTATAAATTAATGGTTTATTTAAGGGTTTCCAAAGAAAAGGCCTTGATGCATTGAGTATTAATTTAGGTTAAGATGCCTAAATTTATTAGAATAAAAGCGTTTAACTAAAGACATGAATATTTGAATAATTTTAATATCTCTTCATTTTGTTAGTTGCTACTCTATGTATTCGGAAATCAATTCCATTCCTCAAGTTCACATATGATATTTCTTGTGTTAAATATTCTGGCGCATATCTCATCTTCATTTTGAAGATAAGGAGACATGTGTTAAGCTGGAGACTTTTCTAGTTTCTTTTCAATTGCCGGCACCACTGATGTTTTCCAATTTTCAGAAAATATACTCGTTTTTAGTGATTTATTTATAATTTTTAGGCACATTTCCCCATTCAAGTTTCAATTGTCTAATATCATATTTATATTAATATTATTGCAGTCCAGTTTGTTTTTCATGTTCTTGCATATATTTATACCCTACACCACAATATTTGATTGGGGTATTATGCGTTTGTGCTGATGTTTGCAACGCACAGAAAAAATCATTCAAGTCCCACCATAAAGTATACCAATCGACTCAGAATCACTTTTTCAGTTGATCTAACGATATAAGTCCGCCTGGGTAGCTGGACTGCTGGCCGGTTGCCCATGTAAACCTTGTGCACAAAGTACAGGTTTTTTGTTTTCTTTAGTACTAAGTCTTTGATGTTATTCCACCTTGATCTTTGGTATTACTTATTGTTCTATTAATATATGTACTTTTTTCATTTTTAGTTTTTATATATATAAATGTCTGGCTTTTTTGTTACATGTTGCTCCATGTTGTATAGTTATTTGTTGTTTTCGCTATATTATATTTTAATATTTTGTCTCCTTGTCGAACTTGCATGTGCCTGTTAAACCATTTATTTACAATATTTTTTTTTTCATTTATTTTCTTCTTTTATGGAGAGATTCTCAATTGTTCTTTCGATAGTTATATCAAAACAATTAACGTTATAATTCCCATCTTGATTTTCATTGAAGGTAAATAATGCACTAATTTCCCTTAGACTGTCGAATCGTCAATTATTTGGTTGCCGATAACTGTAGCAGACAGTGATTGGTCGATAAATTGTTTAATGGTACATGATTTCAATGTTCAAAGATAAACCCGGAAAATACCATTAACGCAATAATAAAAAAAACAAATTTTTAGAATCAGACTAATGTATATTGAAATATTTATCAGATATAGTAACCGAATTGTTTTTTAAAAGTAATTGTCTGTTTTAAATTATTCTATAATTGAAATCGAATTATTAGATAGTACTCAGAACCGACAAAATTCGATTGACAAAAAGACTTTTTTGTCAATCGAATTTGTATTATTTGAATTAAGTTGAAAAAATATATATTATATCTATTAAAATTTGTATGTCATCGAAATGATTTATTTAACTTTCTCAATATATTTTGTCTAAGGTGTAAGAATTGTTCACTTCGTTATTTAAATTTAGTTTTTTAGTTTTTTCAAACTTTTGATGTTTAAGCGTTTAATGTAAGTGCAATTTTAAAAATTTTACCATTTTTGGAATCTACGATCATGTGTCAATTATATCAAATTCAAATTTCCCCTCTGCACCCACTCCTTACACCACATTTTTCTTGCACAGAGAAAACAGATTCATTGTGAATATCAAATTTATAGCCAATCGAATTCGTTCGGTTGCACGTATAATTCGATTGCAATTACTGAATATTACGATGGTTACGATTAAATTAAAAGAGGTAATTCGGTTACAATAAAAGTGTTATCTAGGGCGCTCCAATTGAAACAAATAATTTTTTTGCATGTTATATCTTTTGCAACCTTGAAATATAAATTAGACAAATAATATAAATATAAATTAAACAATTTTTTACCACGACTTACTGTTAACACATAGAGTCTTTCCAACGTAACATACAAATTCGTTGCTCAGAAATGATGTAGCTGAGAAGAACTTCTATAAATATATGATCAATAAATAAATGAACTGATTTAAACGAAGGTTTAATAATACTTATTAGAAGAAACATGTCTTGCCATTATTAATTTTCAAATAAAATACCAAATCTTGAAAAATTTCATCCTGGTGCTGACAAAAGCCACTAAATTCAAAAATTATCAAAACTAGAAGAATTTCAAGTCTTCTGTTTTATTATATATAACAATGGGTTTTTCGTTCAATAGCTTTAAAAATATATGCTGCATTTGTGGACTTGTTCGAACCTTAATAACGAGAGCAATTAACATTTTTATGATAAAATGTTAAAAAGAAATTTGGATTGTTATGAAGTGTAAATCGTCCCCTTAACTTTTTTACCAAATATTGCTTAAAAACTGAAAATTCATTTCATTATGATAATCAAATATTTACAAGTTTAACAGAATTGAAGATAAGTAAAAAATATAATAATAAAACATTACGACAATTTAAATTCTTTTATTTTAAAGAATAGACAAAATAGTACCTCTGAGATCTTCTTTGACAATATTTATCAAGCCAGCCTCTTCTATGCCGTTTCCTTCCGACCGAGCTATCACCCCATCTTTAATTTGTTCTTTCTCTTCATTGGAAGCAGATTCTAGCTCATCTTTCATTTATACACTTTTTCATTCAAATCCGCAATGGATTCCTTAACATCAGCTATTTGTTCAGTTTTCAATTCAAAAACCTTTTGTTTCAGTTCAGATACGGTTTTTTGTAACTTATCTTCTTCATCCACTAGGGCAGGTATGTTTTTCTCTAAAGTAGCCTTAGCATCTCTTCTTTTAATTCGTCCACTTTTTCTTTAAGTGTAGACTCGATTTTTTTCAATTTAGCTTCATCATTATAAATTTGGTCAGAAATAGGATCCTCTGAATTATATAGACCAGCTTGTTCAGACTGACCCAAGACTGGCCAAGAGGACAAAAAGTAAAGAAAATAATTTCATGTTTTTTTTTTAATAGTATTAAATGGGTTCTACTGTGGAGTTGTTTGAAAATATGCTGGTATTTATACCTGCTAATTGCTGGGTGTGTTTAACTTAATCTAGAAGTTTTAAGTCATGCAAGTAATCTAGAATATTCCATATAAATAATTTATAATTATATTAATATTACTTTCTTTTTTTAATTTCATCTTAGGCAAATAAAGACTAATATTGTTATAGTAAGTTTCAATATTTAAGAAAGTAAATAACGTTTGCATAAATATTTGCCAAAATAAGTATTTTTTAAAAAAAGCAAACATATATTTTGTGTTTTATAATATTAGATAATATTCACTATATAAAACTTTAACTAATTTAAATGGTTAGAAAAAAGAAAAAAAAAAAAAAAAAAAAACGACAACAGAAAAAAAAACTGTCGAGAATTTAAAACATTACCCACACTCAAAATAATTCCATATTATACATTTATGTATTGTTAGATGCTTTTTGTAATACAACTTTAAATTTTCTTTTAATATAGTTTTTTCTCTTTTAAGTGCCTCTTTTGGGATCTTAGAGATCTGATCATGGGAATTGTGTGTAAGAAAGTTAACATCTCTTTTACCCCAAATTAAATTTCATGTCCATAAAATTAGTCAGTTTAAAATTATAGATTTACTTTCAGAATATTTTGATCATACAGCCTTTACTGTGGCAAAGATAGAGAAAGAACCTGACTTTATACTCAAAATTAGAAATAATAATTTTATCGAAAAAATCTTGTTTTGTCACAAAGCTGATTTCAACAGACATTTGGTCATCATTATTACGACTCCAAAACGCAGACTATACTAAATTCCTTAGATTATATGGATTCCTTAGATTTATAATTCTCAAAAATACAGAGTTTCTGTAAAAAAACGAATGTATTTATAAAATGATTGAATGAAAAATATCTGCAAATATAAAAAATTTAATTTATTATGATAACTCCAAAACTGTCCAAAATTTAGTGGAAACTTTAACAGAAATTAATGAAATCAAATTTCATTATGAAAATTTATAGTTTTTTTCAATTTTATCAACGTTTTTGTATCCCCCTATCTTACAAAATAAATATTTTAATTTTATTTTTTAATAAAAAACCCTCTATCTCTCTGAATAATTATTATTTATTATTGTTTATTGACAATTTAAATATGTTATATAATATAATTCCTACTATGCTGGATATAAATAAATATGGGCAAACATTTTTACTATCAATTATGGAACTTGACAGAAAAATTATTTTCACAAAATCTCCAGACTTTCACTGCAATAATGCCATAATTGAAATTGATCTTGTATAGTGGCTGACACTTCTGCTAAATCTGCCTGCCCTATTTCCATATCAATTATAATTCTTCCCACACAATCTTTTTTGCTCTAAAAATTTTTCAATTAAGTGATAAATAATTTGTACCCCAATTTGTTTGTATTGGGGGGAAGGGCATCATTCCATCTGCACCGATCCCAAAATATTTAACTATGTTGTTTTTTTCAAATAAAACATTGAATGGTAATTAGATGTAAAAATGTTTTGTAAGGCAAACCCTCTTTTTCGCTTGAAAATTGCCATTATTGTAAAATATTAAAAACGAGTTGTACGTAAAATCTGGTCGTGTTTTTAAATAAATATCGTAAAGGAATTTATCTTGAATACTTGCCAAATGAGAGAAATAAATGATTTTTTGCTCTCCTGAAAAGTTGTGTTTTTCGAGATAGAGGATTTGAATATAGGCAGTTGATATGAGTTTTAAATTTTGAGTATTTTGAAAATAAACCTTTATAATTTAATCGTTCATTTAAGTGTATACGAAGGAAAGTCCTTGATGTATTATGCACTATTTTACGTTAAAAAAAAAAAAAAAAAAAAAAAAAAAAAATTAGGGAGGTGTCAGCAGAAATTTCATAGTTCTTTTTAAACTAATATAACAGAAATTGATCCGATATTATATGTAGGTGTGGAGTAAATTAAGATGCATAAAAATAGATATCTAATGTTAATTACTAATCGCATTGTTAATATTCATTAATTTTAATAATACTGTGTTCATGATAACAAGGCTTTTGTTTCAGTTTTGTCATTCAATGTTTATTTTCAATTAAAATGTTAATATATTTGACTAAAAAAATTTTATGTTTTCGAATTTTTTTACCAGAAAAAAAATATTATCAGCCTTTTTACTTATTCTTAAATCATATTTCGTTTTCAAACCATGTAAATATTATTATACCTATAGCAAGAATATGTTACAAATAAACCTTATTCTCATTTAGTTTATATATCAATCAATATAATTAGACAAGGTTTTGCAGTAATTGGTGTGATTCAAGCAGTATAAGATATTTATTAAATACTACTAAAGGCTTCAGTTAAATACATATATATATATATATATATATATATATATATATATATATAGAATTATTTTTTATGATAATATGATAAAATAGAACACTAATATGATAGAATGGGATAATAAAGCGTTTATTTAAGCCTAAAATTATGCTAATGATTGCTTTTAAGAATTATTTTGCATTAAAGTTTAAACTGAGAAATTTATTAGAATAAAATGGTTCTTATATGGGGTCCATACAAAAGTTTTAGTGGGGACTGATCGCGAAGAAAGTTTAATTAAAGTCACATTAATTTTAATAAGTAAGCTTTTGAAATAATTTGAGGACAATTCAAATTCATAAAATTTGACAACATTAATATGAATAAAAGCTGTACTATAATCTTCAATCGAATATTGCACATAATTAGACTTTTCTGGAAATAATACATTTTTACTAAAATTGTGACCTATTATTAATTTCAAATAAAAAACAGTTAGATCAAAGGCAATTTAATAGCAATTTTTGTACTTTATATATTCTTTAATACGTGAACTTGATTTAAAATTAAGGGTAATGTAAAAATTCTTCAACAAAAAGATTTTATCCACATATCGAAAAAATCATTTTTTTAAAATTAACTTTTGATATATAAATAATTAAGTAAGATTTTTATTTGACACTTTTGTAAAGTAAACCTCAATTAGAATTTAAACTTAAAATTGACACTTTTGGTCTATGTTTGAACATTGAAAAATATACATATTTGGTATTAAATATAACTATCTTTTAAAATATTGACTTCATATTGTATTTACTTTCTGTACAAAAATTGTAATAGTCGATCTCAAGTCGTAATGTCTCAAGGGGGTCTTGAATACAATGACATGCACATAGTCGTTAATTATGTTAAAAAAATTGGTTCTGATGAGATTTGAACCGAGTATAAATATAAAAATATTAAGGCATACATACTATTTCTTTTTATTTGTCGATAAAGTGACGAAGGGTATAAAAGATTCGGCACAGCGCTCTAACTTGTTAATATCTCATGTTATTTGAATCAAGATGAATATAAAAGAACCTTGTCTTAAAGGAATGAGAATTATAATGCAGGTGGTTTTTTATTAAAGCAACACACTTAACATAAAATAGTTGGGGTAAATATAGTTAAAAAACAAACATTCAATGGTTTTGAAAAACAAAATATGGTTAAAAAACAAATGATTTATGATTTTCCAACTATATGTCCATGTGTAAAAATTTAACATATGTCCACTTTTAACATTTCGTAGTTATATTTTTTGGATTTACCTACATAATAAGCATTTTGCTGGAGTTCAAGCTAAATAAGAATATACTTCTAGTCTTAGATAGTATCGTGTTTTGAGGTATGCTTTTAATAAACTTTAATTTAATACTATTTTTTCCTAAAATTGAAATATAAAGTAAGGTCTAAAATATTTAACTCGAAAATTTAACATCTCAGCAATATTTAATTTTAATAATTAAATGAAATTTGGTACATAAGTCATCTATAGTTCAAAAACGATTCCTATTGAAATTGGTTATTATCGGTCCATTATTTCACATACCCATCATGCAAATATCCTCCCGGAATAAGGATTCAAGGGTCAAAAATATCTCAAAAATAGCAATATTTTAATGAAATTTGGAACAAATAAGTCTTATTTAAGTGTAAATCTTTGTATTAAATTTCACGTAAATCCAAAAAAATGTTAGTATCAAATGTGTGATACAAATGTGTTATAAAAAAGCCAAACTTTATAATGATCTGCCCATAACTGAATATAGCACCCATATAAAACCTACATCTGGGAATCGCCTTAAACTTCATATATACCATATAAATTTAAGTTATTGCAATGCAGGGAGAGGTCCCCTTTAATAAAACATGGCAAAACGTCAATATTGAAAAAGATTTTTTTGCAAAAAAATTAGTATGGCTTTAAATGTAGGTCTTATTTCTCTATAATTCCATAATTACTTTTTTAGTTTATGTTCTGTTGACGTTTAAGATGCGATTACTTACAAAGTTTTAATAACACAGGTTAGCACTAAAAAATAACGTAAAAATATTTTGCAGATATTCTAGGTATAGTCATTCCCACCACCAGGAACATTCAATATTTCTCCATCACGTCACATTTTTAACCCATTGATGACCAAAAAAATATGTACCACTAAAAAATTTTTAGGTTATATAATAAGAACAATATAATAGTTCTTGTTAAACAAGTATGGAGAATATATGTAACACTATTTATTATATTTTAAAGATTACCACTGGGTTAATGCCGGTTACGGTATGATAAAATTGATTACTACTTACTATCAAGTAATTAGTGGCCGTTGTTTGCCCAAATCGCGCTTACGGTATTAAATTTTTTATCTCTCAAAGAGTTTTTTAAGTATTTACATAAGAGTTTTTGACACTTTGCACGCAAGGGTCAATATTATTGAGCGATTTATGCCCTTAAAAATTTCGACTCCATTACAAACTAGTAGTACAAGAATAAGACTCTCAAATCGTCAATTATTTGGTTGCTGATAGCTGTAGCAGATAGTGATTGGTGGATTAAATTTTTAAATTCTGTTGCAAAAGCAAAACTATATTCTCTGTGTGTATAAATGTTTTAATGAAGTTGAAAACAAATATTAAAATTGTTATGTAATCGAAATGCTTTATTTAACTTTCTCACGATATTTAGTCTAAGGTGAAAGAATTAAGCGGAATTATGCGCGATGGCTTTTTTCTAATTTTTTGCTAACTTTATTATTTAAATTCAGTTTTTACTTTTTTCAAACTTTTGATATTTAAGCATTTTATGTAAGAGCAATTTTAAAAATTTTACCATTTTTGAGATCTACGATCATGTGTCAATTATATCAAATTCAATTTTTCGCTCTGCATCTACTCCTTACACCTAATTTTCTATAGCAATTGAAAAATTCTTGCTCACAGAAAACAGATTCGTTGTGAATACAGAATTTTTTAGCCAATCGAATTCGTTCGTTTGCAAGTATAATTCGATTGGAATTACTAATTATTATGGCAGTTATAACTAAACTAAACAGGATAGTTCAGTTACGATAAAAGTAATATCCACATATTATTGTTATTAGGGCGCTGTAATTAAAACAGATAACTTTTTTCAAAGTCACATTTTTTTTATTATGCAGATTACATATAATACACGTTTGGAACCTAAAAATAAAAATTAGACAAACCAATAACTTTCCTAACACGACAGACTGTTACGACATAATGTAATGTGTAATGTAATGTAACATACAATTTGTTAAAATTAAAGTGATTTTCAAAAGTGAGCTATGGTCAATTATGAACCGGTATTCATGAAATTTGGCTCACTTATTACACTTATAAAAAACTTATATTTGCTGAATTATGTTTAAGTCATGATAAATAAAAGAGGTTACAATCGCATTTCGAAAGAACATTTGTTTAGTGGATCACAATAAATTTCAGTCCACTCGGTCATTTTATTATTAAATTTGTATCTGTTCACATGGACACACAGCCAACCAGACGGAAGGACGGATACTGTCATCTGGACGGATATTGTTATCTGGAATCAAGTAATGTTAAGTTGAACGTTGTACTTTGAAATCAGTGTTGGACTAATTCTAAGCATAAACATATATTACCCCAAACTCCTATGGTGAAATAAGTTATACAAATTCTCGTTCATATAATATAAAATATATTGTTTTTCAAATTTGCATTAAGCGAAAATTTTTTTTCTCAATTTCACATCTAAAAGACTCCATATTTTTAAGGATACCAGACACTCATGTCAAAACTTGCTAGTTTAGCTAACGGAAAGTTTTCAGGATTATATATATATATATATATCTAAAACAAAAAACAAATAAAAATACAGCGTTTACATTACACAGCTCCTAACAACACGCAGTGTAACTTTACCTGATTATACCACACCATTAAATATTTTAAACAAATTTACACCAAAGTCTAGGTTAAGATCATTAAACAAGTATCAAGAATGAAAAAATGTTAACAAACATTTGTATTCGCTCTATTTGTTATGGGATATAAATCGTCCCCTTAACTTTTATTTAGAGTCGAAGGCCATTGTCGCTCGCAATCTCTTTTCTTTATTTATATAATACAATTTATTGTGTTATGTAATTCTAATAAAATAAAATAATAAAAGATAAAAAATAATAATAGAATAAAAAGCTTTTATTTCGAAACACTGCTTAAAAAACAAATAAAAAATTTTTGCATTAAGATAATCAAATATAATAAAACATTAAGCCAATTCAAAATATTTCATTTTAAAGAATAAACAAAATAGTATATCTGACAATATTTAACAAGACATTTCTATGCTGTTTTCTTCTGACCAAATTATTACACCCAAATCAGTAATCTATGTAGTGTGTTTATCTATTTTTTTCAGTTCAGTTTGCTCCTTTTTTAACTCCGCTTTTTTTGCATTCAAACTATCTTCGGCTTTTTCTAAAGCATCTTTAATTTGTTTTTTATTTTCGTTGGCAGCAGCTTCTAAGTCATCTTTCAGTTTATGTATTTTTTTCCTCAAATCGGCAATAGATAACTTAATATAAGCTATTTTTTCGGCTTTCACAATATAAAGAACTGCTTGCAGTTTATATATTGCTTTTTGTGACATAGTTTTTGAATCTTTTAGTTTAGCTATTTTTCTCTCTAAAGCAGCCTTAGCATCTTCACCTAATTCCGCACCTTTTTCTTCTAATTCGGCTATCCTTTCTTTAAGCGTAGTCTCGATTTCATTCAATTTAGCTTTAACATTTTCAAAAACAGCTTTAGCTTCTGTATCCAAATCAGCTAACTTTTCCTTTAGCTCATCTTTTTTCTCACTCAACTCAGCTTTAGCTTTTCTTAAAGCATTTTTAATTTGTTCTTTCTTTTCGTTGACAGCAGTTTTTAACTTATCTTTCAATTTATTCACTTTTTTATTCAAATCAGAAATGCATACCAGAACACCAAATATTTTTTCGCGTTTCAATTCAATAACCTTGAGTTTCAATTCAGATACGGTTTTTTGTAACTTATCTTCCGCATCTTTTAAGTCAACTATGTTTTTCTCTAAAGCAGCCTTAGCATCTTCTCCTAATTCTGCACCGTTTTCTTTTAATTCGGCCACCCTTTCTTTAAGCGTAGTCTCAATTTCTTTCAATTTAGCTTCAAAATTTTCAAAAGCAGCTTTAGCTTCTATATACAAATCAGCTACTATTTCCTTTAGCTCATCTTTTTTCGCACTCAACTGAGCTTTGGCTTTTTCTAGGGCATTTTTAATTTGTTCTTTATTTTCTTTGACAGCAGTTTTTAAGTTATATTTCAATTTATTCACTTTTTCACTCAAATCAATAATGGACCCCTTAACATCAGCCATTTGTTCGCTTTTCAACTCAATTACCTTGAGTTTAAGCTCAGATACGGTTTTTTGTAACTTATCTTCTGCATCTTTTAAGTCAACTATGTTTTTCTCTAAAGCAGCCTTAGCATCTTCACCTAATTCTGCACCGTTTTCTTTTAATTCGGCCACCCTTTCTTTAAGCGTAGTCTCAATTTCTTTCAATTTAGCTTCAAAATTTTCAAAAGCAGCTTTAACTTCTATATACAAATCAGCTACTATTTGCTTTAGCTCATCTTTTTTCGCACTTAACTCAGCTTTGGCTTTTTCTAGAGCATTTTTAATTTGTTCTTTATTTTCTTTGACAGCAGTTTTTAAGTTATATTTCAATTTATTCACTTTTTCACTCAAATCAATAATGGACCCCTTAACATCAGCCATTTGTTCGCTTTTCAACTCAATTACATTGAGTTTAAGCTCAGATACGGTTTTTTGTAACTTATCTTCTGCATCTTTTAAGTCAACTATGTTTTTCTCTAAAGCAGCCTTAGCATCTTCACCTAATTTTCCACGGTTTTCTTTTAATTCGGCCATCCTTTCTTTAAGCGCAGACCCAATTTCTTTCAATTTAGCTCCAACATTATAAATTTGGTCAGAAATAGTATCCTCTAAATTATATAGAACAGCTTGTTCAGACTGAGCCACTAGGACAAGTATAGTGGTAAATAGGCCAAAAAGTAAAGAAAATAACTTCATCGTTTTTTATTTACTTTAAATGAGCTAGCAATACTGTGGAGTTGTTCGAAAATATGCTGGTATTTATACCAGCTACCTGCTGGGTGTGTTTAACTTAATCTAGAAGTTTTAAGTCATGCAAGTAATCTAGAATATTCCAAGCAAATAATTTATTAGTTATATTAATATTACTTTCTTTTTTTAATTTCATTTTATGCAAATAAAGACTAATATTGTTATGGGTGTCAATATTTAGAAAAGTAAATAACGTCTGCATAAATATTTACCAAAATAAGTATTTCTGAAAAAGAAAAACACATGTTTTGTGTTATATAATATTAGATAATATTCACTATATAAAATTTTAATTAATTTAAATTTAATATATCTACAGTTAGATAAATATGAGAAAAAGAAAAAAAAAACGTTAGAATAATAGAAAACAAAAAAAAGGCGAGTTAAAACTGTACCCACACACAAAATAATTCCATGTAATAGAGCTATGTATTGTTAGATGCTTTTTATAATTCAACTTTAAATTTTCCCTTTTACCGCAAATTAAAATCCATAAAATCAGTCAGCTTAAAATTATAGATTTACTTTCGGAATATTTTGATCATACAACCTTTACTGTGGCAAAGATAGAGAAAGAACGGGACTTTATGCCCAAAAGTAAATATAAGTTTATCGAAGAAATTTTTCTTTGTCACAAAGCTGATTTCAACAGACATTTGGCCATCATTATTACGACTCTAATCACTATAAGAACCTAGAGTATACTCTATGGGACCCTCAGATTTATAATTCTCGAAATGCAGAGTGTTTGCAAAAACACGAATATTCTCTACACATAATAAGAATGTATTTATAAAGAGATTGAATGAAAAATTTCTAAAAATATAAAAAACTGACCAAAATTTGGTCTAAACTTTAACAGAAATTAATGAAATCAAATCTCAAATGAAAACTCATAGTTTTCCAATTTTGTCAACGTTTTCGTATCCCCTATCTTACAAAATAAATATTTTATTTTTTAGTGCCAAACCCTCTATCACTCTGAGTAATTATTATTTATTCATTTAGTTATTTATTTTTTGACAGTTTAAATATATTAAATAATATAATTCCTATTAAGTTGAATAGTTCTTTAGATATACAATAATAGATATTCACTATGGAAAGCTACCTTGCCCTACCTATTTTATATCAATTATGGAACTTGACAGGAAAATTATTCCCACAAAATCTAGAGACTTTCGCTATAATAGTTCCACAGAGATATGAGATAATTTAAATTAATCTGATATAGGAGTTAACACTTCCCCCAAAGCTACCAGCAATATTTTCGTTTCAGTTATAGTTCTTGATAAGGAAATTATTTTTACAAAACTAATAATTTTTCGTTTAAGTGATAAACAATTTGTACTCCAATAATAATTATTATTTTGTTTGTATCTGCTCCGATTACAAAATAAAGTAGCCTATTTAACTGGTTGGTTTTTTTTTAATTACTTACTAGTTTAGAAACTTTAGGAATCATATATTGAATGGCAATTAAATAAAAAAAAAATGTTTTACAAACCTCTATCTCGCTACAAAATTGAAAGTAATATTAGAAACACATTGTGCATAAAATTTAGTCATTGTTTTAAATAAATATTGTAAGAGAGATTACTTTGAATATTTAATCTTCTAAAAGTTGTGTTTTTCGAGATAGAGGGGTTTGAATATAGCCAGTTGATATAAGTTTAAAATTTTGAGTGTTTCGAAAACAAATCTTTATAATTTAATTGTTTATTCAAGGCTAATAACAGAAACTGATCCGATATTATATGTAGGTGTGGAATAAATTAAGATGCCTAAAAATAGATATCTAATGTTAAATTACTGGTCGGATTAGTGAGGTAACTATAACATTTAAATGACTAGTGCATTACTAGTTTTAAGAACTGCAGGGTATTAATACAGTTCTAATAAATTTTGCACAGCATTTATTTAAGCCTAAAATTATGCTAATGTCTTATTTTAAAAATTATTTTCTTTAAAGTTTAAACTGAGAAAGTTATTGGAATAAAATGGTTCTAAAATGACGACCGAATAAAAATCTTAAGAGGGGGTGTCGCGAAGAACGTTTAATTAAAGACACATTAATTTTTTTTTTCTGATATTTTTTTTTTTTAGACTTTTCTGTCCACAGATATTTTAAAATAAATTTGGAAAGCTGAAAGTGATTTTAGAATAGTGTATGTGCGAAATTTAAGCAATTACCGATCTTCAAATTTTGGTGAAAATAATCCATTTTTAATAAAAAAGTGAGCTATTATTAGTTTCAAATGGAAAACAGGACAGCCAGATCAAAAGCACTTTAATCGCAACTTTTGTACTTTATATATTTTTTAATATGTGAACTTTATTTAAAATTAAGAATGATGTAAAAATTCCTCAACAAAAAGATCTTATTTACATATTGAAATATTAACTTTTCAAATATTCATTTATATTTTTTCAGATTTCAGATTGATTTAGGATTAACTTTTGATATATAAATAATTAAGTACGATATTTTTTGACACTTATTTGACACTTATTGTAGAGTAAACCTCAATTAGAATTCAAACTTAAAATTTAAATTTTTGTTTTATGTTTGAGTATTGAAAAGCATACATATTTGGTATTAAACATAATGATCTCTCAAACTTTTGACTTAGTATTGTACTTACTTGTTGTACAAAAATTCGATATCAAGTTGTAATGTCTCTTAAGAGGGTCGTGTAGGTGTTTCTTGTGAGAATCCTTGCTTTATGATTCATCTTTCAAAACATTAATATATATCTACTTAAATTGCGGTTTAAAATGTTCTTATATTAAAAAATTATTGATAAATAAAGTATATGTTTTGATCCGAAATATGAATGAAAGATTGTTGCCTTTTTAGCTCTTTCAGTACTAGAGTACATGTGAAGAGGTAAAATGCTTTGAATATTAATAAAAAAAATGCTAAATGCTTTTTAGCACTTTTTTACAGTAGTTTTAACTCAATACTTTTAGATTTTTAGAAAGAATTTCGTAGTAAATTTGACGGTATTAGTTGTCAGTTCTAAAATATAAGCCCTATTTTTACTTCATGTTCCAATATTACAAATAATTCTGAAGAAGAATTGTTTATATATTATCATTTGAACTTAGGTTTACAAGAGGAATGAAAATATTTGTACAAAACAATTTGCTACTATAGAATAGTTTAGCATAACCTTTTTTTGATGATTTAGTACTTTTCCAATTATATATTCTGGCAATACTGGCATATACTCATAGTCGTTTAAATTATAGGTTTCAATTTATGCTGCTAATACTCAAGGTCGTGTTGTTTTTGGTATAAACAAGCAGTAGCACAGTAGTCCGAGTCGTGATGACATTATCGACGATGTCTTGTTGATTTGACATAGTCCTCGACGACACAAAGACGATAACTCCGAACAAATATTGATGACCTTTTGAACAAAATGCACTAATATCCTGCAATACAATCTAAGGGAAATTATCATGCACATTGGCATTAACTATGTTAAAAATTGGGTTCTGCTGAGATTTGAACCGAGATCATTCACTTTCCCTTGTTGCATACAGCGTTGCTTGTGAAACAAATGTAATGTATTATTTTTTAAGTACAAAATATAAAAATATTAAGGCATACTATTTCTTTTTATTTATCGATAAAGTGGCGAAGAGTATAAAAGATTCGGCACAGCCGAATATAACACTCTAACTTGTTAATATCTCATATTATTTGAATCGAGACCAATATAAAAAAAACTTGTCTTAATGGAATGAGAATTATAATGAAGTTGGTTTTTTATTAAAGCAAAACACTTAGTATAAAATAGTTGGGGTAAATATAACTCAAAAACAAACATTCAATGGTTATGAAAAACAAAATATTATAAAAACACAAACGATTTATGATTTTCCAACCATAATATGTCCATGTGTAAAAATTCAACATATGTTTGCTTGTACCATTTTCAGTTATAAGTTTTGGATTTAGTTATACAGTAAGCATTTTGCTAGAGTTCAAGCTAAAAAAGATCATACTTCCAGTCTTCGATAGTATCCAGTTTTGAGTTATGCTTTTAATTAACTTTAATTTAATACTATTTTTTTCTAAAAATGAAATATAAAGTAAAGTCTAAAGTATTTAACTCGAAAATTTAACATTCCAGCAATATTTAATTTCAATAATTAAATGAAATTTATTATCGGTCATGCAAATGTCCTTCCGGAAAAGGATTCAAAGGTCATAAATACCTCAAAAATAGCAATATTTCAATGAAATTTGGTACAAATAAGTACAACGTAATTGTAAATCTTTATGCCAAATTTCACATAAATCCAAAAAAAATGTTAGTATCAAATGTTTGAAATAAATGAATTTTGAAAAAGCCAAACTTTATAATGATCCGTCCATAATTGAACATAGCTCCCATATAAAGCCTACATCTGGAAATCACCTTAAGCTTCATATATCCCATATAAATTTAAGTGATTGCAATGCAGTTAAAGGGGACCCCTCCCTTTAATAAAACTTGGCAGAAGTCAATATTGAAAAATAGTTTTTCTTTTGCAAAAAAATTAGTATGGCTTTAAATGTAGGTCTTATTTCTCTATAATTCCATAACTACTTTTTTACTTTATGTTCTATTGACGTTTAAGACACGATTAGTTATAAAGTTTTAATAACACAGGTCGTTACTAAAAAAATATCGTGAAAAATATTTTGCAGATATACTAGATACAGTCATTCAATATTTCTCCATCACGTCACATTTTTAACCCATTGATGACCAAAAAAAATATGTACCACTAAAAAATTTTTAGGTTATATAATAAGTACAATATAATATAATAAAAAGTGTGGAGAATATATGTAACAGTATTTATTATATTTTAAAGGTTACCACTGGGTTAATACCGGTTACGGTATGATAAAATTGATTACTACTTACTATCAAATAATTAGTGGCCGTTGTTTGCCCAAATCGCGCTTACGGTATTAAGCATTTACATAAGAGTTTTTGACACTTTGCACGCAAGGGTCAATATTATTGAGCGATTTATGCCCTTAAAAATTTCGACTCCATTACAAACTAGTAGTACAAGAATAAGACTCACAAATCGTCAATTATTTGGTTGCTGATAGCTGTAGCAGACAGTGATTGGTCGATTAATTGTTTAAATTCTGTTGCAAAAGCGAGTATTCTCTGTGTGTATAAACGTTTCAATGAAGTTGAAAATAAATAAATATTAAAATTGTTATGTAATCGAAATGCTTTATTTAACTTTCTCACGATATTTAGTATAAGGTGTACGACTTAAGCGAAATTATGCACGATGACTTTTTTCTAATTTTTAAAAATTTTACCATTTTTGGGACCTACGATCATGTGTCATTTATATCATATCGAAATTTCCCCTCTGCATCCACTCTTTACACCTCATTTTTCTATAATAATTGAGAAATTCTTGCACAGAGAAAACAGATTCGTTATGAATACCTAATTTTTCAGCCAATCGAATTCGTTCAGTTGCAAGTATAGTTCGATTGGAATTACTAATTATTATGACAGTTATAAATAAACTAAACTAAATATTTTGCTAGTTATATTTTTTTATTATGCAAATTAAAAATTATACACGTCTGGAACCTAGAAATAAATATTAGACAAATCAGCAACTTTACCACCACGAAAGACTGTTAACACATAGGGTTTTTCCAATGTAATATAAAATTTGTTAAAATTAAAGTGATTTTCCAAAGTGCACTATGGTCAATTATGAACCGTTGTTCGTGAAATTTGGCACATTTACCATACTTTTAAAAAACTTATTTTTGCTGAATTTTGTTTAAGTCATGATAAATTAAAAGTGTTGGACTAATTCACTTATACGTTGCAAACATCAGCATAAACATATATATATCTATATATATATATATATATATATATATATATATATATATATATATATATATATATATAAAACAAATATAAAACAAATTTATATCTAAATCTAGATCAAGATCATTAAAAAATGTTAAGAAAAATTTGTATTCTCTCTATTTGTTATGGGATATAAATCGTTCCCTTAACTTTTATTTAGAGTCGAAGGCCATTGTCGCTCGCAATCTCTTTTCTTTATTTATATAATACAATTTATTGTGTTATGTAATTCTAATAAAATAAAATAATAAAAAATAAAAAATAATAATAAAATAAAAAACTTTTATTTCGAAACACTGCTTAAAAAACAAATAAAAAATTTTTGCATTAAGATAATCAAAGATAATAAAACATTAAGACAATTCAAATTATTTCGTTTTAAAGAATAAACAAAACAGTATATCTGACAATATTTAACAAGACATTTCTATGCTGTTTTCTTCTGACCAAATTATTACACCCAAATCAGTAACCTATTTTGAAAGGTATTTAGATATTTTGTCCAATTCAGCTTCCTGCTCTTCTAGCTCCGCTTCCTTTGCATTCAAACTAGCCTGAGCTTTTTCTAAAGCATCTTTAATTTGTTCTTTATTTTCGTTGGCAGCAGCTTCTAACTCATCTTTCAGTTTATATATGTTTTTCTTCAAATCATCAATGAATTTCAAAATATAAACTTTTTTTTCGATTTTCAAAAAAAAAAAGAACATCTCCCAGTTTATATATTGCTTTTTGTGACATAGTTTTTGAATCTTTTAGTTCAGCTATTTTTCTCTCTAAAGCAACCTTAGCATCTTCACCTAATTCCGCACCATTTTCTTCTAATTCGGCCATCCTTTCTTTAAGCGTAGTCTCGATTTCATTCAATTTGACTTCAACATTTTCTGCAGCAGCTTTAGCTTCTATATCCAAATCATCTACCTTTTCCTTTAGCTCATCTTCTTTCGCACTCAACTCAGCTTTAGCTTTTTCTAGAGCATTTTTGATTTGTTCTTTATTTTCGTTGGCAGCAGCTTCTAATTCACGTTTCAATTTATTTACTTTTTTATCCAAAAAAAGGATTCCTGAACATCAACTATTTTTTCGCGTTTCAATTCAATAACTTTCAGTTTCAGTTCAGATACGGTTTTTTGTAACTTATCTTCTGCATCTTTTAAGTCAGCTATGTTTTTCTCTAAAGCAGCCTTAGCATTTTCATCTAATTCTGCACCGTTTTCTTTTAATTCGGCCATCCTTTCTTTAAGCGTAGCCTCGATTTCTTTCAATTTAGCTTCAAAATTTTCTAGAGTATTTTTAGCTGCTGTTTCTAGATCACCTTCTTTTTCTCTTAGCTCATATTTTTTAGCACTTAACTCAGCCTGAACTTTTTCTAGAGCATCCTTAATTTGTTCTTTCTCTTCATTGGAAGCAGATTTTAGCTCATCTTTCAATTTATTCACTTTTTCATTCAAATCATTAAAGGATTTCTTAACATCAGCTATTTGTTCAATTTTCAATTCAATAACCTTGAGTTTCAGTTCAGATAGGGTTTTTTGTAACTTATCTTCTGCATCTTTTAAGTCAGTTATTTTTTTCTCTAAAGCAGCCTTAGCATCTTCATCTAATTCAGTACCCTTTTCTTTTAATTCGGCCATCCTTTCTTTAAGCGTAGTCTCGATTTCTTTCAATTCAGCTTCAACATTATAAATTTGGTCAGAAATAGGACCCTCTAAATTATATACAACAGCTTGTTCAGACTGAACCACTAGGACAAGTATAGTGGCCAATAGGCCAAAAAGTAAAGAAAATAACTTCATCGTTCTTTTTTTTTTTTGTTTTTTTTTTTCTTAATAGTTTTAAATGTTATTTATTTCAATTGTGCTAGCAATACTGCGGAGTTGTTTGAAAATATGCTGGTATTTATACCACCTAACTGCTGAGTGTGCTGGAAGTTTTAAGTCATGGAAGTAATATAGAATATTCCATGCAAATAATTTATTAGTTATATTAATAATACTTTCTTTTTTTAATTTCATCTTAGGCAAATAAAGACTAATATTGTTATGGGTGTCAATATTTGGAAAAGTATATAACGATTGCATAAATATTTCCATAAATATTTATTTTTAAAAGAGAAAAACATATGTTTTGTTTTTTATAATATTATATAATATTCACTATATAAAACTTTTATTATTAATTTCTTTGTCACAAAACATTTGGCCATCATTATTACGAATCCAATCCCTATAAGAACCCAGAGTATACTTTATGGGACCCTTAGATATATAATTCTCGTGTCTGTAAAAAAACGAATGTTCTCTACAAAACTAATACGAATGTATTTATAAAGAGATTGAATGAAAAATATCTACAAATACAAAAATACTTAATTTATTATGATAACTAAAAAACTGATCAGAATTTTGTGGAACTCTAAGAGAAATTAATGTAATCAAATTTCAAATGAAATTTGATCTTACAAAATAAATATTTTATTTCTTTGTGCCAAACCCTCTATCACTCTGAGTAATTATTATTTATTCATTTAGTTATTTATTTTTTGACAGTTTAAATATATTAAATAATATAATTCCTACTAAGTTGAATAGTTCTTTAGATATACAATAATAGATATTCACTATGGAAAGCTACCTTGCCCTACCTATTTTTATATCAATTATGGAACTTGAAAGGAAAATTATTCCCACAAAATCTAGAGACTTTCGCTATAATAGTTCCATAGATATGCGATAATTTAAATTAATCTAATATAGGAGCTAACACTTCCCCTAAAGCTGCCTGCCCTATTTTCGTATCAGTTATAGTTCTTGATAAGGAAATTGTTTCCACAAAACTAATAATTTTTCGTTTAAGTGATAAACAATTTCTACTCCAATAATAATTATTATTTTGTTTGTATCTGCTCCGATTCCAAAATAAAGTAGCCTATTTAACTGGTTGGTTTTTTTTAATTACTTACTAGTTTAGAAACTTTAAGAATCATATATTGAATGGTAATTAAGTAAAAAAAAAATGTTTTACAATAAAAACCTTTATCTCCCTTCAGAATTGCCAGTACTGTAAAATATTAGGAGCAAATTGTGCGTAAAATTTAGTCATCGTTTTAAATAAATATTGCAAAAGAGATTACGTTGAATACTTGCAAAATAAAAGGAATAAATGTTTTCGAGAGTAAGGGTTTGAATATAGGCACTTGATATAAGTTTAAAATTCTGTGTGTTTCGTAAGCAAATCCTTATAATTTAATGGTTTATTTAAGGCTAATTTACTTTAATTTAATTCACGTTAAAAAAAATACAGAGGTGTCAGCAAAAATGCCATAGTTCTTTTTAAAATAATATAACAGAAACTGATCCGATATTATATGTAGGTGTGGAATAAATTAAGATGCCTAAAAATAGATGTCTAATGTTAAATTACTGGTTGGATTAGTGAGATAACTATAACATTTAATTACTAGTGCATTACCAGTTTTAAGAACTGCAGGGTATCAATGGGGTTCTAATAAATTTTGCAAAGAATGTATTTAAGCATAATGTCTTCTTTTAAAAATTATTTTCTTTAAAGTTTAAAGTGAGAAATTTATTGGAATAAAATGGTTTTAAAATGGGGTCCGTATAAAAGTTTTAAGAGGGGGTGTCGCGAAAAATGCTTAATTAAGTACACATTATTTTTTTTCTTCTGATATTTAAATGTGGAAATAACAAATTTATGTTCTTATAAAATGTTTTGAAATTTAGTCAAAATATTAATGAATTGATAAATTAATATAGGAGTCAAAAGTAACCAAGATTGTAATTGTATTCGTCTATCGAATTTATTGGTAAGTTTTTGGAATCATTTGAGAACAATTCAAATCCATAGAACTCAACAACGTTAATTTGAATAAAAGCTGTATTTTTCCATCGCACATAATTAGACTTTTCTGTCCTCAGATATTTTAAAATAAATTTAGAAAGTTGAAAGTAATAAAAATAAGATTAATGTATGTGCGAAATCGCGAAAATAATAAATTTTTATTGAAATTGTGAGTTGTTATTAATTTCAAATGGAAAATAGGACAGGCAGATCAAAAGTACTTTAATCAGAACTTTTGTATTTTATATATTTTTTAATATGTAAACTTGATTTAAAATTAAGAATGATGTAAAAATTCCTCAACAAAAAGATCTTAATACTAATTTTTAATACTAATTTTTCAAATATTCATTTCTATTTTTTTTTTAGGTTTCAGATCGATTTAAGATTAACTTTTGATATATAAATAATTAAGTACGATTTTATTTGACACTTTTGTAAAGTAAACCTCAATTAGAAATCAAACTTAAAATTAAAACTTTTGGTCTATGTTTGAACATTAAAAAACATACAAATTTGGTATTAAACATAATTATCTTTCATATAATAAAATAATAAATAAATAATAAAATAATCATCTTTCAAAACATTAATATATATATGTACTTAAATTGCTGTTTAAAATTTTCTTATATTCAAAAATTATTGACAAATACAATACATGTTTTGATCCGAAATATTAATGAAAGATGACAAAGTGTAAAAGATTCGGCAAAGCCAAATATAGCGCTCTATCTTGTTAAAGTTAGTTTAGCATAAAATGGTTGGGGTAAATATAGTTGAAAAACAAACATTCTACTGACGTTTAAGACGCGATTACTTACAAAGTTTTAATAACACAGGTCAGCACTAAAAAAAGTATCGTGAAAAATATTTTGCAGATATTCTAGATATAGTCATTCCAATCACCAGGAACATTCAATATTTCTCCATCACGTCACATTTTTAACCCATTGATGACAAAAAAAAAAATATGTACCACTAAAAAATTTTTAGGTTATATAATAAGTACAATATAATGGTTCTTTTTAAAGAAGTATGGAGAATATATGTAACACTATTTATTATATTTTAAAGGTTACCGCTGGGTTAATACCGGTTACGGAATGATAAAATTGATTACTACTTACTATCAAATAATTAGTGGCCGTTGTTTTCCCAAATCGCGCTTACGGTATTAAATTTTTTATCTCTCAAAGAGTTTTTTAAGTATTTACATCAGAGTTTTTGACACCTTGCACGCAAGGGTCAATATTATTGAGCGATTTATGCCCTTAAAAATTTCCGACTCTATCACAAACTCCTAGTACAAGAATAAGACTCTCAAATCGTCAATTATTTGGTTGCTGATAGCTGTAGCAGACAGTGATTGGTCGATTAATTTTTTAAATTCTGTTGCAAAAGCGAAACTGTATTCTCTGCGTGTATAAATGTTTTAATCGAAATGCTTTATTTAACTTTCTCACGATATTTAGTCTAAGGTGTAAGAATTAAGTGGAATTATGCGCGATGGCTTTTTTCTAATTTTTTGCTCACTTTATTATTTAAATTCAGTTTTTACTTTTGATATTTAAGCATTTTATGTAAGAGCAATTTTAAAAATTTTACCATTTTTGGAATCTACGATCATGTGTCAATTATATCAAATTCAAATTTCCCCTCTGCACCCACTCCTTACATCACATTTTTCTTGCACAGAGAAAAAAGATTCATTGTGAATATCAAATTTATTGCCAATCGAATTCGTTCGGTTGCACGTATAATTCGATTGCAATTACTGAATATTACGATGGTTACAACTAAATTAAAAGAGGTAATTCGGTTACAATAAAAGTGATATCTAGGGCGCTCCAATTGAAACAAATAATTTTTTTAAATGTTATATTTTTTGCAACCTTGAAATATAAATTAGACAAATAATATAAATATAAATTAAAAAATTTCTTACCACGACTTACTGTTAACACATAGAGTCTTTCCAACTTAACATACAAATTCGTTGCTCAGAAATGATGTTGCTGAGAAGAACTTCTATAAATATATGATCAATTGATAAATGAACTGATTTAAACGAAGGTTTAATAATAATTATTAGAAGAAACATGTCTTGCCATTATTAATTTTCAAATAAAATACCAAATCTTGAAAAATTTCATCCTGGTGCTGACAAAAGCCACTAAATTCAAAAATTATCAAAACTAGAAGAATTTCAAGTCTTCTGTTTTATTACTTATAATTTTTTATTTTTTCATGTGATATACCATATCTGTGTTATAACAATGGGTTTTTCGTCCAATAGTTTTAAAAATATGCTGCATTTGTGGACTTGTTCGAACCTTAATAACGAGAGCTTTTAACATTTTTATGGAACTGATGGTAAACCTAAGAAAAAGAGCGAATATTTACATTTGTTATGAAAATATTGCCCTCCTAATTAAAATATATGGCGTAGCCGGCATTTACCAATTTTTCTCCATTGATTTTAAATTTATTTCTCATTTAAAAGAATTTTGAATAAAACAGTTTTATTTAAATAAAAATCTTTTATTTTATTATTTCTTCAAAAATTTCAAAAAAGTGAATTTGTACATTTGTTTACACAGCCGAATTTTATGAATATCCACACATATATTGATTACTGTAAAAATATTACTGTGTTATTATAACATTTTTCATAACAACCGCCAACATTCGATATTGATTATCTCTGCTGAGTTAGTAAATTTTATTTTAAATCAACACACATTGACTATGCTGACTAATTTTACAATGGGTACTACAAAACCTGAAAAAACATTTTAATTATATACTTTTGACCATATGAGATCAAAATCTATTAAATTTATTAATTTTGGTTAATTAGAACTAATTTTCAGTTTATTTTACGAAAACTGCATAATGGTAATAGTTTTGCAACCAATCTTTTCTCTGTGTGTGCTTTTTACAACTTTAAAGACATCTAGGGGCTACGTGTCGTGAAAGAGAAAAAGTATATTTTGGCGTCTTAGTGACCATATGTGTATAATACGCTAATATTTGCTGAGACTAAACGAGTTTATATGTTTTACCTCTTTTTGCCACACGAAAGGATGCATTTGATTTTTTAACAATCTATTTAACAATATGGAATTATTTTACTATTATATATATATATATATATATATATATTTATATTTATATATATATATATATATAAATATATATATATATATATATATATATATATAATAGTAAAATAATTCCATATTGTTAAATAGAGTGTTAACAAATCAAATGCATCCTTTCGTGTGGCAAACCACCACACCACTAACATTTTTTTTACCACAACCTAGATCAAAAAAAAAAAAATTTGGATTGTTATGAAGTGTAAATCGTCCCCTTAACTTTTATTACCAAATATTGCTTAAAAACTGAAAATTCATTTCATTATGATAATCAAATATTTACAAGTTTAACAGAATTGAAGATAAGTAAAAAATATAATAATAAAACATTACGACAATTTAAATTCTTTTATTTTAAAGAATAGACAAAATAGTACCTCTGAGATCTTCTTTGACAATATTTATCAAGCCAGCCTCTTCTATGCCGTTTCCTTCCGACCGAGCTATCACCCCATCTTTAATTTGTTCTTTCTCTTCATTGGAAGCAGATTCTAGCTCATCTTTCATTTATACACTTTTTCATTCAAATCCGCAATGGATTCCTTAACATCAGCTATTTGTTCAGTTTTCAATTCAAAAACCTTTTGTTTCAGTTCAGATACGGTTTTTTGTAACTTATCTTCTTCATCCACTAGGGCAGGTATGTTTTTCTCTAAAGTAGCCTTAGCATCTCTTCTTTTAATTCGTCCACTTTTTCTTCAAGCGAAGACTCGATTTCTTTCAATTTAGCTTCATCATTATAAATTTGGTCAGAAATAGGATCCTCTGAATTATATAGACTAGCTTGTTCAGACTAACCCACTAGGACAAGTAGAGTGGCAAGAGGACAAAAAGTAAAGAAAATAACTTCATGTTTTTTTTTTTAATAGTATTAAATGGGTTCTACTGTCAAGTTCTTTGAAAATATGCTGGTATTTATACCTGCTAATTGCTGGGTGTGTTTAACTTAGTCTAGAAGTTTTAAGTCATGCAAGTAATCTAGAATATTTCATGCAAATAATTTATTAGTTATATTAATATTACTTTCTTTTTTAATTTCATTTTATGCAAATAAAGACTAATATTGTTATGGGTATCAATATTTAGAAAAGTAAATAACGTCTGCATAAATATTTACCAAAATAAGTATTTTTGAAAAAGAAAAACATGTGTTTTGTGTTATATAATATTAGATAATATTCACTATATAAAATTTTAATTAATTTAAATTTAGTATATCCATGGTTAGATAAAGATGAGAAAAAGACAAAACACGTTAGAATAATAGAAAACAAAAAAAGGCGAGTTAAAACTGTACCCACACACAAAATAATTCCATGTAATAGAGCTATGTATTGTTAGATGCTTTTTATAATTCAACTTTAAATTTTCCCTTTTACCGCAAATTAAAATCCATAAAATCAGTCAGCTTAAAATTATAGATTTACTTTCAGAATATTTTGATCATACAGCCTTTACTGTGGCAAAGATATAGAAAGAACGGGACTTTATGCCCAAAAGTAAATACAAGTTTATCGAAGAAATTTTTCTTTGTCAGACATTTGGCCATCATTATTACGACTCCAATCCCTATAAGAACCTAGAGTATACTCTATGGAACCCTTAGATTTATAATTCCCGAAATGCAGAGTGTCTGCAAAAACACGAATATTCTCTACAAATAATAAGAATGTATTTATAAAGAGATTGAATGAAAATTTTCTAAAAATATAAAAAAACTTAATTTATTATGATAACTACAAAACTGACCAAAATTTAGTCTAAACTTTAACAGAAATTAATAAAATTAAATTTCAAATGAAAACTCATAGTTTTCCAATTTTGTCAACGTTTTCGTATCCCCATATCTTACAAAATAAATATTTTATTTTTTAGTGCCAAACCCTCTATCACTCTGAGTAATTATTATTTATTCATTTACTTTTTTATTTTTTGACAGTTTAAATATATTAAATAATATAATTCCTACTAATTTACACATGATGGATATGAATATGGCTAAAAATTTTAATTCGGTTGAATAGTTCTTTAGATATACAGGATATGGAAAGCTACCTTGCCCTACCGATTTTTATATCAATTATGGAACTTGACAGGAAAATTATTCCCACAAAATCTAGAGACTTTCGCTGTAATAGTTTCATAGATATGCGATAATTTAAATTATTCTGATATAGGGGCTAAAACTTCCCCTAAAGCTGCCTGCCCTATTTTCGTATCAGTTATAGTTCTTGATAAGGAAATTATTTCCACAAAACTAATAATTTTTCGTTTAAGTGATAAACAATTTGTACTCCAATAATAATTATTATTTTGTTTGTATCTGCTCCGATTACAAAATAAAGTAGCCTATTTAACTGGTTGGTTTTTTTTTAATTACTTACTAGTTTAGAAACTTTAGGAATCATATATTGAATGGCAATTAAATAAAAAAAAAATGTTTTACAAACCTCTATCTCGCTACAAAATTGAAAGTAATATTAGAAACACATTGTGCATAAAATTTAGTCATTGTTTTAAATAAATATTGTAAGAGAGATTACTTTGAATATTTAATCTTCTAAAAGTTGTGTTTTTCGAGATAGAGGGGTTTGAATATAGGCAGTTGATATCAAAATTTTTAGTGTCGAAAACAAATCTTTATAATTTAATGGTTTATTTGTTAAATTGTTTCATTCACAGAAACTGATCCGATATTATATGTAGGTGTGGAATAAATTAAGATGCTTAAAATGTTAAATTACTGGTCGGATTAGTGAGGTAACTATAACATTTAAATGACTAGTGCATAACTAGTTTTAAGAACTGCAGGGTATTAATACAGTTCTAATAAATTTTGCACAGCATTTATTTAAGCCTAAAATTATGCTAATGTCTTATTTTAAAAATTATTTTCTTTAAAGTTTAAACTGAGAAAGTTATTGGAATAAAATGGTTATAAAATGACGACCGAATAAAAATCTTAAGAGGGGGTGTCGCGAAGAACGTTTAATTAAAGACACATTAATTTTTTTTTTCTGATATTTTTTTTTTTTTTAGACTTTTCTGTCCACAGATATTTTAAAATAAATTTGGAAAGCTGAAAGTAATATTAGAATATTGTATGTGCGAGACTAAGTCAATTATCTATATTCACTTTTTGGTGAAAATAATCCATTTTTAATAAAAAAGTGAGCTATTATTAGTTTCAAATGGAAAACAGGACAGCCAGATCAAAAGCACTTTAATCGCAACTTTTGTACTTTATATATTTTTTAATATGTGAACTTTATTTAAAATTAAGAATAATGTAAAAATTCCTCAACAAAAAGATCTTATTTACATATTGAAATATTAACTTTTCAAATATTCATTTATATTTTTTTCAGATTTCAGATTGATTTAGGATTAACTTTTGATATATAAATAATTAAGTACGATATTTTTTGACACTTATTTGACACTTATTGTAGAGTAAACCTCAATTAGAATTCAAACTTAAAATTTAAATTTTTGTTTTATGTTTGAGTATTGAAAAGCATACATATTTTGTATTATACACAATGATCTCTCAAACTTGAGACTTAGTATTGTATTTACTTATTGCACAAAAATTGCAATGGTCGATCTCAAGTCGTCTCAAGATCGATCTCAAGTCGTCAAGCAGAGAGAACCCCTACTTTATGACACATCTTTCAAAACGTTAATATATCTAATTAAATTGCGGTTTGAAATTTTCTTTTATTACAAAAGTTATTTATAAATAAGGTACATGGTTTGATCCGAAATATGAATGAAAGATGACAAGCCGTATATTGTTGTAATCGTTTAAACTATAAGCTTCAATTTATGCCGTGAAATTATTTTGTGAGTTAGTAATTAAAAAGTAATGTTCAGACAAGATTTAAAATTACCCAAAAATATTGCTCCCTATGGGGAAATTTTCATACAAAATTCATGTCATTCGTAAGAGAAAGCGCTAATTTAGGTTCCTCCCTTGCAAATTTGCTTCGTTCGATAATCCAGTTTTTTATTGGGTATAATGGTATAAGAATAATTTAGTTGCTTATTTTTGGTAACACATATATTACACCTATCACAAATGTAATTGATTTTTAATTTATTGAAATAATATAGTTAGACATGGTCATCGAAAATATGTTAACACTTTTGGACATTATTTTACTACTTGTCGCACACTATTCAGTTTATAAAAAGTAATCTAATGGGTCAATTTCTTTGAAATTTTGATATTGTTTAAAGCTATTATATTAAAGTATTTAACTGAAAAGAAAAAATATTTTTTTATTCTCTTTTACAAAATAATTTATATTTTTTAAAATACCCTCCACAATAGCTTTATTGTTACCTTTTAATTGCTTAGTTTAGTCGGCTTTAAGTATTCTTGAAATATTTTCTATTTACTATGACCCAATTAGTGTTTGTGGTTTCCCGTGATATTTCTTTTCCCAGGAAACGTGAATGAAAAATTATAAAAAATCACTGATTTATTATAAAGAATATCAAACAACAATATAAATCATAATTAGTTAACAAAAAATAAATTTATATTGAAGTATGATGCATCTTTCAAGATTTAAACCATTTTAAATATATCACACAAATGAAAAAAGTACCTACACGCAGAGAAAAAATGTAGTTGTAGTGACCATAAACTAAGAGCATCATACGAACATATGATCACAGCGAAAAATAGAAATGATTATAAGAGTGTTGCCGTTTGATTACATTTGCTACATTTTTCGTAATTTTTTAACGCTTCACGTAGTATGTATAAATTTTTTGTTTTTGACCGCGTATTCATAACTTTTTATCTCTTCAATAAAGTTAAGTGCTATGTAGAAAAACTACATCATTGACGTACGTGATCATGCAGAACGTTTTTTACGACTTTCTCAAAATATACAAAATTACATAAAAAGTAACTTTTAGCTATATTAAAATACAAAATATAAAAGGTTTTTTTTTGTCTTTTTGAGAAAGACTCAGTGTAGAGAATTATGTAATGTGCTGTTGTGCCGTCGGTTAAAAACTAAATTTGTGCAAATGGAAAATTTCGTAATTTTTCGTCGTATAAAATAATATCCAGATGAATTATAAATTTTTCATACTTTGTTATATAAATTAAAATATTACATTGGATTTAAACAATAAGAATTTTAAACCATAAAAGTTATGGGGACCGATATTTTGGTCTGAACTGAATGAATTTCTTAAATTCAAAATTTTATTAACGGGAAAATTCAGGCGGTATAATTTCCTCGCCAAAAATGCATTAGAACTAACTTCTAATTTAAATGGCGACGATTATTGTCACTATTCAACAATAAAAAAAAGCAATGCATATTTTCAAATGCATATGTTGAGAGAATATTTCGTCAACAAAATTTATAATCGATTGAATATGGACATTCTAAAGCAAATTCTTTTAATATTTTCTTCCAAATTTTTAATAGAAAGTAAGTACCTTAAAATTCCGATAACGTGACTTTTTACGAAAAATTGTAAGTAACTTTTGTGACAAAAAAAAAAAACTATAAATTTTTCCGAGCTACCCCTGGCAACTTTGGATTATAAAGTAGTAATTATTATAATTACATTTTGTCACACTATGTCCGATTTTGTGGCTTATTTTTCTCATTTTCTTATGATTATAGTTTTGCATATAATTGAACAATCTTACCACATCATTATTACATTCTTTAATGGTAGTTAATCAATATCCTATATTGCTTGAAACACACCGAGTATAACCAAGCTTTGTCTATTTATATTTATTCATATATAAACTAAATGAGATTTACAATGAAGTTGGAAAACAAATTTTAAAAACAAAATCTATTTAAATACAAAAAAGTTGTTAGGTCCTGATTCAGCACAACAACAAAATTGTTTGAAAATAATATTTATATGGAAATTAATCAGTTTTTGAAATATTTTTTGAGTAGTTTTCATACAAATTTTATTTTTAGACAATTTGCTTGTTGTACTGAATCAGGCCCTTAATTTTTCTACTAAGGTTCTGAAAAAATAAGTATTATATTTATATAAGTATTATATTTATTTATTTGAAACATTTTATTGTCATGGGAATAATATAGTTTAAAAACAGAATATGGTTTAATAACAAGGATAAGACTGAAAATATTTAATGGTTGCAGAAGTAATGATATTTTTCATATTAATAAAAAATTTTTGCTGGTAAAAATATTTAAAAACATATAATTTAAAATTTGTATTGAGTGTAAACATTATACGAAAAAATTTAGTAAAAAATATTGTTATCATGAACACAAACTTATTAAAATTCAAGAAAATTAACAATGAGAACATAATATTGTTGTAGTGATAATGCTGTAACCATCTTTTTTCTCTGCGTGTATTGCAAGTTATATTAAAAACTAAAAATCTCAGATTTTTAGGTTAATTAGTTTTTGACACCAAAAATTAAAAAAACCCTAATCTATAGTGCTATATATACGTTTCAATACAAATAGATTTTCTTATTGTTTTATCTTCATCATATATTATTAATTCAGAGATGTAAAACACAATGGAATATATTTAAAAAAGAAGACACAAATGGAATATATTTAAAATTGGTTCTATAAGTAGTTTTAAAATCCTCTGTTAAGTTTTGAGGCTTCAACATTTATATATATTTCTTTACAGTTTCTTTGCTTCATGAGACATTTATCTCAAAAAAAAAAAAAAAAAAAAAAAAAAAAAAACTGAAACACGTTGTGTTTTCAGTGCATAAACTCACAACGTATTAATTTTTTATAGTAATGAATACGTTCGAAGCTCAACTTATTTAATATTCTTTTCCACAAACCAAAAATACAATTAAAAAAATCAAAAATTTATCTTGCCAAAAGTAAATTTGTTTTGAAATTTCATTAAATTCTTGAGACATTCTATGACGAAAAATTTTAATACTTTTGAAGAATAAAATATTTCGTATAATGATTTTGTATTTAGTTTAGTTTTTATTTTACTTTCAATATTTTTCTTTTTAATTTTTTTGGAAAACTTATTTATCTTTTAGGTAATGTAGAACAAATTTTTGACGAATCTCTTTATTCAGTATTATTATCGAAAAATTTAAAATACCTTTAGTAAATAGTGTGAGTACATTAATGAAAATTTTCCATCGAGGTGTTATAAACAGCAATGTTTTTGCTATAGGATTTTAAAACTACATATTAAAATAATATTAAATTTCCCGTTTTATCGGGAAAATTAAAAAGAAATTCCTGAGAATTCCCAGACCCCAAACTCTAGACGCAATACATTTAAAATGAACACAGTTCTTAACGGTTTAGTAGATTGGCGTCTTTTTGTATATATAAAAGTTATAAAAGAATTTTTTCGTGCGCAGTCTACGCAAAAATAAAAAATCTAGTGAAATCCTAACTAGCATGAATTTCCAAAAATTTAAAAAATCGTTTTAGTATGTCAGTGTTGCTAGCCCATCCTTTTAAGGTTAAGTCTTATTTTGCTTTTAGTCTCAAAATTTTCGTTTTAGTTTTCTTCCTAACATTTTTTGATTCTTAAAATGGCCTTCAATAGGATAAAATGTTTATATTTCATCAAAGATGAAAATAATTTCTTATTTGTTATTAATAATTTCATTTTTAAAGAATCATCCATTATTTGTATTTAACAAAAATTTTCGCCTGCTGCGCTTAATCAATGATAACTTAACTCATTTTATAGACAAACTTAATCAGTTATTAATTTTTTTTTAATAGACTTCATTAACAGTAGAAACTATTTATGAATATAACTTGAAAATATTCTTTTAAGAGCGAAAAATTATAAAAAAATTTTGAAAGAAATTATAATTCAAAAATGACGAAAAATCACTTCAAAATATTAAGACATTTTTCATATAAAATATAACCCAAATTTGTATTGAAATTTCGTGGGCGATTTTTTATTTGTTTGTTGACAGCCGTACTAAGTTTTATTTATAAATTTATTGCAATATCTTAAAAAAATGAGAAATGAGAAAAATAAGTTTTTAAATAAAAAATATTAGCCTTTTCATTGCTTTATTTGTTAGCACATTTAGCTTTTTCGGACATTTTTTAAAATCAATTTTATCACCTCCTGGCAACACTGATAAAGGTTTCAATGCACAATTTTAAGCCTTCTTCTACTTAGCAAACTTTAGGAAATAAAAATTTGTACATGTTTGAAATATTTCGCTTCAACTCGTGAAAGAATAACAGTAAAAAAAGATAAAGCAAGATACTGTTCATTATTTTAAATATAGGTAAAGGGTCAATTTAACTTAGGTGAAGGGTGTACAAATATTTTCCTTTCTTAAGAATGATTTTTTTAAGGATTCTATCAATTCTTTTAAATATGCTCGTTTTGTACCTACAATATAGCGAATTATATACCGCTTTTTTTTGTCAGATTTTCAATTGTCATAAGTCCCTCTGTTATATTAATGTAAATTTGGAGAAAGCTACGAAAAACTAATTCTACATTTACGTTTTATTATTGGGCATCACTAATCTTAAAATTATACAATTAGAAAATAAAATTAAACATAAACATTGCCTGCATATTTATTAATTAATATATTCAATATCAATTAAACTACAATTTGTTTATTAATGCTTTTTTAAAATTTTTTAATTAAATTGCTTTAACATTTCAAAACAAATTGTTTTTATAATTCAATATTAACCTCTTCTGTTGGATCTATTCCTGTTAGGTCTCCTGCCATTACTCTGCTTCTTTATTAAGCTGTCTTTTAATGTTAGCTAATCTATAAAGATAACATTTTTTTTTTTTTTTTTTTGGAAGTTATCTCTATTTTTTCTCCTTAACAAAGCAGCCTATTATTAGGTGGTTCTTTTTTCTTATAGGACTTTCCTTACTGCAGCATCAACTAACGCCATAATAGATTATTCAGTGTTTGAGAAAGATTGTGCTATCGGTAGTTTGTCCACCGGTTTCTGCTACTAGAGCAAAAATAATACCAAAAATAAGACCAATTGCGTTAAGAACTTTATGTTTTCAATTAAAATTTAGATAAAGTTTCCTTTAAAATACTAATTAATTCCTTTGAATTCTCTTGCCTGTTATACAATTTCTTATTTTTTTGTTCAGTTCTTAATTTAATCCATACCTCATTTGGAATTTATTTATATTTAATATTTTGTTTATTTAATAATTTTTGTCGTATTTAAAAAGTAATTATTTTTTTACATTTATATTTAAATATTGGATTCCTTATTAAAGGTTTCACTTAGCAAACAATAGGCACATGATCCTAGAAGGTCTATTTATAATTTAAATATGTGAATTTCTTAATAATTTAATTTCACAGTTAAAGTTAATCGTACAATTCACGCAGGGTTTATAAGACCATGAAAACTAAAATAGCAACCAACTATCTAGCAAATATATTCCCATGATATGAGGTCATTGTAAATTATCTTCTGTATTTGACACTTGGTCACTGTATACCAAAATAACAAGTAATAATTATAATTGTAGTAATCATAATCATATTGTCCGGGTGTTATTCCAATAACAAGAATATTTATTATTATCATCGTTATGTTTACTATAGTCATAATCAGGGCAAGTTAAAATATGCGCGAAAAAAGTCAAAAAATAAGAACTATGCATAAAAATTAAAATTATGTTTTTTTTCTTTTTTTGAATTTTTTATTGAAATTAAATATTCGTTACAAAAAAATCATTAAGTGCTTCAGCGACCCATTGGACATTATTGAAGCCAGTTGGCAAAAATTATACAAATTAAGAATATTTAGTATTCCACAATGAAAAACTAAATTAAATAATATTAAATAACAAATTTATATATATATATATATATATATATATATATATATATATATATGTTAATAATGAGATTATTACAATAGAAGCATTTCTATATTCTCTAATAAATATTTCTTTATTATTATTTTTTTTTTAATCGATATTCTTTCAATATTTTTCAAAATTTTCTGGAATATTATTATATTCCAAACTACCCAAGTGTTCAACCCTTTGTTTGTTAGTCACCAAACGGCATCTTGCAGCACTTAAGTTCAACGCATTTCTTGTATTAAATGTAGTTTGATTTCTTCTAAATAATATAGTGTGAAAACATACAATAGAAGTTGCATTTTATGCAAACCATAAACAGGGAGTATTGTAGTTGACACATCTTTATATAGAGATAATGTTGAAAAAATTAAAGGTAGTTTAAAAATAGTTTTAAGTGCTTTGTTTTGTGCTCTCTGAAGTGATTTTAATTTACTAGTCCCGTTATAACCTTAACAATAGTCAAGTAGTTTAAAAGACTTTGAATTAGCGATTGCACAGTGGGGCAGAATCGAAATTTTTTGGAAATAAATCAGTAACTTCTGATCGGCTGGTTGGACTTTCATTAAATTGTACAGGCGTAGCAAAGGAGTGTACAATGTTAAGCTTGGAAGGCGAGGCACAAAAAACCCCTCAGGGGCGGAGCTAAGGGGCCTGAAAGTTAGGTACCTCTGACATAAAAAATTTTTAATCGCTTGCCAAATTTTTGTTTCCCATCCGATTTCAAATATTTTTATATAATGTTGTAGGCCCTGATAAGACCTATAAAAAACATGCTTGCATGTCCTATTTATCTCTTATAGTTTTTGAGTTATTTGCGTTTGAATTTTTAAGTTTGCATGTTCTTGGTCCAGTTTTTTTCATATATAACCTAATATTTCCAACCATTTTTATTAGTTTTTTCCTTAACTAGTTAAAGAACAAAATTATCTATTGAATAAAAAAAAAATTGAAGTCGATACCTTTACCGAGTCCTAAAATAAACGATTTTGAATTTGAAAATTGCAAAAAGACAACTTTTTGTGTTTTTTTAACCGAAAAAGTATCTACACTCTTTTTTATCTAAAATAAAATTTTCTTTAGCAACATATAATAGTTTTACACTTTTCTGAAAGGTAACTTCACAGAGATGATTTTAAGGTAAAAATCAAGCTCTATAACTCAATTGGTCATGGTACACACCCTCCCGAATTCGACCCATTTTATATGAAAGTTGTGATTTAGACCACATTTTCTCAAATCCCAAAGCACGGATCGACAAGCGGAATATATTTTAAGAATCTTCGGAAAAATGTGGATTCTATAGCCAAAAATGATTTTGGCTATTTGGCTATTTGGGATTTTTAAAAAAATCCCAAAATTTTCAATAGTTTTTTTTGGGATTTCAGGAAAACCCTACCCCTGATTGAAATTTGGTTAACTCGCTTTTGTTTGTATTAATTTGATCCATATTTTTTGCAAATTTCATTAAGATATCTTTATAAACAAATATGTTATTAAAATTAAAAAATTTGTATTTTCTCCAAAAACCCCAAATTGAACTTTTTGTTTGGTTTATATCTAAATAGCTAAAGAAATTTTAAAAACATGTACATGCTTATCCTTTAGCATATATAATTTCCGACATTTTGCAAAAAGATTCGAAAGTCCATATCATGACTCATTTCAGAAATATGCGTCTTTAAACTTTTATATTTCCAATTTATTGTACATATGACTATATTTTTACAAACTTGCTATCAAGTAATTAGTGCCCAAATCTATGCGATTGAATTGACTTCTGTTCCAAGAGCGAAACTGTATTTTCTGTGTGTATAAATGTTTCAATGTAGTTGAAAATAAATATATTATATTTATTAAAATTTTTATGTGATCGAAATTCTTTATTTAACTTTCTTACGATATTTACTCTAAGGTGTAAGGATTAAGCGAAATTATGCGCGATGACTTTTTTTCTAATTTTTTGCTCACTTTGTTATTTAAATTCAGCTTTTCTTTATTTCAGACTTTTAATATTTAAGCATTTTATGTTAGTGCAATTTTAAAAATTTTACCATTTTTGGGATCTACGATCATGTGTCAATTATATCAAATTAAAATTTCCCCTCTGCATACACTCCTTACACCCCATTTTTCTAAGGGTTAATTGAGAAATTCTTGCACAGAGAAAACAGATTCGTTGTGAATACCGAATTTTTATCCAATCGAATTCGTTCGTTTGCACGTATAATTCGATTGCAATTACTGCCTATTACAGTGGTTACAACTAAATTAAAAAAGGTAATTCGGTTAGAATAAAAGTAATATCTACAAATTATACATATGTATACTTTTGAAAGTTACATTTTTTTATTATGCAAATTACAAATTATACACGTCTGGAACCTAGAAATAAATATTAGACAAATCAGCAACTTTACCACCACGAAAGACTGTTAACACATAGAGTTTTTCCAATGTAATATAAAATTTGTTAAAATTAAAAGTGATTTTCTAAAGTGCAGTATGGTTAATTATGAACCGATGTTCGTGAAATTTGGGACACTTACTATACTTATAAAATACTTACTTTTGCTGAATTTTGTTTAACTTATGATTAATTAAAGAGCTTAAAATCGCATTTCGAAAGGACATTTGTTCAGTGGATCCTAACAAATTTCAGTCCGCTTTGTCATTATAAATATCAAGGTAAATATATGTGCCACATTTTATTAAGATATCTTAAAAATTTTGATATGTTCACATGGACACACAGTCAGCCAGTCGGAAGGACAGATATTGTTATATCGAATCAAGAAGTGATGTTAAATAGAACGTTATACTTTGAAATGAGTGTTAAACTAATTCACTTGTACGTTGTTAACATCAGCATAAACATATGTATATTACCCCAATCTCCTATGGTGTAATAAGTTATATAAATTTTCATTCATACAACATAAAATATATTGTTTTTCAAATTTGCATCAAAAATTTGCATTAAGCGCAAAATCCTTTTTCTCAAATTCACTTCTAAAAGACTCCATATTTTCAAGGATACCAGACACTCATGCCAAAACTTGTTAGTTTAGCTAACGGAAAGTTTTGTTCAAGACTACCCCACTGTGCAATGCTACCGTTTTATAGACATACTTGAGCAATCAACAGTATTTAAAAAAATAAATAAAAATTAATTAAGCTCCTAACAACTCGCAGTGTAACGATACCTGATTATACCACACCATTAAATATCTTAATATTTTAAACGAATTTACATCAAAATCAAAATCAAGATCATTAAACAAGTATCAAGAATGAAAAAATATTAACAAATATTTGTATTCTCTCTATTTGTTATGGAATATAAATCTTATACTTACATTTATTGTATTATATAATTCTAAAACAAAATAAAAAAATAATAGCAATAAATAAAATAAAAAACTTAAAAAGCAGATAAAAAATTTATTATATTAAGATAATCAAATATAATAAAACATTAAGAACATTAAAATTATTTCACTTTAAAGAATAAAGAAAACAGTATATCTGACAATATTTAACAAAACATTTCTATGCTGTTTTCTTCTGACCAAACTATTACACCCAAATCAGTAATCTATGTAGTGTATTTAGATATTTTGTCCAATTCAACTTCCTCCTCTGTTAGCTCCGCTACTTTTGCATTCAAACTATCCTCGGCTTTTTTTAAAGCGTCCTCAATTTGTTCTTTATTTTCGTTGGCAGCAGTTTCTAACACAATTTTTGTATTTTTTTCCTCAATTTATCAATAGAATCCATAATATTATTTTTTTTTACGACTTTCAAAAAACCAAGAATTTTTCTCAGTTTAGATATTGCTTTTTGTGAGATACTTTTTGAATATTTTAGTTCAACAATTTTTTTCTCTAAAGCAGCCTCAGCATCTTCACCTAATTCCTCACCTTTTTCTTCTAATTCGGCTATCCTTTCTTTAAGCGTAGTCTCGATTTCTTTAAATTTAGCTTCAATATTTTGTATAGCAACTTTAGCTTCTGTTTCCAAATCAGCTACCTTTTCATTTAGCTCATGTTTTTTCACACTAAACTCAACTTCGGCCTTTTGTAAAGCATATTTAATTTGTTCTTTCTCTTCGTTGGCAGCAGATTTTAACTCATTTCTCAAGTTATGCGTGTTGTCACGCAAACCATAAAAGGATACCAGAACATCAAGTACTTTTTCGTTTTTCAATTCAATAAGCTTGAGTTTCAGTTCAGATACGGTTTTTTGTAACTTATCTTTTGCATCATTTAGGGCAGTTATTTTTTTTCCTAAAGCAGCTTTAACTTCTGCACATAACTCAGTACCCTTTTCGTTAAATTCTTCTAAATTTTCTCTCAATGCGGTAAATACATTTTCTAAGTTAGCTTCAGTATATTCTAGAGCATCTTTAGCATCTTCTACCGAGTCCGCTATTTTTGCATTCAAATTAGCCTTGGCTTTTTCTAGAGCATCCGCAGTTTGTTTTTGTTTTTCGTTGGCACCAGTTTTCAATTCATTTTCCAATTTCTTCACTTTGTCCTTTAAAGTAGCAATGGATTCCTCAGCCTTCGCTATTTTTTCCTTTTTCAATTCAAGAATTTTGTCGCGAAGGTTAGATATAGTTTCTTGTAACTTATTTGTTGCAACGTTTAAGTAAGCTACTTGTGTCCCTAAAATAGCCGTAGGTATTATATTCATTTCATTTACCTTCTCTTTCCATTCTTCCTTCTTTTCCTTAAGTAGATCTACCGCTACTTTTAATTTTTTTTCAGCTTCTTCCGAGGCTCTTTTAGCAGTACTTTCTAAACCAGCTTTTTTGATACTCAAATTTAACTCAAGTATATTTAGAGCATTTCTAATCACATCTTTCTTCTCATTGGAAGCAGTTTCTAATTCACATTTCAATAAGTCTATATTATCCTCAAAAACAGCAACTGATTCCTTTAAAGTAACAACTTTATTTTGTAAATCAAGATAAATTTTGTCAAAAATAGTATCCCTTAAATTATATAAAGCAGTTTCTTCAGACTGAGCCACTGGGACAAGTATAATGGCCAATAGGCCAAAAAGTACAGAAAAAAACTTCATCGTTTTTTTTTTCGGTTTAAATGTTATTTACTTCAATTGAGATAGAAATACTGTGGTATTATTTGAAAATATGTTGGTATTTATACTTGCTAATTTCTGGTTGTATTTAACATAATCTAGAAGTTTTGAGTCATGCAAGTAACATAGAATATTCCAGGCAAATAATTTATTAGTTATATAATTAATTTTTTTAATTTCATCTTAGGCAAATAAAGACTAATATTGTTATGGGTATCAATATTTAGAAAAGTAAATAACATCTGCATAAATATTTACCAAAATAAGTATTAAAAAGAAAAACAAACATATATTAGGTGTTTTATAATATTAGATAATATTCACTATATAAAATTTTAATTAATTTAAATTTAGTATTCCATGGTTAGATAAAGAGGAGAAAAAGAAAAAAAAAACGTTAGAATAAGAGAAAATAAAAAAGTCGAGTAATAGAGCTATGTATTGTTAGATGCTTTTTATAATTCAACTTTAAATTTTCTCTTTTACCCTAAATTAAATTTCTTATCCATAAAATTAGTCAGTTTAAAATTATAGATTTAAATTTAGAAGAAATTTTTCTTTGTCACAAAACTGATTTCAACAGACATTTGACCATCATTATTATAATTCCAATCCCTATAAGAACCCAGAGTATACTCTATGGGACCCATAGATTTATAATTCTCGAAATGCAGAATGTCTGTAAAAACACGAATGTCTCTACAAATAATACGAATGTATTTATAAAGACATTGAATGAAACATTTCTAAAAATATAAAAAAACTTAATTTATTATGATAACTACAAAACTGACCAAAATTTAGTCTAAACTCTAACAGAAATTAGTCAAATCAAATTTCAAATGAAAACGTATAGTTTTGCAATTTTGTCAACGTTTTCGTATCCCCCTATCATACAAAATAAATATTTTTTTAAATTTTTTAGTGCCAAACCCTCTATCACTCTGAGTAATTATTATTTATTCATTTACTTCTTTATTTTTTGACAGTTTAAATATATAAAATAATATAATTCCTACTAATTTGCACATGATGGATATGAATATGGCTAAAAATTTTAATTCGGTTGAGTAGTTCTTTACAGGAAAATTATTCCCACAAAATCTAGAGACTTTCGCTGTAATAGTTCCATAGATATGCGATAATTTAAATTAATCTAATATAGAAGCTAACACTTCCCCTAAAGCTGCCTGCCCTATTTTCGTATCAGTTATAGTTCTTGATAAGGAAATTGTTTCCACAAAACTAATAATTTTTCGTTTAAGTGATAAACAATTTGTACTCCAATAATAATTATTATTTTGTTTGTATCTGCTCCGATTCCAAAATAAAGTAGCCTATTTAACTGGTTGGTTTTTTTTAAATTACTAACTAGTTTTGAAACTTTAAGAATCATATATTGAATGGAATTAAATAAAAAAATGTTTTACAATGCAAAAACCTCTATCTCGCTACAAAATTGAAAGTATTGTAAAATATTAGAAACAAATTGTGCGTAAAATTTAGTCGTCGTTTTAAATAAATATTGCAAAAGAGATTACGTTGAATATTTGCAAAATAAAAGAAATAAATGTTTTTGTTTTCTCTTCTAAAAGTTGTGTTTTTCGAGATAGAGGGGTTTGAATATAGGCAGTTGATATTAAAATTTTTAATTTTGCGAAAACAAATCTTTATAATTTAATGGTTTATTTGTTGCATTGTTTCATTCACAGTAACTGATCCGATATTATATGTAGGTGTGGAATAAATTAAGATGCCTAAAAATAGATGTCTAATGTTAAATTACTGGTTGGACTAGTGAGATAACTATAACATTTAATTACTAGTGCATTACCAGTTTTATGCATTGTATCAATTGTTCTAATAAATTTTGCAAAGAATGTATTTAAGCATAATGGCTGCTTTTAAAAATTATTTTCTTTAAACTTTAAAGTGAGAAATTTATTGGAATAAAATGGTTTTAAAATGGGGTCCGTATAAAAGTTTTAAGAGGGGGTGTCGCGAAGAACGTTTAATTAAGTACACATTATTTTTTTTCTTCTGATATTTAAATGTGGAAATAACAAATTTATGTTCTTATGAAACGTTTTGAAATTTAGTAAAAATATTAATGAATTGATAAATTCATATAGGAGTCAAAAGTAACCAAGATTGTAATTGTATTCGTCTATCGAATTTATTGGTAAGTTTTTGGAATCATTTGAGAACAATTCAAATCCATAGAACTCAACAACGTTAATTTGAATAAAAGTTGTATTTTTCCATCGCACATAATTAGACTTTTCTGTCCTCAGATATTTTAAAATAAATTTGGAAAGTTGAAAGTAATAAGAATAAGATTAGTGTATGTGCCAGATCCTCACATTTTGGTGAAAATAATCAATTTTTAATAAAATTGTGAGTTGTTATTAGTTTCAGCCAGATCAAAAGTACTTTAATCAGAACTTTTGTACTTTATATATTTTTTAATACGTAAACTTGATTTAAAATTAAGAGTGATGTAAAAATTCCTCAACAAAAAGATCTTATTTACATATTGAAATACTAATTTTTCAAATATTCATTTCTATTTTTTTTTTAGGTTTCAGATCGATTTAAGATTAACTTTTGATATATAAATAATTAAGTACGATTTTATTTGACACTTTTGTAAAGTAAACCTCAATTAGAATACAAACTTAAAATTAAGACTTTTGGTCTATGTTTGAACATTGAAAAACATACAAATTTGGTATTAAATATAATTATCTTTCAAACTTTTGACTTAGTATTGTACTTACTTTTTGCACAAAAATTGTAATGGTCGATCTCAAGTTGTAATGTCTCTCAAGGCGGTCGTGAAGGTGTTTCTTGTGAGAATCCTTGCTTTATGATTCATCTTTCAAAACATTAATATATATTTACTTAAATTGCTGTTTAAAATTTTCTTATATTCAAAAATTATTGATAAATACAATGCATGTTTTGATCCGAAATATGAATGAAAGATGACAAAGCGTAAAAGATTCGGTAAAGCCAAATATAGCGCTCTATCTTTTAGATAAAGTTGGTTTTTTATTAAAGCAAAACACTTAGAATAAAGTGGTTGGGGTAAATATAATTGAAAAACAAATTTTCCATTGACGTTTAAGACGCGATTACTTACAAAGTTTTAATAACACAGTCAGCACTAAAAAAAATATCGAGAAAAATATCAATATAATGGTTCTTTTTAAAGAAGTATGGAGAATATATATAACACTATTTATTATATTATAAAGGATTATCCGATTACGGTATGATAAAATTGAGTACTAATTACTATCAAGTAATTAGTGCCCGTTGTTTTCCCAAATCTCTGCGATTGACTTGCTTCTTATTAAAGAGTCGCGCTTACGGTAAGAAATTTTTTATCTCTCAAAGAGTTTTTTAAGCAACTTACTTAAGAGTTTTTGACAGTTTGCATACAATGGTCAATATTATTGTGTGATTTATGTCATTAAAAATTTCAATTCCATTACAAACTCTTAGTACAAGAATAGGACTCTCAAATCGTCAATTATTTGGTTGCAGACAGTGATTGGTCGATTAATTGTTTAAATACTGTTGCAAAAGCGAAACTGTATTCTCTGTGTGTATAAATGTTTTAATGAACTTGAAAATAAATATATTATATCTATTAAAATTGTTATGTGATCGAAATGCTGTCTGTATTTAACTTTCTCACGATATTTAGTCTAAGGTGAAAGAATTAAGCCGAAATATGCGCGATGACTCTTTTCTAATTCTTTGTGTACTTTATTATTTAAATTCAGTTTTTACTTTTTTCAAACTTTTGATGTTTAAGCATTTTATATAACTGTAATTTTAAAAAAAATTTACCATTTTTGGGATCTACGATAATTACATCGAATTCAAATTTCCCCTCTGCATACACTCCTTACACCCCATTTTTCTAAGGGTTAATTGAGAAATTCTTGCACAGAGAAAACAGATTCGTTGTGAATACCGAATTTTTAGCCAATCGAATTGGAATTACTGATTATTGTGACAGTTATAACTAAACAGGGTAATTCAGTTACGATAAAAGTTATATTTTTTTATTATGCAGATTACATATAATACACGTTTGGAATCTAGAAATAAAAATTAGACAAATCAGTAACTTTACTACCACGCAAGACTGTTAACACATACAGTTTTTCCAATGTAAAATACAATTTGTTAAAATTAAAGTGATTTTCCAAAGTGCGCTTTGGTCAATTACGAATCCATATTCATGAAATTTGGCACACTTATTACACTTGTAAAAAACTTATTTTTGCTGAATTTTGTTTAAGTCATGATAAATTAAAAAGCTTAAAATCGCATTTCGTAAGGACATTTGTTTAGTGGATCATAATAAATTTCAGTAAACTTTGTCATTATAATTCAAGATATATAAATATATGTGCCACATTTTATTACGATATCTTAAAAATTTGTATCTGTTCACATGGACACACATCCAACCTGACGGAAGGACGGATATTGTTATCTCTAATCAAGAAGTGATGTTAAACTGAACGGTATACTAACGTTACACAGTGGGGCAGAATCGAAATTTTTTGGAAATAAATCTTTAACTTCTGATCGGCTAGTTGGATTTTTATGAAATTTGGTAGAGCGTACAATGTTAAGTTTGGAAGGGGGGCACAAAAAACCCCTCAGGGCCTGAGCTAAGGGGGCTCAAATTTAGGTATCTTTAACATAAAAAATTTTTAATCACTTGCCAAATTTTTGTTTCTCGTCCGATTTCTATATACCTATAAAAGACATGCTTACATGTCATATTTATCTCTTATAGTTTTCGAGTTATTTGCCTTTGAACTTTTAAGCACCAAAATTTTGCATGTTCTTGGTCCAGTTTTTTTCAATATATCCTAGTATTTCCGACCGATTTTATTAGTTTTTTTCTTAACTAGTTAAAGAAGAAAATTATCTATTGAAGTCGATATCTTTACCGAGTTCAAAGATACACGATTTTGAATTTGAAAATTGCAAAAAAGACAACTTTTTGTGTTTTTTGAGCCGAAAATATCTACACTCTTTTTTATCTAAAATAATATTTTCATTAGCAACATATAATAATATTGTAATTTTTTTGAAAGGTAACTTCACAGAGATAACTTTAAGATATAAATAAGCCCAATAACTCAATTGCTCATGGTACACACCCTCTCGAATTCGACCCATTTTAAATGAAAGTTTTTATTTTAGACCATATTTTCTCAAATCCCAAAGCACGAATCGACAAGCGGAATATATTTTAAGAATCTTCAATATGTTGTTAAAAGTTTTAAATCAAAATCTAGCCAAAAATGTAAAAAATTATTCCATTTTTGGGAATTTTCATTAGTTTTTTTTGGGAATGCAGGAAAACCCTACCCCTGATTGAAATTTGGTTAACCAGCTCGTAAAAATATAGATTTTGAACCATCAGTAATAGATAAATGCTGCAGCTAGGTATCACCGGAAATGATACCTGTACATTGCCACTAGATCATAAATATACAAATTTTTAACCTTCACCAATAGATAAATACATTTATTAAATTTAGGTAAACACCATAAATGTAAACTAATAAAATACTTATTGATTAAGTTAAAACAGACATTTTTTGTTTGTTTTCTTATTTTAAATTCATTAATAGAAATATATGAATGCTTAGAATAGGATAAAGATTCACTTAAATTTGGGAAATGGGGCAACCCTATAAAAATAAAAAATATTCATTAATTATTTTTATAAAAATATTTTGTATGTAGATATTATTACAAGTATACAGAAATATTCATAATTTTATAAGTAATTATTCACGCAAAACTAAAGGCAAAAGTTGCAAGTTTGTAAAAATATAGTCATATATACAATAAATTGGAAATATAAAAGTTTAAAGGCGCATATTTCTGAAATGAGGCATGATATTGACTTGAATCTTTCTGCAAAAGATCGGAAATTATATATGTTAAAGGATAAGCTTAATTTGGAATACATATTTTTAAAATTTCTTTCGCTATTTAGAAATAAACCAAACAAAAGGCCCAATTTGGGGTTTTTGGAGAAAATACAAATTTTTTAATTTTAATAACATATTTGTTTATAAAAATATCTTAATGAAATTTGCAGGAAATGTGAATCTTATTAATATAAATAAAAGCGCGTTAACCAAATTTCAATTAGGGGTAGGGTTTTCCTGAATTCCCAAAAAAAAACTAATGAAAAATCCCAAAAATGGGATTTTTAAAATTTTTGGCTATAGAATCCGCATTTTCCGAAGTCTCATAGATTTTGATTTAAAACTTTTAACACCATATTGGAGATTCTTAAAATATATTCCGCTTGTCGATTCGTGCTTTGGGATTTGAGAAAATATGGTCTATATGAAATGGGTCGAATTCGGGAGGGTGTGTACCATGACCAATTGAGTTATTGGGCTTGTTTTTTATTTTAAAGAAAATTTTGTTTTAGATAAAAAAGAGTGTAGATACTTTTTCGGCTACAAAAACACAAAAAGTAGTCTTTTTTGCAATTTTCAAATTCAAAATCGTTTATTTTTGGACTCAATATCGACTTCAAATTCAATAGATAATTTTGTTCCTTAACAAGTTAAGAAAAAACTAATAAAATCGGTCGGAAATACTAGGAGATATATGAAAAAACTGGACCAAGAACATGCAAAATTATGGTGCTTAAAAATTCAAACGCAAATAACTCGAAAACTATAAGAGATAAATAGGACATGTAAGCACGTCTTTTATAGGTCTTATCAGGGCCTACAACAATATATAAAAATATTTGAAATCGGATGAGAAACAAAAATTTTGCAAGCGATTAAAAAATTTTTATGTAAGAGGTACCTATCTTTGAGCCCCTTAGCTCCGCCTCTGGGGGGACTGTTCTGCCCCCCCTCGAAACATAACATTGTACACTCTTCTGATACGCCTGTACCAAATTTCATGAAAATCCAGCCGGCCGATCAAAAGTTACTGATTTATTTCCAAAAAATTTCGATTCTGCCCCACTGTGCAATACATATCTGTATTACATGGAATTATTTTGTGGGTAATGTTTTAACTCGACATTTTTTATTCTCTATTATTCTAACGTTTTTTTTTCTTTTTCTCATATTTCTCATAACCATAAATATATTAAATTTAAATTAATTCAAGTTTTATATAGTGAATATTATCTAATATTATATAACACAAAACATATGTTTTTCTTTTTAAAAAATGCTTATTTTGGTAAATATTTATGCAGAAGTTATTTACTTTTCTAAATATTGACACCCATAACAATATTAGTCTTTATTTGCCTAAGATGAAATTAAAAAAAGAAAGTATTATTAATATAACTAATAAATTATTTGCATGGAATATTCTAGATTACTTGCATGACTTAAAACTTCTAGATTAAGTTAAACATACCCAGCAAGTAGCTGGTATAAATACCAGCATATTTTCGAACAGCTCCACAGTATTGCTAGCTCATTTAAAGTAAATAGAAAACGATGAAGTTATTTTCTTTACTTTTTGGCCTATTGGCCACTATACTTGTCGTAGTGGCTCAGTCTGAACAAGCTGTTTTACCTAATTTAAAGGATCCTATTTCTGACCAAATTTATAATATTGGAGCTAAATTGAAAGAAATCGAGACTACGTTTAATGAAAGGATGGCCGAATTAAGAGAAAACAGTGCAAAATTTTATAGAAATGGTAACGCTGGTCTAGAGAAAAACATAGCTGACTTAAAAGATATAGAAGATCAGGTACAAAAAACCGTATCTGAAATGAGACTCAGGATTATTGAATTGAAAAAAGAAAACATATTTAATGTTCTGAGATCCTCTCATAATTTGACTGACAAAGTGCGTAAATTGCAAAATGACTTAAAATCTGCTCCCCAAAAAAAGAAAAGAAAAATTAGAAATTCTCTAAAAAGGGTCGAAGCCGAGTTGAGTGCAAAAAAACATGAGCTAAATGAAAAAATAGCTGATTTGGAAAAAGAAGCTAAAGTTGCTGCAGAAAATGTTGAAGCCAAATTGAATGAAATCGAGACTACGCTTAAAGAAAGGATGGCCGAATTAGAAGAAAAAGGTGCGGAATTAGGTGAAGATGCTAAGGCTGCTTTAGAGAGAAAAATAGCTGAACTAAAAGATTCAAAAAGTATTTCACAAACAGCAATGTCTAAACTGGCAGAAACTCTGTCGTTTTTGAAAACCGAAAAACTAACTTATATTAAGCAATCCATTGATGATTTGAAGAAAAAAATAGATAAACTGAAAGGTTTTGAAGTTTACATCAAAAATGCTTTAGAAAAAGCTCAGGCTAGCTTGAAAGCAAAAGAAGCGGAACTATAAGAGGAGGCAGCTGAATTAGACAAAATGTAGAAATACATTTCAGGATAGTTTACTGATTTGAATGTAATAATTTGGTCAGAAGAAAAAAGCATAGAAATGTCTTGTTAAATATTGTCAGATATACTGTTTTGTTTATTCTTTAAAACGAAATAATTTGAATTGTCTTAATGTTTTATTATCTTTGATTATCTTAATGCAATAAATTTTTTATCTGTCTCTTAAGCAATGTTTGGAAATAAAAGTTTTTTATTTTGTTATTATTTTTTATTTTTTTTTATTTTATTAGGATTATATAATACAATAAATGATATTATATGAATAAAGAAAAGAGAGTGCGAGCGACAATGGCCTTCGACTCTAAATAAAAGTTAAGGGGATGATTTATATCCCATAACAAATAGAGAGAATACAAATGTTTGTTAACATTTTTTCATTCTTGATACTTGTTTAATGATCTTGATCTAAATTTTGGCTTAAATTCGTTTAAAATACTTAATGGTGTGGTATAATCAGGTATCGTTACACTATATATACATATATATATATATATATATATGTATATAATGTATATATATATATATATATATATATATATATATATATAATACTGAATAAAACTTTCCATAAACTAGAAAGTTTTGACATGAGTGTCTAGTATCCTTAAAAATATGGAGTCTTTTAGATGTGAAATTGAGAAAAACAATTTTACGCTTAATGCAATTTTGAAAATATATTTTAGAATTTGTAAAACTTATTATACCATAGGAGATTGGGTAATATATGTATATGCTAATGTTTATAACGTTTAAGTGAATTAGTCCAACACTGATTTCAAAGTATAACGTTCAATTTAACATCACTTCTTGATTAGAGATAACAATATCCGTCCTTTCGTCTGGTTGGATGTGTGTCCATGTGAACAGCTACAAATTTTTAAGATATCGTAATAAAAAGTGGCAAATATATGTATATCTTGATAGTAGATGGGTAGTGGTGAAGCACGATATCAAAGAGTGCCGCCACCGCTTTTACAATTGAAATGTGTGTGTTTCGATGACATAGTAAGTATACTTGTAATAGGGTTTTCCCATTGAAATGTGAGTGTTGTGAGAATGAGAGAGCATAGTCATTTGATGTGAGAGAGTATTGTCAGGTGGATTTGTGTGTGTTAAGGTTTTGAATTTTGATTTTGTGTGGGATGGAAGAAAACCAGGTTTGGTGTATAGGTAAAAAATTGGTACCTGTTGCGTTTCTGAAGATCAAGGTGGTTGAAATGTGTGTTTTCCTCGTTAGTGATTGGTGGTTGGTTTTATTTTGGCTATGGCAGAGATAGATTTTTATATTTTTGTTGGTATGTTGGTGTTAATTCTTCTATGATTGTTTACTATCTATAGATCTCTGTTTTCTGGATGGGATTTTGTAACCTAAAATATTTGTATTTTGTGTGAGAGACTATTGTCTGGTGGATTTGCGTGTGTTAAGGTTTTGAGGGTTGATTTTGTGTGTGATGGAAGAAAACCAGTTTTAGTGTATAGATAGAGAATATGTACCTGTTGTGTTTTTAAAGATCAAGTTGATTGAAATGCTATGATAGAGATATTTTTAAATTCTTGTTAAAGTTTTGGTGTTAATTATTCTACGATTGTTTACTAGCTATAGATTTTTCTTTTCTGGATGGGAATTTCCAACTTAAAATATTTTGTTAGTAGAATATTTGTTGAATGGTATTCCAATTGAATTTTCTACTTGTATGTGAAGGGTTTTTTTTAATGTTCTCAGATGTTTTTGTTTGTTTTGGAAGCATTTAGATTGATCTTTGATTGTATAGGTTAATTTTAGTTTTTTTAATAAGTTGTTAACAATTTTTTTTTGATATGTAATTAAATAAAATAGATAGACTAATGATAATTTCAATTGGATGTAAAATTTGTTGTTATTGTATTGTATGGGTTATGTAAATAAGTGTGTAAGTTAGTGGTAGTTATTATAAAGCAGTAGTAGCCCATAAATGAACAGGGGAAGCTTTTTATAACAAATATTTTTGAGAATTGTTGCACCTATAAAATTTTATTGTTTTTTTATGATTCTTGTCACGACCGCATATTTTAGGTGAGATCCTTTGGTTTTTTGAAATTTCTTTATTGATTAGGTTGTTATGCTAAATTTGGAAAGATCTTTGATTGTATGGATTCATTTTCTGATTTGCAAATAACATGCTGACAATTCTTCCATAGATAACATTGATAGGTTAATGATAATTTCAATTGACTGTGAAATATGTTAATGCATTATACGATTATTTGAATAAATGTGTAACTAAAGCAGTAGTTATGTACAAAACAACGAATGACTGCAGAATGCATAGAGAAAGTTCATTGTTGTACCAAGAAAATTTAAAATTTGTATCAAATACTATATACTTCCTACATTATATTATTTATGCTCTATAACTTATATTTTATACCCTATACTTTATACATTATTCTTTATGTCTTATACCTTGTACTTTATAATCTATAATTTATGCTTTATATTTTATATTCTATATGCCTTATACCTTATACTTTATACTCTTTACTTTATATTTTATACTTTATAACCTATACTTTATACCTTAAATATTATACTCAACACTTTATAATCTATATTTCATACCTTATATTTTATACATTATTCCTTATACCTTATACTTTATACGTTATACTTTATACTTCATAATCTATACTTTACACCTTATTCTTTATTCTTAATACTATATTTATTAATACAATATTTTTTGTACTCACTACCTTATATCTTATACTTTATACGCTATAATTTATACCTTATACTTTATAATCTATACTTTATTCATTATTATTTATGTCTTACATCTTATAACTTATACTTTATACTCTATACTTTACACCTTATACTTATACATTATACTCTATGCTTTATACCTTATACTTTATAATTAATATTTTATATTTTATACTTTACATCTTATACTTTATAGTTTATACCTTTCACATTACACTTTTTACCTTATACTTTATACTCTATACTTTTTATCTTACACTTTATACTATATACTTTACACTTTATACTTCATACTTTATAATCTATACTTATACTCTATACTTTATGCCTTATACTTTATATTCTATACGTTTATATATTATATTTTGTATATTATTCTTTATGCCTTATACTTTATACTCTATACTTTGTACTTCATACTTTATACTTCATACTCTATACTTTACACCTTATTCTTTATACTTAATACTATATTTATTAATACAATATTTTTTGTACTCACTACCTTATATCTTATACTTTATACGCTATAATTTATACCTTATACTTTATAATCTATACTTTATTCATTATTATTTATGTCTTACATCTTATAACTTATACTTTATACTCTATACTTTACACCTTATACTTATACATTATACTCTATGCTTTATACCTTATACTTTATAATTAATATTTTATATTTTATACTTTACATCTTATACTTTATAGTTTATACCTTTCACATTACACTCTATACATTATGCCACATTCTTTATATTTTATACTTTTTACCTTATACTTTATACTCTATACTTTTTATCTTACACTTTATACTATATACTTTACACTTTATACTTCATACTTATACTCTATACTTTATACCTTATACTTTATACTCTATACTTTATGACTTATACTTTATACTTTATTCTTTATACTTAATACTTTATACATTATACTATATTATTTTGTACCTTATACTTTACACTTCACACTCTATATTTCACATTTATACTTTATATATTAAATTTCTTTTCTATTCAAATATTTTTATTTTGGAACCAATCGGAGGTGACATATAAATATATGATTAAAACTACATATTTAAAACACAGAAGAAGTTATTAATAATTACTTAAAAAAAAATAAATAAATAATAAATAAATTAATAAATTGAAAAGCAAAATAAATGCATTATTTTCATTGACAAATATATGTTAAAAAAAGAAATTCTGCAGCTCTTTTCCAGCATTAAGTTCTTTCTTCCAAAGACAATATAATGTTAAAATCATGACTTTTTCAGTTCTTTTTCTGGAATTAAGATTCATATTTGCTACCAATAAAATTTATCCGTTTTCTTTCCATACATGTTCTATGTACATATATCTTTTATTTGGTATATAAATTTGTTCATTAAATATTATTTTCTGTTTTTAATTTCAAATTTTGAAAACTTCCTTAAATGAAAACATTTAATGCTCACGTTTTGTATTTATTACTGACTAATTCTTCTTTAAAAATTATCAACATAAATATATTTTATTTTTCAAAGTTCCTAAATTTATCTAAATTCATTTATTTGATATAGAACATTTTATTTTGTGTATACAATATTTTCATATTAAACATAAGGAAAGCGTATATCCTTATTTAAATATCTACTTAGTTTCAATTGAGAAATACTCGTAGCTGCATAAAATACTTAATTTTCAGATAGATGTAACAACATTCGCTAATCAATCAACTTATTAATAAATTGTGCAAATATCGTTAAAAGTATATTTATTGATCTACTCGAATCATTATTTAATCCCGCTATACCATGAACGTTATATTGCACAAAGAAAATGGACGTTTAAAGACATTTGATGTAATGGTATAATCAAAATCCAAGTTCTACTACACCTAGTTAATTTTACTGTTATGCCTAGAAAGCCTTAAATAATTTTTTACCAATCAATTAGTTTTGTTGATAAATTTTTTTTCTTAATATATTTATAATATTTTCATGCAGACTTCAAGCGAAATCTGAAAAACCTATTAATTTGTTAATATGTATTATGTCTGTTCTCACATATTCTTGTGATTTTATCTATTAATAGATTAATTTATTTCTTTACCATCAATATAATTTTAAATTTACATTGTAGCTATATTTTATTACATAATTACATATAACATGAGCGAGAGCAACAGTTTAATTCAAATAATTGCATTTATATACACTATGTTTAAGATATTTTTGTAAATTTAAGTAGAAAATATCGCATATTTTTTTTTTTAACGAAAAACATGTAGATTTTATTATTAACCAACTGTGTTGTAGGAATTAATTCTAATTTCATTTTTATGGCTTTTATATCTCGGATTTGGCTTACTAGTGCGTGGACTTCGCTTGTAATGTTTATCCATAATCTTCGTAATATATTTATTTTCCTCATTTAAATGAAAGCAGCGGCATGAAACTGCATTTCCATATCTTCTTTTGAACGATTGAATTTTCTGCAAAGATTCTTAAAAAAACATTTTCTCAATACTCAAAAAAAATACACTAATATCAAATATTTTGTAAGCTTCAGATCACTTAAATCACTAAAAGCGAAAGCTAAAAAGTGAACCATTCCTAACACCACAGTAAATAATAGATTTTTCTTTTTTAATTTTATGTAGATAATTATTAATTTTAATATGAAAAATATGTATTATTAAAAGATTCCAGTTATATCTCTAAAAGTACAGAAGATGAAATATTAGCCATAGACGTACTATTACAATATTTATTCTTAATGTAAATAGAACATAAAACTAGAATACAAATCGAAATAATAAGAAGTTATATGTCTCCTGACACAGTTTTAACCTTTAAATTCTTTAAATCAGTTTTTATTACATCAATATGTAGTTTATCAATATATTTGCTATTGTTTAAAATGTTTACAGTAACTTGTTTTATAACTCTAATATTAATTTTATTGTAATCTATCAGCCATGATGATGTTTGAATAGACGATTTTTGTTTTGATGTAAAATATGCCGAAGAATATAACGTGATTCTTTCGTGTTCTGCAACACATCCTGATGGTAAAGTTAACAAACCTTTTAAAGGTAGCATTATCGAACTGCGATTATGATTATCACAGTCCACACTTAGTGTGAATGTATCAGAAACAGTACATAACCACTGATTTTCTGTTGATAATTTGATTCAAACACTTTTCTTTTCAACTTCTTCAAAATTACATTCAGCATGACTTGATTGTTTTAGTGCTGAAATTTCACATGTTCGTTCAACAGCTGATTTTCATGAAAAATTATTTCTACAATTAGATTGGTCATCATTGTTTTTAGTACATGCATTAAGTTGTAATTGAGACATAAAAAAATATAAATTATTTGCAAAGTTATACACTATGTAGTCATCATCCACCAAAGATATCACTGTACTATTATCTACTTTTAACTGACAGTTGAATTATTTTGTAAACTTCAGAGCTATGATTGGTAACTAATGGTATTTCAGCTTGTATTGTTGATGTAGATTTTCTATTATAAATCCATTTACTTTGATAGAATTAAAAATTTTCTTTAATTTAGTATCGGTGAGTTGTCTAGGAAAAATCAAATCATTTGGTAAGAATATTTGAATATGTAATAATTCGTCTTCTAATTGGTTAAATGTAAGAAGATCTGGATTAACATACACATGATTTATATCAATTAATAGATTTGACAAGGATGATTGAACTTTATTACAGTTATCTACTATTAAATGTAGTTGCCCTATCATGACTTGAAACAACCATTCTGCATTTGTTCTATTTTTATCTTCATCGCTATTAATCAGCTTCAGTAGTTTATAAATTTTAATAATGCTTGCATTTAGTTCATTAGTAGTGTTTTTTAATATGTTTTTTGTAGAATCTAAAATTGATATTTGTTGAATCATAAGCTAATTCAAATCTTGCTGATTGTTAAAATAGTTTTTTATTTTTGTTTGCAGAGTTTGATGATCTTCGTTAATCACTGTTTTTGATTTTAGAAATAAATTGTCTTGTTGCAATGAATAATATATTTTATCGAACCTTCTTCTTAACAATTCACATATCTCTTAACGTATTAGATCAGTATATACTATATCGATTAAAAAAAAAATTACCTGATAGCTGATACCAGATCTGATAGCTGATACCAGACCTGATAGCTAAAACCAGACCTGATAGCTGATACCAGAGTTAATAGCTGATACCAGATCTGATAAAGTATAGCGTATAAAGTGTTGAGTATAATATTTAATGTATAAAGTATAAAGTATAAAGTATAAATTATAAGGTATAACGCATAATATATAAGGTATATATATATATATATATGTATAAGTATATATATATATATATAAGTATAGAGTAAAATGTATAAATTATAGAGTATGAAGTACAAGGTATGAAGTATCAGGTATATAGTATAGAGAATAATGTGTAAGGTATAAATTATAAGGCATAAAGTATAGAGTATGTATAAAGTGTAAAGTATAAACTGCAATGATAGTAGTTTACAATGCAGTTGGTGAAAATATAAATATGTTTTGCCTTACAGTCAATGAACTCTATCTTAATTGTGAAGACCAAAAAGTATAGAATAGGTTTTGTTTCTGGTACGAAAGTTGATACAAATTTTAAAATTGTTTGCTACAACAATGAACTTTCTCTATGCATTCTGCATTAACATATTTGATATTCAATTGAAATTATCATTAACCTATCAATGTTATCTACGGAAGAATTGTCAGCAGGTTATTAACAAATCAGAACATTAATCCATATAATCAAAGATCCTTCCAAATTAGTATAACAACCTAACCAATAAAGAAATCTCAAAAAACCACAGGATCTCACCTAAAATATACGGTCGTGACAAGAATCTTAAAAAACAATAAAATTTTATAGGTGCAACAATTCTCAAGAATATTTGTTACAACAAGCTTCCCCTGTTCAGCTATGGGCTACTACAATTATGCACTGCTTTATAATAACTACCACTAACTTACACACTTATTTATATAACCCATACAATGCAATAACAACAAATTTTACATCCAATTGAAATTATCATTAGTCTATCTATTTTATTTAATTACATATCAAAAAAAAAATTGTTAACAACTTATTAAAAAAACTAAAATTAACCTATACAATCAAAGATCAATCTAAATGCTTCCAAAACAAACAAAAACATCTGAGAACATTAAAAAAAACCCTTCACTTACAAGTAGAAAATTCAATTGGAATGCTATTCAACAAATATTCCTCTAACAAAATATTTTAAGTTGGAAATTCCCATTCAAAAGTAAACAATCGTAGAATAATTAACACCAAAACACCAATCCAGAAGTAAACAATCATAGAAAAATTAACACCAATACACCAACAAAAATATAAAAATCTATCTCTGCCATAGCCAACATAAAACCAACCACCAATCACTAACGAGGAAACCACACATTTCAACCACCTTGATCTTTAAAAACACCCCTGCCAATATTTTCTATGCAAATTTGCACTAAAGAGTAACCTTAAAGTTGTTTTTCTTATCCAGGAAGAGTTACTGTGCGGGAAGAAGTGTGCAGCAGTTCTAATACTTTTTTAGTGACACTATTAAGTGCTTTTTTTATGTGTCAAATTGGAGTCATTTTGAAGAACAGAAAAAGTCACTATTTCTGTCGATATTCTAACTTAATACTATCAACATTACTATCCAAACTTTAACTAAATAGTATCCATATTTATTTAAAAATAGTAAAAGAAAATAAGTTATTTTCCTATCGAAGAAAAGTCATCGTTCGGGAAAAACTGTGTTGCAGTTTTAATACTTTTTTAATGCTTTTTGTGTGTGACGAATCAGAGTCATTTAGGGTTATTCAAAATCGGTTTTAGTTGTGCTTAGGAAAATTTGACTTTAAATATTCAATTTAAGAGAAGAATTATAAAATTAAAATATAGAAGAATTAAATATAGAAGAATTATAAAAAAACAAAAATATATAAAATTACACCAAATTGCTGATAAAAAAAAAATAAGTATTGAAATTAATCGCGAATCCACGGGGATAGGGGTGGTATAGGAAATTTACCACAACAAATCATACCACAACAAACCTATACCTAAAATTTTAATATTTTGGAAATAATACACTCCGCTACAACGAAAAATCACTTGAGAATTGACATGGCATACGTTGCAATATAGGAATCCATAATATGTTTTTAAGGCTTTTGAATCATAATCTCCAGAAAAATGTGAATTTATAGGCGAAAATGTGAAAATGTGAAAAAATGGGATATTTTTGGGATTTTCAGTTTTTTTTTTTTTTTTTTTTTTGTGAAACGTGCGATTCCTTCTACAAAAATCTTAAAGTTTTTTTACTTCAAAGTTTAATAAGGTGTAAAATATTTGAAAACGGATTGGAAACAAAAAATTAGCAAGCGATGAAATATTTTCTATTCCCCATATGCTCCTGAGGGGCATATGGAGCCCCCATCCAAATTAAAAATTATACGCTCCTCTGTTACTACTATGTCAATTCTTGTGTAAATCCAGCCGGGCGATTAAAAGTTAAAAATTTTTTTTCCAAAAAAAAAAAAAAAAAAAAATCGAAAAAAAGAATTGTGTCAAAACGTGTTGGAGGAACAGAACTTTTTACGGTAGATATGAAATAATAATGTACCCCTTAGTAAAAAAAAATACAGATATAATTTGATAAATTGGAACAAGTTATTTTTGATTTCGAAAAGTCTAACAACTTTAAAAATTTAGTTGAAACGTTTGATGAAACGTTTTATGAGCGAAACGCAAATTTATTTCGAAGTTTTATATTATTAAAAACTGGAAATAAATCCAAATTTATTTTTGTTTTCAAAGTAAATTGTCCAAATGAATGTTTGCATGATGGGTATGTGAAAATTTCATTTAATTATTGAAATTAAATATTGCTGGAATGTTAAATTTTCGAGTTAAATACTCTATATTTACTTTTTAAAAAAAATAGTATTAAATTAAAGTTAATTAAAAGCATAACAAAAACTGGATACTATCTAAGACTGGAAGTATGTTCTTTTTTAGCTTGAACTCTAGCAAAGTGCTTACTGTATAGCTAAATCCAAAACATTTAACTGACAATGATACAAGTAAACATATGTTTAATTTTTACACATGGACATAATATGATTGGAAAATCGTAAATCGTTTGTTTTTTTACCATATTTTGTTTTTCAAAACCATTGAATGTTTGTTTTTCAGTTATGTTTACCCCAACTATTTTATACTAAGTGTTTTGCTTTAATAAAAAACCAACTTCATTATAATTCTCATTACTTTAAGACAAGGTTTTTTTTATATTCGTCTTGATTGAAATAATATGAGATATTAACAAGTTAGAGTGTTATATTCGGCTGTGCCGAATCTTTTATACCCTTCGCCACTTTATCGAAAAATAAAAAGAAATAGTTAATATTTTTATATTTATACTTAAAAAATAATACATTACATTTGTTTCACAAGTAACACTGAATGCAACATAGGAAAATGAATTAGTGACCTCGGTTCAAATCTCAGCAGAACCCATTTTTTTTAACATAGTTGACAACAATGTGCATGATAATGTCCCTTAGATTGTCTTGCAGGATATTAGTGCCTTTTGTTCAAAAGGTCATCAATATTTGTTCGGAGTTATCGTCTTTGTGTCGCCGACAACTATGTCAAAGCAACAAGACATCGTCGATAATGTCTGCACGACTCGGAATACTGTGCTACTGCTTGTTTATACAAAAAAAAACACGACCTTGACTATTAGCAGCATAAATTGAAACCTATAATTTAAACGACTATGAGTATATGCCAGTATTGCCAGAATATATAATTGGAAAAGTACTAAATCATCAAAAAAAAACGTTATGCTAAACTATTCTATAGTAGCAAATTGTTTTGTACAAATATTTTCATTCATTGTAAACCTAAGTTCAAATGATAATATATAAACAATTCTTCTTCAGAATTATTTGTAATATTGGAACATAAAGTAAAAATAGGGCATATATTTTAGAACTGACAACCAATACCGTCAAATTTACTACGAAATTCTTTCTAAAAATCTAAAAGTATTGGATTAATATTCAAAGCATTTTACCTCTACAAATGTTAAATCTAGTACTGAAAGAGCTAAAATGGCAACACTGGTATATGCGGTTTGTCATATTTCATTCATATTTCGGATCAAAACATGTATTTTATTTATCAATAATTTTTGAATATAAGAACATTTTAAACCGCAATTTAAGTAGATATATATTAATGTTTTGAAAGATGAATCATAAAGCAAGGATTCTCACAAGAAAATCCTTCACAGACCCCCTTAAGAGACATTACAACTTGATATCGAATTTTTGTACCACAAGTAAGTACAATACTAAGTCAAAACTTTGAGAGATCATTATGTTTAATACCAAATTTGTATGCTTTTCAATGCTCAAACATATAACAAAAGTTTCAATTTTAAGTTTGAATTCTAATTGAGGTTTACTCTACAATAAGTGTCAAATAAGTGTCAAATAAAAATCGTACTTGTTGAGGAATTTTTACATCACTCTTAATTTAAATCAAGTTCACATATTAAAAAATATATAAAGTGCAAAATTTGCGATTAAAGTACTCTTGATCTGGCTGTCCTGTTTTCCATTTGAAACTAATAATAGCTCACAATTTTATTAAAAATGGATTATATTCACCAAAAAGTGAATATAGATAATTGACTTAATCTCGCACATACACTATTCTAATATTACTTTCAGCTTTCCATATTTATTTTAAATTATCTGAGGACAGAAAAGTCTAATTATATGCGATGGAAAATATATCAGAAAGAAAAAAAAAATATCAGAAGAAAAAAATTAATGTGTATTTAATTAAACGTTCTTCGTGACATATGAATCAAAATATATTTTATGTTTTATTTTATTGAATATTCTAACAACAAATCAAGAGGGAGTATATTTTATTTACATAATTAGTATATAACTCAATATTTATATATGAAACCAAAATAAATATTTTTCGCTATTTGGAATATTAAAAAGAAATACTTTCAATTATTCAAGTATTCAATTTACTTATTTAAGTATAAAAGAGCATTTTTTTAATTTGTATAAAAAGAGGAATCAAATCATATTTGTCAAATCATATTTGATCAAAAGTTATCACATATTTAAATAACAATAAATGGTTTTATCTTCCGCAACGATTCGCGAAATTTTTAAACAAGAAATATTCCTATTTAACGCAATTGAATGATAAAAACTGGACTATTATTTACAAAGGTCGTCAATCTTCAAACGGGCTTGCAATATTTGAGCTTAGTTATAGCTAAAATTTTATAAATAAAATAGTTTTTTATTTTCTTTCCTTATTTTTATTTTTATTTATTTTATAAAAACATATTAAACTTATATAGTGTTTATTATTATTTTATTTACATAATACTTAAAAATTATTCTATATCTAAATTGAGAAGAAGATCCTTATATTCCTTTGGAACTGAGATTTAGTAGAAGATTCTCATCTTCCTCCATTAGTTCCTTATACTCCGGAATTAAATTCAATGTTGCGCTCCCTGAAGTAGCTGCAGGCTCCAAATAGTTTGAAAAATCTTTCGCTTTATTTTTATGAAAATGATGATATTTCATAAAATGTCTTTTTTTATTCCACTTTGTGGAAAGGTCTCATTAATACAAAATTCACATATAAGCTTCTGTCTGTCCCTGATTTAAATAATTTTTAATTAAAAATTACTTTATTAATGCACCTCTGCATTAACAATTATTCTATCAATTTAATAATCGGCGGGAATTTAAAAAATGCTTAACGAAGCAAAATACTTCCCGGTTAGGAAAACCTTTGATCAATATTTATATATATATATATATATATTTTTTTTTTTCATTAGTCTGCTGACTTAATTAAAAGTGATTACACGTTAATTTTAAACAATATGCCTTCTTATAAATGTAAATATTGCAAGTCAATTTTTGTGGAAAGAGAGATGCTTGAAGGACATGAGATCCTTAATTGTTCGGAATGCTGGAAATGTTTCTCAAAAGAAAAATATCTAAAGGAGCATGAAAGGACTCATGCCAGCACATCCCATGTCAGTGGTAGAAGTCCGCCTTCCACTTCTAATAAATTTACTTGTATTAAAAGTGCTTTCAAAGAAAGAATTCTGACATACCTCTACAGAAACCAAAAAGAGGAAATTTTACATCTTTAAGAGTTTTTAGAAGATGTAAGCCATGATATTTTTGAATTTTTGAAGAATGCTATAAATAAAAATATAGCATTGACATACAATTTAGAAGTAGAGTGCGATTATATTAAAATTATAGAAGATGAAATAATGCTAACCACCATAACGCAAGGAACAAAAATGTCACTTATAACCATAAGTGATAGTATTGGAAAATCTTTGAAAGCACAATACACGTATATATGCAAAAAAATGTCAGAATTCCAGGAGAGAGATATTGGATTGTACCTAATACGATGAATGAAGCATTTGGAAATAAATATAAATAAGGCTTCATTCATTAGAGGCTCCAAATATATACCATTACCACATTGGATAAAGAAAAAAGATGCCTGTTTCAACTATCCAAATGATGATGAATATTGTTTCAAGTGGTGTATCATCGCTTCATTCTTATATAATTAAGAAAATTTATTTGCGAATTGTAATGGATTTCTTCTTATGGATGAAGAATGGTGTCACTACATTTTTATTAAAGATATCGGAAGGTAATTTAAATAAAAAATTAACCATATATTTTATAAATTAAATTATTATTATTCAAATATTTCAGATTAGTAAGATCAAGTTTAACTTCCCACCATGAACGAGTTTACATTTCCAATGCATGTCTTCAGTACTCTCCAAATAGGAAGATAATGCAAGACCATGATCTTAACTGCAAAAAAGTGGTACCGAAAATGTCAGAGAGTGATAATAACATTCTATATTTTAAAAACTATCAGAAGCAGTTAGATATACCGTTCGTTGTATATGCTGATTTTGAGACATATTTGGAAAAAATTGATAACGAGCAAGTAAATATACAAAAACATATAGCTTGTGCTTTTAGTTATTATACTAAGTGTAGTTTTAATGATAACTTAGATGAGTTTAATATTTATTTACAGAAACTATTTAAATAATTTCGTACCAATGACAGCATTCTCCAATGATGAAACAATTTTGTATAATCTCTCAACAATTTTTCACATTTGTAAACAAATTTTAGGAGCGAACAAAGTAAGGGATCATTGTCGCTTAACTGGCATATTTAGAGGAGCAGCCCATAGCTCATGTAATATTAATTATAAAATAGGCAAATTCATACCAGTATTCTTTCATAATTTTTCCTCTTATGATTGTCACTTACTTGTGAAAGAACTTTCACAATTTGAGGGAGATATAAAGGTAATTCCTCTTAATAGAGAAATATATATTTCATTATCAAAGTTTATTACAGTTGAAGAAAATCAGGGATGGCCTCCAGCTTAGAATCTTTCGCCAAAAATTTAACTGACAGTGATTTTCAAATTCTAAATAAAATTTATAATCAAAAACAACAATTTGATTTATTCAGAAGAAAAGGAGTATATCCTTATTCTTATATTGATTCGATGGAGCGCTTTAATGAAACTAATCTTTCTGCTAAATAAAAATTTTATAATATTTTAGATAGTTCGCATTATAGTGATGAAGCTTATGATCATGCTAAATCGGTTTGTACAACTTTTAAATGTAATAACTTGTTAGATTACACTAAATTATATTTAAAAACAGATGTTCTCCTCTTAAAAAATATTTTTCAAAATTATAAAAGTATCTGTAAAATTATATACAAACTTGACCCATGCCAATACTATACTGCTTCAGGTTTATCGTGGGATGCAATGTTAAGAACAACTAATATAAGGTTAGAACTTTTAAGTAACCTCAATATGTATAATTTTATACAAGACGGTATTAGAGGAGGTCTAGTACAATGTTCAAAGAGATATTCCAGAGTAAATAATAAATATTTAGAAGACTTTGATAGTAGTAAGCCTTCAGAATATTTAATGTATCTAGATGCTAACAATTTGTATCAGAATATCTCCCATATGGAGAATTCGAGTGGATTTGTGATGGTGATTACTTTAGAAATTATTGATGTAACTACTATATCGAATACATCTGATATTGGGTACTTTTTGGAGGTAGATTTAGAATATCCACACTATTTACATGAATTTCATAATGATTTACCATTGATTGATATTAAAAAAAAAAAAAAAAAATACACAGAGCATTAAAATTTCGACAATCTCCATGGTAAAAACATATATGGATTTGAATACATACCACAGAACAAGAGCAAAAAATGCTTTTGAAAAAGATTTTTTTAAATTATTAAATATTTCTGTATATGGAAGAACTATGGAAAATTTTCATAAACGCAAAGATATAAAAATTATTGCAGATTGGTAAACAACAAGGCGTAATCATTTAGGAGCTAGAGTATTAATTTCAAATCCTAATTTTTCGAGTATAGCTCAATTTTCAGAAAACATGTTTGCAGTTCAGTTAAAGATTATTCAAATAACTTACAACAAACCAATTTATTTAGGCTTTGCTGTGTTGGAACTCTCAAAATGGAAAATGTATTATTTTCATAATCAATACATGAAACCAAAATTTCAGTCGAATTTATCATTGAATTATATGGATACGGACTCATTCATATACATTATAAAAACAGGTGATTTTTATAGTGATATTCGTGAGGATATTGCCTTAAGGTTTGATACATCAGAGTATCATCCCAATAACATATTTAAACTCCCAATATTAAATAAGAAAGTTCTAGGCATAATGAAAGACGAGAATAGCGGGAAAATTATGAAGGAATTTGTGGGACTTCGATCAAAAATGTATTCATTCAAAACGGTTCACATGGAGGAAGTAAAGAAGTTCAAAGGAGTTAAAAAATCACGTATACAAAATTTATCAATAATAGACTACAAAAGGTCATTATTTGAAAGAAAAATAATTTCTGATACAATGCATACATTTAGATCGAAGTTTCACCAGTTGTATACACAGAAATTACATAAAGTTGTTTTGAGTTATGCGGATGATAAAAGAATTATTGCTTCTGACATTTTAGATTTCAAAGTGACTTTAATAACTTTTATACAGAGACAGATGACGATATTTTCTTGAATGTTGATAGTGAGTATATAGAATTTTTAAAAGATTCATCAGATGATGAATATTTAATGAGTGTAGATGTTTAAGTTGTACATTTAATAATTTAAATACTTTCATATTTTCTAACTTTATTTATTGTATATATTTCTATTGAATAGAGTTAACTCCTTAAGATATTATTAAAATATATTTTTTGATGAAAAATTATACTGATATTTATGTTATCACAGTGAAACAATAATAAATATATGTCTTTTATTATATAATAAATGTGTTTTATTTTTCAATATTTTTCTATTGTACATTTTCTATTTCGTAATCTAACTTTTTACGATTTCTAGTTAGTCGAGAAGAATATTGATATGGTAAAGTTGATTGCTTCAAATTTTTGTGATTTTCATCCTTTGATAATATTCTTATCGTTGGTGTCCCATTATTTGAAAAATGTTTAAGTCATTTAGCTGCTGAAGAGAAGTAGGATTAAGTTTTTGTATTGTTGTATCCATATCATTTTCATTAGTATAAATTTCAGGTAAATTTATATTAGATTGTGTTCCTACACTACTTGACTCTGGTTGCATGGTTTGAGTTTCAATATGTTTTTTTTTATATTTTCCTAGTTTGTGTTTCATTATCACGTAGGTTACTCAATTTAGAACTTTTAGTTTGATGAGAAGATGATATTTGGCTTCAAATTAAATATTTGGCTAATTCTTGTTTAATATAATACCATTTATTACTATCTTTTAGTGTGTGTGAACTATATATTGGTATTCGTTTTCGATGTAGAATATTTAATTTTAAATTTATCGTAAGTTGATGGATTAAGAACTATTAATTTGGATAAATTATTTGACATTTTCTAAAATTTTTCCAATATCTTCACTTAAAACGGATGAAATAATAATTGTTAGAAATCCTCCTTTTTGAATTAGATGTTTCCTCTTTTGTTTCATTGAGGTTTCTGGTGAACAAACTTTTCTAAATGCAGTTTTATATGGTTTTATTTTTGTGTTGTATTTTTATATGGTTTTATTTTTTATGGTTCTCATTAATTATATTAAAAAGTATTTCATTTATTGTTTTAATAACAACATCATCAACATGTTTCAGTATTGCATTTCGTAGTTTAGGATCTTCTTTCTGAAGAACGTAAAGAATATGTTTGTTCTCCTTCAACAGTTTTAGGTTCGAGGTCATTGTTTATATTTGCAAATATTAAATAGTGGCTTTAATTGAAAATATCCGTCCTAAATCTTAATGCGTTGTGTATTTGTTGAGTGAGATCAATTAATAAACAACCATTAGCCTCTTGCGTTCAGCTATTGTATACATTAACCAGAGCTTTTGAGTTTTCTGGGTATACTTGGCGAGCTAAATATTGAAATTGTAATTATCCGTAGGATTTTTAAACATAACTATATATTTAGAGTTTAAAGAAATATCTCTGGAATAAGCACCTTTATGAAAAATGTTTTATGTTACTAAAATCACAGCTAAATTTCTATGATGAGATCCCTTAGTAAAAAGTTTACACACTTTTTTATTAGATGATTCAAGCATTAATTCATCCAATATTATTAAAACCGATTCATTTTCTGCAGTAGCAAAATCCTCTGGAATACCTTGTATGTACTCTACTTTGTTAATTCTCGGAAGAGAATTTTTTTTCTGCAAAACACCGATCTATGTTTTTAGATATTAAATGTTGATTTTTTATCAAATTCATAATAAATGTGGATCTCCCACAACCAGAGGGACCACAAATCATTATAGTGAATGGATATACATATAAGCTGTTGAAATAGTTTACACTTTTGTACACGACATTTAAATGAAGTGAAGCATTAACATCCTATGTATATAAATATGAGTTAAAGAATTCTTGTTCATGAACTACATCATCAAGCGACAAAGAGCTTTCGGCACCGACGATTTATTTAAAGGGGTATTTTAGATGCGTGGCAGATTGACTTAGTAGAAAGGTTTTAACACGTTCACCACTCATTAATTTTTCGCGCTTTCAAAAAAAAAAAAAAAATATGTCACATAAATGTGACATGAGTTTTCTGAGCAATTTTCTTAAGAGAAACTATGTGTCACGTATTTCTGACATACACAAAAGTCACATATAAGTGTCATGAGTTTTGGGAAGTACTTGTGTCACGTATGGGAGTCACTAATAGTTTGATTTTCATTTCATTTGTAACGTTTCTCCAAGATCATTTTCTTCTATGTTATTCCCATCTTCTGAGTAATTTTCTTCCCCAGACTCTTCATCCTCACTTTTGTGGCGAAGCTGCCTCCAGAATCTTAAAAATCTAGGTCACTTTCGCTGGAATTCAAAATAGCCTCAATAATTTCCTCCTCAGATACTTGTTTTCTTCTAGTACCCTCCATTCTAAACAATCAACGAAAAATATACACATATATATAAATACATATATGTTTTCTATGTTAGTATATAGATAGTTGAAGCATTGTAAAAAAAAATTACCTTAAAATTTTTAATATCAATATTCACACTTTTACTTATAAGAACCTTCTTCTATGGCTATTGTGACACGAATGAACTGATAAAAGCGCAATTCAAACTTATTTTCACATAAATTAGCACATTGCAAAACTTCGGGGAATACCCCTTGAAAAAACGAAATTTTAAAATAACAGCTTAGCGCATATACAAACCGCAACATTCGTATATATCTGACACCTTGCCAGAAACTAAAACATGCAAGAAAATTACTTCCTACAAACTTTCATGAAATAACAGCTTAGTACATTTTAGTAATTTTACGACACATATATGTGACATGAGTTTTTTTGAAACATTCCACGTCACATATATGTGATGCTGAGTTGCGAACGTGTTAAATATATGCTTACTGTAATTGATGTATTTTCAAAGTATGCATACGCATTACCACTAAAAACTAAAACAGGAATAGAAATTTCGAAAGCATTAAAAAATATAATAAAAATAAACAAAGGAAAATCTCCCAAAAATATCCATTCTGATCAAAGGAAAGAATTTTATAATATCTATTTTAAAACTCTTATGAAAGAATATGAAATTAACCATTACCACGCTTTTTCAAGTATGAAGGCATCAATAGTTGAACGTTTTAATAGAACTTTAAAAAATAAAATGTGGAAACAATTTAGTATGCAGGGAAATTATAAATGGATAGATATATTAAATAAATTATTGAAAGAATATAATTCTTCATATAATCGTTCTATAAAAACAAACACCCAATAATAAGAAAAATTAACAGAAGCTTCTTAACACTGTATACAGTAATTTGAAGGATTTAAAAGGAGGAAAATGTAAAATAAATGATTTAGTTCGCATTAGTAAATATAAAAATCAATTTGAGAAAGGATATACACCAAATTGGCTTAAAGTGAAAAGGAGAAAAACTTTTGTTAAAATGGCTTGGTTTCGGAAAAGAATATAATTCATCAGAACGATATTAGTAAATAATATATGTATAACAAATAACATACTATATTAATCATTCTTTTTAAAGATGGCTTCAAGTATAGAAGAAGAAAATATTTATGTTACTTTATTATGTAATAATTCAGTGGATATTTATTAAAATACTCCAAACACTTTTACAAATTTGCTAGCGCAATCTCTAAATTTGGATGATCACTATATCTGGAAAGAAATAATCAAAATATTGTTAAACGTAGAAAACGTAGAATACAATTTCAAATGTCGACACACAAGCTATAGTACATGGAAAAACTAAAATGTCAAAGAATAGTGCAAATAATGAATATGAAGATATTAAGTTAAAATTTCACAAACTCTTAGAAAGCTCTAATAATTTTATGATAACAAACCCCAGTCTGAATAATAAAATAAAACTTTTGAATAAATTAAATGATACTCCAAAAAGTAATGTATCCACAGAAAAAAAAAAAAAAGATTTAAGTGATAAAAAATGAGATCCTTTAAATAAGTTAAAGAATGATACCTCACAATGAAAGACAAAAGAAAGACAACAAATTTGATTCTTATACTATTATACATGAATTAGAAAACATTGATAAGGATTCCATTTTGACATCAACAAACCACATTCTGCACAAATCTTTAACCAAATTTCAGATAATATGACAAATTATTTTACTAAAGTTTTTTTTTTACCAGATATAAATGAAATTGTATTTATTTACCCTGATATAATTAAACCACGATATGAAGGTATTAAAAAAAAAACCAAATGTTTGAAAATATTTTCAATATCTACATTAAAAAATTATATTCTTTTAATAGAATTGAATATTTTCCTATTGAATATAATGATTCGAAATGATGATGGAGGAATAATAAGTTTGAATGAATCCATACCAGTTTATTGTACTCTGCACTTTAAAAAATATATAAAATAAATGTTTAGTAAAATGTTAAATCATTTTTGTGATAACTATTAATGTGATGTATACAAATTATTATAATAATTCATAATTGATAATGTTCAAAATATTGGTGAAATATATACATATACACCATGGTTTTTGCTATATGGAGGTGGTATTGGATCACTGTTTTCATCTTTGTTTTCACACCTGAAACCATTCTTGAAAACAGGATTAAATTATTTAAAAAATAAATCAATAGACAATGGAAAAGAAATTTTGAAGGAAATCGAAACAAAACCTGTAAAATATATTCTATTTAAACAAGGGTGAAAAATTATGAATAATATTAAAGAAGCTACTATTGAAAAAATGAAGCAATGCAGAAAGGTAAGGGGAAGCATATAAAACTAAAACCTCATAATAAATCCAAACGTTGTAGAGGAAAGAACTTCAACGATATTTTTGGAAATTTAAAATGTCGGGATTTACAGAATGTATGAAAAGTGAATTGAAAATATTTGAATCTCCCCCAATTTAAACTGGCGTAATTAAAACAGAAGAAATATGTTATAATATAATTGCTTCATTGAACAACTCTAGTACAATTGAATTTGTATCATTAGGAAATGGTGAAACATATAGAGATCTTAATAGTATTTATCTCAGACTAATGCTTAAATTCAAAGGAACTGGAGGCATTGTTAATAACTTGTTGCATTCCATATTTAGAAATTGTTCAGTTCATTTTAACAACAAAAGTGTATCTCAACCTGATAGCAACTATCACTATAGAGCATACATGGAAATATTGCTCAATTATGGAAATGATGCTAGATCAATCCATTTTGAATCGTGTGGTTGGGCTACTGATGTAAATAAATGCTTTTCGGAAAACTTCATGTAGATGTATTTAATCAACAAAAGTACTTCTTAATAATGTGGATCTTAAGGTTACATTAAATTTGGAGAAACCAGAATTTTACATTTTAGAAAGTGGGGATAAAAATGAATCTCGTCTAAGAATACATGAAGCTAATTTATAAATAAATCATCTTACTATTAATAGTAGTATATTAATGGCACATCATAATTTAATGCAATTTACCCATATAAGAGAGTAGAAATTAAGACCTTTACTATACATCCAGGAAACCATTCATTATCTCTAGATAATGTTATACTTGGACAATTACCAAATTTCTTAATTTTTGGAATGGTGTCGAACAAAGCTTATACTGAAGATAGAAAAGAAAATCTATACATCTTTCAACATTTTAATTTACAAAGATTTAATTTGAATGTTAATGGAGTACAATTTCCAGCACAGCCTATAGAATTTAACTACAACAATGGAGGAATACTAAAAACTCGTGTTTATCAAACCCTATTTAAAGGTTTTGATAATGGTCATCAAAATACAAAGGAACTTTTTGATAGCGGATTTTTTCACTAGCTTTTGATTTAACACCAGATGACAATAATAATTCTAATTGTGGAAATTTAATAAATCAAGGAACTATTCGAATAGAAGGACATTTTGTGAAATCAATTACGGAAGCAATTACCTGCTTAGTATATTGTGAATTTGACAGTATAGTAAAAATTTATAAGTCTCGCACTATAATTCAAACGCTATGAACTCAATAAATATTATAAATACTTTAAATTAAAATAATTATACATAATATATATTTAAAGGAGTTTTTGCGAGTAATAAATTACCGAAGACACCTGTTATAAAATCATCATTTTACATAGCCAACACTGATCCATCTTATAAGACTGGACGGCATTGGGTCGCTTTTTATTTCCCTGAAATTTTTTTTGCTTTGCAGGTCAACTTCCAATAAAACCATTTATTTCATTTCTAAACCGAAATTCTAAAACATTTGTATACAATAAAATGCGAACTCAAAGTGAATCATCAATGTTTTGTGATATATATTGTTGTATTTTTATTTATTTAAGATGTAAAAATTTAACTATTAATAAAATTTTAAATATTTTTAATTATTTTAATTTACATGAAAATGATATGTTAGTCTTAAGTATATTTAAATACTTTTATTTGTTTTTATAGAAAATAATAAATAAATAAATAAGAAAAATATATATTATTTTGGTTTTATTCCAAGCTCTTTTTCCACATTTAGTAAATTCTACAGGAGAATTTTATCACGACCATCATGCAATGCAAGCAATAGTGGAATGTCTATAGGTGGCAGTATTTTGACCCTTGTTTGAAGTATAATTTGATTCAATTTTAGTGTTGTTGGATGTATCCATTATTCTGAATATGTTGTTCTTGATAGATAGCCAATTATTTACAGAAATTATTTCTAAAATTCAAAATTCATAAGACTCTAAGTTCAAATTTGCAAGAAGTTATTATAAAGAAAAAACAAAAAAATTGTTTAAAGTTGTATTATTTTTTTATTTATTATTATTATTTTTTTACTTTAAAATTAACATATTTGAAATTAAAAATATTTTCCCTATTTACTTATTTTAGACGTTTAGATAATAAATAATATATTTTTATAAAATCCCCTTATAAGTTGTTTATGCTTTCTACAATTACAAGTATTAGGACCAACGTTTGCTTTATCATCCGATCATGAACAGTTTTTGAGAGATGATATGGATGATATAGGTTCTTTATTATAATTTCCAGTATTATTAATAAGTGCCAAATACTCTTCCATTGTTTTTTGATATTCAACAAAAATTAAACCATCAAAATCTTTAAGAAATTTTTTAAAATTTATATATGTGACATCTTTATTATAAAGCTTTCTTTTTACAATTAGTTAGTTTTTAAAAACAATGATACTTATATACTAATTAAATAATTTTCTTTATTAATAATTTCTTGGAATTTTAATATTTTCCCAACTGAAATATGATTGAGAATTTGGGATGATTACAGTGGAGTTTTCACTGACTACCTCTTCCAATTCCAAAACATTTAAACCATTATCTAACTTCCTCCTTAAGGTAAATTGTTCATTATTAACTCTATCTATTACTTAATCTTCCAAGTTAATATATCGTTTGGGAAGATATAACATTCCCTCTTCAAGCTCTGCCATCATCATATTTCCATATTTATTCTTATGGCAGAACATATTAAATACCTTATATGGCTTTGATGGTAGTAAATCTTTTGCTAGATTAATTTAAATTATCTATGGAACTATTATAGCGAAAGTCTCTAGATTTTGTGGGAATAATTTTCCTGTCAAGTTCCATAATTGATATAAAAATAGGTAGGGCAAGGTAGCTTTCCATAGTGAATATCTATTATTGTATATCTAAAGAACTATTCAACTTAGTAGGAATTATATTATTTAATATATTTAAACTGTCAAAAAATAATTAATAAATGAATAAATAATAATTACTCAGAGTGATAGAGGGTTTGGCACAAAGAAATAAAATATTTATTTTGTAAGATCAAATTTCATTTGAAATTTGATTACATTAATTTCTCTTAGAGTTCTCACTAAATTCTGATCAGTTTTTTAGTTATCATAATAAATTATTTTTATATTTATAGATATTTTTCATTCAATCTCTTTATAAATACGTTCGTATTATTTTTGTAGAGAACATTCGTTTCGGGAATTATAAATCTCAGGGTCCCATAGAGTATACTCTGGGTTCTTATAGGGATTGGATTCGTAATAATGAAGGACAAATGTTTGTGACAAAGAAATTAATAATTAAAGTTTTATATAGTGAATATTATCTAATATTATAAAACACAAAACATATGTTTTTCTTTTTCAAAAATACTTATTTTGGTAAATATTTATGCAAACGTTATTTACTTTTCTAAGTATTGACACCCATAACAATATTAGTCTTTATTTGCCTAAGATGAAATTAAAAAAGGAAAGTAATATTAATATAATTAATAAATTATTTTTATGGAATATTCTAGATTACTTGCATGACTTAAATTCTAGATTAAGTTAAACACACGCAGCAAGTAGCAGGTATAAATATCAGCATATTTTCAAACAGCTCCACAGTATTGCTAGTGCAATTAAAGTTAATAACATTTAAAACTAATAACATTAAAAAAAAGAACGATGAAGTTATTTTCTTTAATTTTTGTTCTATTGGCCACTATACTTGTCTTAGGGGCTCAGTCTGAACAAGCTGTTCTATATAATTTAAAGGATCCTATTTCTGACCAAATTTATAATGTTGAAGCTAATTGAAAGAAATCGAGACTACGCTTAAAGAAATTATGACCGAATTAAAAGAAAAGGGTACGGAATTAGATGAAAATACTTAGGCTGATTTAGAGAAAAAAAAAAGTTACAAAAAACCGTATCTGAACTGAAACTCAAGATTATTGAAATCAAAAACGAAAAAATAGTTGATGTTCAGGAATCCTTTTCTGATTTGGATAAAAATTGAAATATGAGTTAAAAATTGTTGCCAATGAAAATAAATAACAACCTAAAGATGCCCTAGAAAAAGTTGAAGCTAAAGGAAAAGGTAGCTGATTTGGAAATAGAAGCTAAAGCTGCTTTTGAAAATTTTGAAGCTAAATTGAATGAAATCGTGACTACGCTTAAAGAAAGGATGGCCGAATTAGAAGAAAAAGATGCGGAATTAGCTGAAGATACTAAGGTTGCTTTAGGGAAAAAAAATAGCTGAACTAAAAGAATCAAAAAGTATGTCACAGAAAGCAATATATAAATTGGGAGAAGTACTGTTTATTTTGAAAACCAAAAAAAAAAAAATGTATATTTTGATGATTTGAAGAAAAAAAATATATAAAGGTAAGTTAGAAGCTGCCGCAAAAAAAAAATAAAGTTCAAATTAAAGATGCTTTAGAAAAAGCTCAGGCTAGCTTGAATGCAAAAGAAGCGGAGCTACAAGAGGAGGAAGCTGAATTATACAAAATAGATAGTAACATAGGTTACTGATTTGGGTGTAAGAGTTTGGTCAGAAGGAAACAGCATAGAAATGTTTTGGTAAGTTTTGTCCGATATTTTGCACAGTGGAGCAGAATCGAAATTTTTTGGAAATAAATCTGTAACTTCTGATCGACTGGTTGGATTTTCATGAAACTCTAAGCCCCTCAGCGGCAGAGCTAAGGGGGCTCAAAGTTAGGTACCTCTGACATAAAAAATTTTTAATTACTTACCAAATTTTTAACCATCAAAAATAGATAAATAAATACATTTCTTAAATTTATATAAACACCATAAATGTAAACTTATAAGTTAAAATAGACATTTTTTGTTTGTTTTGTTATTTTAAATTCATTAATAGAAATATATGAATGCTTAGAAAAGGATAAAGATTTAACTTAAATTTGGGAAATGTGGCAACCCTATTAAAAATAAAAAATATTTATTAATTAATTTTATAAAAATATTTTGTGTGTAGATATTATTAAAAGTGTACAGAAATGTTCATAATTTTCTAAGTAATTATTCATGCAAAACTAAAGGCAAAATTTGCAAGTTTGTAAAGATATACAATAAATCGGAAATATAAAAGTTTAAAGGCGCATATTTCTGAAATGAGGCATGATATTGACTTGAGTCTTTTTGAAAAAGATCGGAAATTATATGTGTTAAAGGAATACATATTTTTAAAATTTAAAATAAACCAAACAAAAGGCCCAATTTGGGGTTTCTGGAGAAAATACACATTTTTTAATTGTAATAACATATTTGTTTATAAAGATATCTTAATGAAATTTGCAGGAAATATGGATCTTATTAACATAAATAAATAAAAGCGCGTTATCCAAATTTCAATCAGGGGTAGGGTTTTCCTGAATTCCCAAAAAAAACTAATGAAAAATCCCAAAAATGGGATTTTTTACATTTTTGGCTATAGAATCCACATTTTTCCGAAGTCCCGTATATTTTGATTTAAAGCTTTGAACAACATATTGAAGATTCTTAAAATATATTCCGCTTGTCGATTCGTGCTTTGGGGTTTGAGAAAATATGGTCTAAAAACAAAACTATCATATAAAATGGGTTGAATTCGGTAGGGTGTGTACCACGACCAATTGAGTTATTGGGCTTGTTTTTTATTTTAAAGTCATCTCTGTGAAGTTGCCTTTCAGAAAAGTCCAAACTTATTATCTGTTGTTAGAGATTTTTTTTTTGTTTTAGATAAAAAAGTGTGTATATACTTTTTCAGCTACAGAAACACAAAAAGTCGTCTTTTTTGCAATTTTCAAATTCAAAATCGTTTATTTTTGGACTCGGTAAAGATATCGACTTCAAATTCTTTTTTTATTCAATAGATAATTCTGCCCTTTAACTAGTTAAGAAAAAAAACTGATAAAATTTTTCGGAAATACTAGGATATATATGAAAAAACTGGACCAAGAACATGCAAAATTATGATGCTTAAAAGTTCAAACGCAAATAAGAGATAAATAGGATATGTACACATGTTTTTTATAGATCTTATCAGGGCCTTGAAATCGGACGAGAAACAAAAATTTTGCAAGCGATTAAAAATTTTTTATGTCAGAGGTACCTAATTTTTAGCCCCCTTAGCTCCGCCTCTGGGGGGATTTTTGTGTTCCTCTTGGAAATATAACATTTTACACTCCTCTGCTACGCCTCTTCCAAATTTCATGAAGAAGTTACAGATTTATTTCCAAAAAATTTCGATTCTGCCCCACTGTGCAATACAGAGCTGTATTACATGGAATTACTTCGTGGGTAATGTTTTAACTCGACTTATTTTGTTCTCTATTATTCTAACGTTTTTTTTCTTTTTTTTTCTCATATTTATCTAACCATAGATATATTATATTTAAATTAATTCAAGTTTTATATAGTGAATATTATCTAATATTATATAACACAAAACATATGTTTTTCTTTTTCAAAAATACTTATTTGGTAAATATTTATGCAGATGTTATTTACTTTTCTAAATATTGATACCCATAACAATATTAGTCTTTATTTGCCTAAGATGAAATTAAAAAAAAAGAAAGTAATATTAATATAACTAATAAATTATTTGCATGGAATATTCTAGATTACTTGCATGACTTAAAACTTCTAGATTAAGTTAAACACACCCAGCAATTAGCAGCTATAAATACCAGCATATTTTCAAACAACTCCACAGTATTGCTAGATCATTTAAAGTAAATAAAAAACGATGAAATTATTTTCTTTACTTTTTGGCCTACTGGCCACTATACTTGTCCTAGTGGCTCAGTCTGAACAAGCTGTTCTATATAATTTAGAGGATACTATTTCTGACCAAATTTATAATGTTGGAGCTAACTTGAAAGAAATCGAGACTACGTTTAAAGAAAGGATGGCCGAATTAAAAGAAAACGGTGGAGAATTAGATGAAGATGCTAAGGCTGCTTTAGAGAAAAACATAGCGGACTTAAAAGATGCAGAAAATAAGTTACAAAAAACCGTATCTGGACTGAAGCTGAAGGTTTTTCAATTGAAAAAAGAAAAAATAGATGATGTTCTGAGATCCTCTTTTGATTTGCTTGACAAAGTGATTAAATTGAAATATGAGTTAAAAACTGCTGGCAACGAATATAAAAAACAAATTAAAAATTCTCTTAAAAGCGTCAAAGCTCAGTTGAGTGCGAAAAAAGATGAGGTGTGGGAAAAGGCAGTTGTTTTGGAAATAGAAGCTAAACCTGCTTTTGAAAATGCTCAAGCTAAATTGAATGAAATCGAGACTACGCTTAAAGAAAGGATGGCCGAATTAGAAGAAAAAGGTGCGGAATTAGGTGAAGATACTAAGGCTGCTTTAGAGAGAAAAATAGCTGAACTAAAAGACTCAAAAACTATGTCTCAAAAAGCAATAAATAAACTGGGAGAAGTTCTGTTTTTTTTGAAAGCCCAAAAAAGGGTTTATATTTCGGAATACATTTATGATTTGAAGAAAAAAATATATAAACTGGAAGCTAAGTTAGAAACAGCCGCCAACAAAAATAAAGTTCAAATTAAAAATGCTTTAGAAAAAGCTCAAGGTAACTTGAATGCAAAAGAAGCGGAGCGACAAGAGGTGGAAGCTGAATTATACAAAATGAATAAATATCTTTCAGAATAAGTTACTGATTTGGGTGTAAGAGTTTGGACAGAAGGAAACAGCATAGAAATGTACTGTTAAATATTGTCAGATATACTGTTTTGTTTATTCTTTTAAAAGAAATATTTTGAATTGGCTTAATGTTTAATTATATTTGATTATCTTAATGCAATAAATTTTTTATCTGTTTTTTAAGCAATGTTTCGAAATAAAAGTTTTTTATTTTATTATAATACAATAAATGATATTATATAAATAAAGAAGAGAGAGTGCGAGCGACAATCTCCTTCGACTCGAAATAAAAGTTAAGGGGACGATTTATATCCCATAACAAATAGAGAGAATACAAATGTTTGTTAACATTTTTTCATTCTTGATACTTGTTTAATGATCTTAACCTAGACTTTGGTGTAAATTTGTTTAAAATATTTAATGGTGTGGTATAATCAGTTATTGTTACACTGCGAGTTGTTAGGAGATGTGTAATGTAAACGCTGTATTTTTATTTGTTTTATTATTTGTTTCAGACATATATATATAATCCTGAATAAAACTTTCCATTAGCTAAACTTGCAAGTTTTGACATGAGTGTCTGGTATCCTTAAAAACATGGAGTCTTTTAGATGTGAAATTGAGAAAAATAATTTTACGCTTAATGCAAATTTGAAAATATATTTTATGTTATATGAAAGAGAATTTGTATAACTTATTATACCATAGGAGATTGGATAATATATGTATATGCTGATGTTTATAACTTTTAAGTGAATTAGTCCAACACTGATTTCAAAGTATAACGTTCAATTTAACATCACTTCTTGATTAGAGATAACAATATCCGTCCTTCCGTCTGGTTGGATGTGTGTCCATGTGAAGCTAAAGGAAAAGGTAGCTGATTTGGAAATAGAAGCTAAAGCTGCTTTTGAAAATTTTGAAGCTAAATTGAATGACATCGTGACTATGCTTAAAGAAAGGATGGCCGAATTAGAAGAAAAAGATGCGCAATTAGGTGATGATACTAAGGCTGCTTTAGTGAAAAAAATAGCTGAACTAAAAGATTCAAAAATTATGTCACAAAAAGTAGGAAATAAACTGGGAGATGTTCTATTTTTTTTGAAAATCGAAGAAAAAGTTTATATTTTGAAATTCGTTGATGATTTGAAGAAAAAAATATATAAACTGAAAGATGAGTTAGAAGCTGCTGCCAACGAAAATAAAGAACAAATAAAAGATGCTTTAGAAAAAGCTCAGGCTAGTTTGAATGCAAAAGAAGTGGAGCTAAAAAAGGAGGAAGCTAATTTGGACAAAATATCTAAATACATTTCAGGATAGGTTACTGATTTGGGTGTAAGAGTTTGGTCAGAAGGAAACAGCATAGAAATGTCTTGGTAAATATTGTCAGATATTTTGCACAGTGGGGCAGAATCGAAATTTTTTGGAAATAAATCTGTAACTTCTGATCAGCTGGTTGGATCTTCATGAAATTTGGTACAGACATAGCAGAGGGCCGTATAGTGTTAAGTTTAGAAGGGGGACAAGCTGAATATATTTTAATAATCTTCAATATGTTGTTAAAAGTTTTAAATCAAAATCTAGGGCACTTCGGAAAAATGTGGATTCTATAACCAAATTAGTTTTTTTGCGAATTCAGGAAAACCCTACCCCTGACTGAAATTTGGTTAACGCGCTTTTATTTATTTGTGTTAATAAGATCCACATTTCCTGCAAATTTCATTAAGATATCTTTATAAACAAATATATTATTACAATTAAAAAATTTGTATTTTCTCCAAAAACCCCAAATTGGGCCTTTCGTTTGGTTTATTTTAAATTTTAAAAATATGTATTCCTTTAGCATATATAATTTCCGATCTTTTGCAAAAAGTTTCAAGTCAACATCATACCTCATTTTAGAAATATGTGCCTTTAAACTTTTATATTTCCAATTTATTGTATATATGACTATATTTTTACAAACTTGCCACTTTTGCCTTTAGTTTTGCATGAATAATTACTCATTATGAATACTTGTGTATACTTTTACTAATATCTTTACACAAAATATTTTTATAAAAATAATTAATAAATATTTTTTATTTTTAATATGGTTGACAAATTTCCCAAATTTAAGTTAAATCTTTATTTATCCTTTTCTAAGCATTCATATATTTCTATTAATGAATTTCAAATAACAAAACAAAAAAAAATGTCTATTTTAACTTAATCAATAAGTATTTTATTAGTTTTATTTTTGAAAGTTACTTTTTTTTATTATGCAAATTACAAATTATACACGTTTGGAACCTTGAAATAAATATTAGATAAACCGGCAACTTTACTACTACGATAGACTGTTAGCACATAGAGTTTTTCCAATGTAACATACAATTTGTTAAAATTAAAGTGATTTTCCAAGGTGCGCTATGGTCAATTATGAACCGATGTTCGTGAAATTTGGCACATTTACTATAATTAAAAAAAAAAAAACTTATTTTTGTTGAATTTTATTTGATAAATTAAAAAGCCTAAAATCGCATTTCGAAAGGACATTTGTTAAGTGGGTCATAATAAGTTTCAGTAAACTTTGTTATTATAATTCTCAAGATATATATATATATATATATATATATATATATATATATATATATATATATATATATATGCCACATTTTATAACGATATCTTAAAAATTTGTATCTGTTCACATGGACACACATCCAATCAGACGGAAGGACGGATATTGTTATCTCTAATCAAGAAGTGATGTTAAATTGAACGTTATACTTTGAAATCAGTGTTGAACTAATTCACTTAATCGTTGTAAACATCAGCATATACATATATTACCCTAATCTCCTATGGTATAATAAGTTATACAAATTCTCGTTCATATAATATAAAATATATAGTTTTTCAAATTTGCATTAAGCGTAAAATTGTTTTTCTCAATTTCACATCTAAAAGACTCCATATTCTTAAGAATACCAGACACTCATGTCGAAACTTTAGTATAGCTAATGGAGAGTTTTGTTCAGGATAATATATATATATATATATATATATATATATATATCTGAAATTTAAAATAAAACAAATAAAAATACAGCGTTTACATTACACAGCTCCTAACAACACACCATTAAATATTTTAAACGAATTTACACCAAAGTCTAGGTTAAGATCATTAAGCAAGTATCAAGAATGAAAAAATGTTAACAAACGTTTGTATTCTCTCTTTTTGTTATGGGATATAAATCGTCCCCTTAACTTTTATTTAGAGTCGAAGGCCATTGTCGCTCGCACTCTCTTTTCTTTATTTATATAATATCATTTATTGTATTATATAATCCTAATAAAATAAAAAAATAAAAAATAATAATAAAATAAAAAACTTTTATTTCCAAACATTGCTTAAAAAACAGTTAAAAAATTTATTGGATTAAGATAATCAAAGATAATAAAATATTAAGACAATTCAAATTATTTAATTTTGAAGAATAGACAAAACAGTATATTTGACAATATTTACCAAGACATTTCTATGCTGTTTCGTTCTGACCAAACTATTACACACAAATCAGTAACCTATCCTAAAATGTATTTAGATATTTTGTCCAATTCAGCTTGCTCCTCTTTTAGCTCCTCTTCTTTTGCATTCAAACTATCCTCGGCTTTTTCTAAAGCGTCCTTAATTTGTTCTTTATTTTCGTTGGAATCAGTTTCTAACTCATCTTTCAATTTTTTTACTTTTTTCTTTAAATAATCAATGGATTCCATAATATTAATTTTTTCTTCGATTTTCAAAAAAAAAAGAATATTTCTCAGTTTAGATATTACTTTTTGTGACATACTTTTTGAATATTTTAGTTCTACTATTTTTTTCCCTAAAGCAGCCTTAGCATCTTCACCTAATTCCGCACCTTTTTCTTCTAATTCGGCTACCCTTTCTTTAAGTGTAGTCTCAATTTCTATCAATTTAGCTTCAGAATTTTCTACAGCAACTTTAGCTTCTGTTTCTAAATCAGCTATCTTTTCATCTAGCTCATGTTTTTTGGCACTCAACTCGGCTTCGACCTTTTTTAGAGCATCTTTAATTTGTTCTTTCTTTTCGCTGGCATCAGATTTTAACTCATTTCTCAATTTAAGCGTGCTGTCACGCAAATCAAAAAAGGATTCCAGATCATCAACTACTTTTTCGTTTTTCAATTCAATAAGCTTGAGTTTCAGTTCAGATACGGTTTTTTGTAACTTATCTTTTGCATCATTTAGGGCAGTTATTTTTTTTCCTAAAGCAGCTTTAACTTCTGCACATAACTCAGTACCCTTTTCTTTAAATTCTTCCAAATTTTCTCTCAACACGGCCAATACATTTTCTAAGCTAGCTTCAGCATATTCTAGAGCATCTTCAGCTTCTTCTTCTGAATCAGATTTTTTTGCACTCAAATCAGCCTTGGCTTTTTCTAGAGCATCCATAGTTTTTCCTTGCTTTTCGTTGACGCCAGTTTTTAACTTATTTTCCAATTTTTTCACTTTTTTCTTTAAAGCAGCAATGGATTCCTCAGCCTTATCTATTTTTTCCTTTTTCAATTCAAGAATTTTATCGCGAAGGTGAGATATAGTTTCTTGTAACTTATTTGTTGCAACGTTTAAGTAAGCTATTTGTCTCCCTAAAATAGCCGTAGATATTATATTCATTTCATTTACCTTCTCTTTCCATTCTTCCTTCTTTTCCTTAAGTAGGTCTACCGCTACTTTTAATTTTTTTTCAGCTTCTTCCGAGGCTCTTTTAGCAGTACTTTCTAAACCAGCTTTTTCGATACTCAAATTTAACTCAAGTATATTTAGAGCATTTCTAATCACACCTTTCTTCTGATTGGAAGCAGTTTCCAATTCACATTTCAATAAGTCTATATTATCCTCAAAAACAGCAACTGATTCCTTTAAAGTAACAACTTTATTTTGTAAATCAAGATAAATTTTGTCAAAAATAATATCCTTTAAATTATATAAAGCAGTTTCTTGAGACTGAGCCACTGGGACAAGTATAATTGCCAATAGGCCAAAAAGTACAGAAAAAAACTTCATCGTTCCTTTTCTTAGTTTAAATGTTATTTACTGTGGTATTATTTAAAAATATATTGGTATTTATACTTGCTAATTTCTGGTTGTATTTAACATAATCTAGAAGTTTTAAGTCATGCAAGTTATCTAGAATATTCCATGCAAATAATTTATTAGTTATATTAATATTACTTTCTTTTTTTAATTTCATCTTAGGCAAATAAAGACTAATATTGTTATGGGTATCAATATTTAGAAAAGTGAATAACATCTGCATAAATATTTACCAAAATAAGTATCTTTGAAAAAGAAAAACATATGTTTTGTGTTATATAATATTAGATAATATTCACTATATAAAATTTTAATTAATTTAAATTTAGTATTCCATGGTTAGATAAAGATGAGAAAAAGAAAAAAAAAAAACGTTAGAATAAGAGAAAATAAAAAAGTCGAGTAATAGAGCTATGTATTGTTAGATGCTTTTTATAATTCAACTTTAAATTTTCTCTTTTACCCTAAATTAAATTTCTTATCCATAAAATTAGTCAGTTTAAAATTATAGATTTAAATTTAGAAGAAATTTTTCTTTGTCACAAAACTGATTTCAACAGACATTTGACCATCATTATTATAATTCCAATCCCTATAAGAACCCAGAGTATACTCTATGGGACCCATAGATTTATAATTCTCGAAATGCAGAATGTCTGTAAAAACACGAATGTCTCTACAAATAATACGAATGTATTTATAAAGACAATGAAACATTTCTAAAAATATAAAAAAACTTAATTTGTTATGATAACTACAAAAGTGACCAAAATTTAGTCTAAACTCTAACAGAAATTAGTGAAATCAAATTTCAAATGAAAACGTATAGTTTTGCAATTTTGTCAACGTTTTCGTATCCCCCTATCTTACAAAATAAATATTTTATTTTTTAGTGCCAAAGCCTCTATCACTCTGAGTAATTATTATTTATTCATTTACTTTTTTATTTTTTGACAGTTTAAATATATAAAATAATATAATTCCTACTAATTTGCACATGATGGATATGAATATGGCTAAAAATTTTAATTCGGTTGAGTAGTTCTTTAGATATACAATAATAGATATTCACTATGGAAAGCTACCTTGCCCTACCTATTTTTATATCAATTATTGAACTTGACAGGAAAATTATTCCCACAAAATCTAGAGACTTTCGCTGTAATAGTTCAATAGATATGCGATAATTTAAATTAATCTAATATAGAAGCTAACACTTCCCCTAAAGCTGCCTGCCCTATTTTCGTATCAGTTATAGTTCTTGATAAGGAAATTGTTTCCGCAAAACTAATAATTTTTCGTCTAAGTGATAAACAATTTGTACTCCAATAATAATTATTATTTTGTTTGTATCTGCTCCGATTCCAAAATAAAGTAGCCTATTTAACTGGTTGGTTTTTTTTAAATTACTAACTAGTTTTGAAACTTTAAGAATCATATATTGAATGGAATTAAATAAAAAAAATGTTTTACAATGCAAAAACCTCTATCTCGCTACAAAATTGAAAGTATTGTAAAATATTAGAAACAAATTGTGCGTAAAATTTAGTCGTCGTTTTAAATAAATATTGCAAAAGAGATTACGTTTAATACTTGCAAAATAAAAGAAATTAATGTTTTTGTTTGCTCTTCTAAAAGTAGTGTTTTTCGAGATAGAGGGGTTTGAATATAGGCAGTTGATATCAAAATTTTTAGTGTTTCGAAAACAAATCTTTATAATTTAATGGTTTATTTGTTGCATTGTTTCATTCACAGAAACTGATCCGATATTATATGTAGGTGTGGAATAAATTAAGATGCCTAAAAATAGATGTCTAATGTTAAATTACTGGTTGGACTAGTGAGATAACTATAACATTTAAATGACTAGTGCATTACCAGTTTTAAGAACTGCAGGGTATTAATGCGGTTATAATAAATTTTGCAAAGAATGTATTTAAGCATAATGTCTTATTTTAAAAATTTTTTTCTGTAAAGTTAAAACTGAGAAATTTATTGGAATAAAATGGTTTTATAATGGGGTCCGTATAAAAGATTTAAGAGGGGGTGTCGCGAAGAACGACACTTTATTTTTTTTTTCTTCTGATATTTAAATATGGAAATAACAAATTTATGTTCTTATGAAACATTGTGAAATTTAGGAGTCAAAAGTAACCAAGATTGTAATTGTATTCGTCTATCGAATTTATTGGTAAGTTTTTGGAAAATTATTGATAAATACAATACATGTTTTGATACGAAATATGAATGAAAGATGACAAACCGTAAAATATTCGGTAAACGCAAATATAGCGCTCTATCTTGTTAAAGCTGGTTTTTTATTAAAGCACAACACTTAGCATAAAATGGTTGGGGTAAATATAGTTGAAAAACAAACATTCTAATTACGTTTAAGACGCAATTACTTACAAAGTTTTAATAACACAGGTCAGCACTAAAAAAAATATCGTGAAAAATATTTTGCAGATATTCTAGGTAAAGTCATTACAATCACCAAAAACATTCAATATTTCTCCACCACCTCATATTTTTAACCCATTGATGACAAAAAAAAAAAAAAAATATGTACCACCAAAAAATCTTTAGGTTATATAATAAGTACAATATAATATAATAAAATGTGTGGAGAATATATGTAACAGTATTTATTATATTTTAAAGGTTACCGCTGGGTCAATCCCGGTTGCGGTATAATAAAATTGATTACTAATTACTATCAAGTAATTAGTGCCCAAATCTATGCGATTGAATTGACTTCTGTTGCAAAAGCGAAACTGTATTTTCTGTGTGTATAAATGTTTCAATGTAGTTGAAAATAAATATATTATATTTATTAAAATTTTTATGTGATCGAAATGCTTTATTTAACTTTCTTACGATATTTACTCTAAGGTGTAAGAATTAAGCGAAATTATGCGCGATGACTTGTTTTTCTAATTTTTTGCTCACTTTGTTATTTAAATTCAGTTTTTCTTTATTTCAGACTTTTAATATTTAAGCATTTTATGTAAGTGCAATTTTAAAAATTTTACCATTTTTGGGATCTACGATCATGTGTCAATTATATCAAATTAAAATTTCCCCTCTGCATACACTCCTTACACCCCATTTTTCTAAGGGTTAATTGAGAAATTCTTGCACAGAGAAAACAGATTCGTTGTGAATACCGAATTTTTATCCAATCGAATTCGTTCGTTTGCACGTATAATTCGATTGCAATTACTGCCTATTACAGTGGTTACAACTAAATTAAAAAAGGTAATTCGGTTAGAATAAAAGTAATATCTACAAATTATACATATGTATACTTTTGAAAGTTACATTTTTTTATTATGCAAATTAAAAATTATACACGTCTGGAACCTAGAAATAAATATTAGACAAATCAGCAACTTTACCACCACGAAAGACTGTTAACACATAGGGTTTTTCCAATGTAATATAAAATTTGTTAAAATTAAAGTGATTTTCCAAAGTGCACTATGGTTAATTATGAACCGATGTTCGTGAAATTTGGGACACTTACTATACTTATAAAATACTTACTTTTGCTGAATTTTGTTTAACTTATGATTAATTAAAGAGCTTAAAATCGCATTTCGAAAGGACATTTGTTCAGTGGATCCTAACAAATTTCAGTCCGCTTTGTCATTATAAATATCAAGGTAAATATATGTGCCACATTTTATTAAGATATCTTAAAAATTTTGATATGTTCACATGGACACACAGTCAGCCAGTCGGAAGGACAGATATTGTTATATCGAATCAAGAAGTGATGTTAAATAGAACGTTATACTTTGAAATGAGTGTTAAACTAATTCACTTGTACGTTGTTAACATCAGCATAAACATATGTATATTACCCCAATCTCCTATGGTGTAATAAGTTATATAAATTTGCATTCATACAACATAAAATATATTGTTTTTCAAATTTGCATCAAAAATTTGCATTAAGCGCAAAATCCTTTTTCTCAAATTCACTTCTAAAAGACTCCATATTTTCAAGGATACCAGACACTCATGCCAAAACTTGTTAGTTTAGCTAACGGAAAGTTTTGTTCAAGACTACCCCACTGTGCAATGCTACCGTTTTATAGACATACTTGAGCAATCAACAGTATTTAAAAAAATAAATAAAAATTAATTAAGCTCCTAACAACTCGCAGTGTAACGATACCTGATTATACCACACCATTAAATATCTTAATATTTTAAACGAATTTACATCAAAATCAAAATCAAGATCATTAAACAAGTATCAAGAATGAAAAAATATTAACAAATATTTGTATTCTCTCTATTTGTTATGGAATATAAATCTTATACTTACATTTATTGTATTATATAATTCTAAAACAAAATAAAAAAATAATAGCAATAAATAAAATAAAAAACTTAAAAAGCAGATAAAAAATTTATTATATTAAGATAATCAAATATAATAAAACATTAAGAACATTAAAATTATTTCACTTTAAAGAATAAAGAAAACAGTATATCTGACAATATTTAACAAAACATTTCTATGCTGTTTTCTTCTGACCAAACTATTACACCCAAATCAGTAATCTATGTAGTGTATTTAGATATTTTGTCCAATTCAACTTCCTCCTCTGTTAGCTCCGCTACTTTTGCATTCAAACTATCCTCGGCTTTTTTTAAAGCGTCCTCAATTTGTTCTTTATTTTCGTTGGCAGCAGTTTCTAACACAACTTTCAATTTTTGTATTTTTTTCCTCAATTTATCAATGGAATCCATAATATTATTTTTTTTTACGACTTTCAAAAAACCAAGAATTTTTCTCAGTTTAGATATTGCTTTTTGTGAGATACTTTTTGAATATTTTAGTTCAACAATTTTTTTCTCTAAAGCAGCCTCAGCATCTTCACCTAATTCCTCACCTTTTTCTTCTAATTCGGCTATCCTTTCTTTAAGCGTAGTCTCGATTTCTTTAAATTTAGCTTCATTATTTTCTATAGCAACTTTAGCTTCTGTTTCCAAATCAGCTACCTTTTCATTTAGTTCATGTTTTTTCACACTAAACTCAGCTTCGATCTTTTCTAAAGCATCTTTAATTTGTTCTTTCTCTTCGTTGGCAGCAGATTTTAACTCATTTCTCAATTTATGCGTGTTGTGACGCAAATCATAAAAGGATACCAGAACATCAAGTACTTTTTCGTTTTTCAATTCAATAAGCTTGAGTTTCAGTTCAGATACGGTTTTTTGTAACTTATCTTTTGCATCATTTAGGGCAGTTATTTTTTTTCCTAAAGCAGCTTTAACTTCTGCACATAACTCAGTACCCTTTTCGTTAAATTCTTCTAAATTTTCTCTCAATGCGGTAAATACATTTTCTAAGTTAGCTTCAGTATATTCTAGAGCATCTTTAGCATCTTCTACCGAGTCCGCTATTTTTGCATTCAAATTAGCCTTGGCTTTTTCTAGAGCATCCGCAGTTTGTTTTTGTTTTTCGTTGGCACCAGTTTTCAATTCATTTTCCAATTTCTTCACTTTGTCCTTTAAAGTAGCAATGGATTCCTCAGCCTTCGCTATTTTTTCCTTTTTCAATTCAAGAATTTTGTCGCGAAGTTGAGATATAGTTTCTTGTAACTTATTTGTTGCAACGTTTAAGTAAGCTACTTGTGTCCCTAAAATAGCCGTAGGTATTATATTCATTTCATTTACCTTCTCTTTCCATTCTTCCTTCTTTTCCTTAAGTAGATCTACCGCTACTTTTAATTTTTTTTCAGCTTCTTCCGAGGCTCTTTTAGCAGTACTTTCTAAACCAGCTTTTGTGATACTCAAATTTAACTCAAGTATATTTAGAGCATTTCTAATCACATCTTTCTTCTCATTGGAAGCAGTTTCTAATTCACATTTCAATAAGTCTATATTATCCTCAAAAACAGCAACTGATTCCTTTAAAGTAACAACTTTATTTTGTAAATCAAGATAAATTTTGTCAAAAATAGTATCCCTTAAATTATATAAAGCAGTTTCTTCAGACTGAGCCACTGGGACAAGTATAATGGCCAATAGGCCAAAAAGTACAGAAAAAAACTTCATCGTTTTTTTTTTCGGTTTAAATGTTATTTACTTCAATTGAGATAGAAATACTGTGGTATTATTTGAAAATATGTTGGTATTTATACTTGCTAATTTCTGGTTGTATTTAACATAATCTAGAAGTTTTGAGTCATGCAAGTAACATAGAATATTCCAGGCAAATAATTTATTAGTTATATAATTAATTTTTTTAATTTCATCTTAGGCAAATAAAGACTAATATTGTTATGGGTATCAATATTTAGAAAAGTAAATAACATCTGCATAAATATTTACCAAAATAAGTATTAAAAGAAAAACAAACATATATTTCGTGTTTTATAATATAAGATAATATTCACTATATAAAATTTTAATTAATTTAAATTTAGTATTCCATGGTTAGATAAAGATGAGAAAAAGAAAAAAAAAACGTTAGAATAAGAGAAAATAAAAAAGTCGAGTAATAGAGCTATGTATTGTTAGATGCTTTTTATAATTCAACTTTAAATTTTCTCTTTTACCCTAAATTAAATTTCTTATCCATAAAATTAGTTAGTTTAAAATTATAGATTTAAATTTAGAAGAAATTTTTCTTTGTCACAAAACTGATTTCAACAGACATTTGACCATCATTATTATAATTCCAATCCCTATAAGAACCCAGAGTATACTCTATGGGACCCATAGATTTATAATTCTCGAAATGCAGAATGTCTGTAAAAACACGAATGTCTCTACAAATAATACGAATGTATTTATAAAGACAATGAAACATTTCTAAAAATATAAAAAAACTTAATTTGTTATGATAACTACAAAAGTGACCAAAATTTAGTCTAAACTCTAACAGAAATTAGTGAAATCAAATTTCAAATGAAAACGTATAGTTTTGCAATTTTGTCAACGTTTTCGTATCCCCCTATCTTACAAAATAAATATTTTATTTTTTAGTGCCAAAGCCTCTATCACTCTGAGTAATTATTATTTATTCATTTACTTTTTTATTTTTTGACAGTTTAAATATATAAAATAATATAATTCCTACTAATTTGCACATGATGGATAGGAATATGGCTAAAAATTTTAATTCGGTTGAGTAGTTCTTTAGATATACAATAATAGATATTCACTATGGAAAGCTACCTTGCCCTACCTATTTTTATATCAATTATTGAACTTGACAGGAAAATTATTCCCACAAAATCTAGAGACTTTCGCTGTAATAGTTCAATAGATATGCGATAATTTAAATTAATCTAATATAGAAGCTAACACTTCCCCTAAAGCTGCCTGCCCTATTTTCGTATCAGTTATAGTTCTTGATAAGGAAATTGTTTCCGCAAAACTAATAATTTTTCGTCTAAGTGATAAACAATTTGTACTCCAATAATAATTATTATTTTGTTTGTATCTGCTCCGATTCCAAAATAAAGTAGCCTATTTAACTGGTTGGTTTTTTTTAAATTACTAACTAGTTTTGAAACTTTAAGAATCATATATTGAATGGAATTAAATAAAAAAAATGTTTTACAATGCAAAAACCTCTATCTCGCTACAAAATTGAAAGTATTGTAAAATATTAGAAACAAATTGTGCGTAAAATTTAGTCGTCGTTTTAAATAAATATTGCAAAAGAGATTACGTTTAATACTTGCAAAATAAAAGAAATTAATGTTTTTGTTTGCTCTTCTAAAAGTAGTGTTTTTCGAGATAGAGGGGTTTGAATATAGGCAGTTGATATCAAAATTTTTAGTGTTTCGAAAACAAATCTTTATAATTTAATGGTTTATTTGTTGCATTGTTTCATTCACAGAAACTGATCCGATATTATATGTAGGTGTGGAATAAATTAAGATGCCTAAAAATAGATGTCTAATGTTAAATTACTGGTTGGACTAGTGAGATAACTATAACATTTAAATGACTAGTGCATTACCAGTTTTAAGAACTGCAGGGTATTAATGCGGTTATAATAAATTTTGCAAAGAATGTATTTAAGCCTAATGTCTTATTTAAAAAATTTTTTTCTGTAAAGTTAAAACTGAGAAATTTATTGGAATAAAATGGTTTTATAATGGGGTCCGTATAAAAGATTTAAGAGGGGGTGTCGCGAAGAACGACACTTTATTTTTTTTTTCTTCTGATATTTAAATATGGAAATAACAAATTTATGTTCTTATGAAACATTGTGAAATTTAGGAGTCAAAAGTAACCAAGATTGTAATTGTATTCGTCTATCGAATTTATTGGTAAGTTTTTGGAAAATTATTGATAAATACAATACATGTTTTGATCCGAAATATGAATGAAAGATGACAAACCGTAAAATATTCGGTAAACGCAAATATAGCGCTCTATCTTGTTAAAGCTGGTTTTTTATTAAAGCACAACACTTAGCATAAAATGGTTGGGGTAAATATAGTTGAAAAACAAACATTCTAATTACGTTTAAGATGCAATTACTTACAAAGTTTTAATAACACAGGTCAGCACTAAAAAAAATATCGTGAAAAATATTTTGCAGATATTATAGGTAAAGTCATTACAATCACCTAGAACATTCAATATTTCTCCACCACCTCATATTTTTAACCCATTGATGACAAAAAAATATATATATATATGTACCACTAACAAATTTTTAGGTTATATAATAAGATCAATATAATGGTTATTTTTAAAGAATTATGTAGAATATATGTAACACTATTTATTATATTATAAAGGCTTACCCGGCTACGGTATGATAAAATTTATAACTAATTACTATCAAGTAATTAGTGCCCGTTGTTTTCCCAAATCTCTGCGATTGACTTGCTTCTTATTAAATAGTCGCGCTTACGGTAAGCAATTTTTTATCTCTCAAATAGTTTCTTAAGCAACTTACTTAAGGGTTTTTGACACTTTGCACGCAAGGGTCAATATTATTGAGTTATTTATGCCCTTAAAAATTTTGTCTTCATTACATACTCCTGGTACAAGAATAAGACCCACAAATCGTTAATTATTTGGTTGCTGATAGACAGTGATTGGTCGATAAATTGTTTAAGGGTACATGATTTCAATGTTCAAAGATAAACCAGGAAAATACCATTAACGCAATAATAAAAAACACAAATTTTTAGAATCAGTATATTGAAATATTTATCAGATATAGTAACCGAATTGCAATCGATAGTACTTAGAAACGACAAAATTCGATTGAGAAAAAGTCTGTGGCAACAACGAAATTGTATTTTTCAATTAAATTGAAAGTAAAAATATCATATCTATTAAAATTAAATTAAAATATCGAAATGATTTATTTAACTTTATCACTATATTTAGTCTAAGGTGTAAGAACTGTACACTTATTTATTTAAATTTAGGTTTTTATTTTTTTCAATCTTTTTAAGTTTAAGCATCTTCTTTAAGAGCGACTTAAAAAAGTTTACCATTTTTGAGATCTACGATCATGTGTTAGTTATATCAAACACAAATTTCCCCTCTACACCCACACCTTTCACCGCATTTTTCCATGGTTTTATGAGGATTAATTGAGAAATTCTTGCACAGAGCAAACAAATTCGTTGTGACTATTGAATTTTTAGCCAATCGAATTCGTTCGGTTGCACGTACTATCTTATAATTCGATTGCAATTACTAAATATTACGATAGTTATAAATAAACTAGGAAAGGTAATTCAATTACGATAAAAGTAATATCTACAAATTATGCATATGGATATTAGGGGGCTCCAATTAAAACAAATATTTCTTTGCAAGTTATATTATTTTTCATTATGCATATTAAAAATGATACATGTTTACAACTTAGAAGTAGAAATTACAAATTTTTGGCTCAGAAATTATGTTGTTGAGTAGAATTTCTATAATTATATGACTAATAAATAATTGAACTGACTTAAACGAAAGTTTGATAATACTTATTAGATAAAACATGTCTTGCCATTATTCATTTTCAAATAAAATACCATATCTTGAAAAATTCAAAAATTGTCACAACTAGAAGGATTTCAAGTCTTCTGTTTTATTATTTATAATTTTATATTTTTTCACGTGATACACCATAAGCTATAAGAATGGATTTTTTCGTTCAATGTCTTTAAAAATATGCTGCATTTGTGGACTTGTTCGAGCCTTAATAACGAGAGCAATTAAAAATTTTTATGGAACTGATGGTAAACCCAATAAAAACAGCGAATACTTACATTTGTTATGAAAATATTGCCCTATTAATTAAAATATATGGCGTAGCCGGCATTTACCAATTTTACTCCATTGATTTTAAATTTATTTCTCATTTAAAAGAATTTTGAACAAAAACAGTTTTATTTAAATAATTTTTTTTTATTTTATTATTTCTTCAAAATGTCAAAAAATTCGGTTGAGAATATTGAATTTGTACATTTGTTTACACAGCCGAATTTTATGAATATCCACATATATATTGATTACTGTAAAAATTTTACTGTGTTATTATCACATTTTTATAATAAAAAAACGATACACATGATTATAATAAAACCTGAAAAAAACATTTTAATTATATACAATTGACTATATGAGATGAAAATCTATTAAATTCATTAATTTTGGATAGTTAGAACTAATTTTCAGTTTATTTTACGAAAACTTCATAATGGTAATAGTTTTGCAACCAATCTTTTCTCTGTGAGTGCTTTTTACAACTTTAAAGACATCTAGGGGCTACGTGTCGTGAAAGAGAAAAAGTATATTTTGGCTTCTTAGCGACCATATGTGTATAATAAGCTAACATTTTCTGAGACTAAACGCGTTTATATGTTTTGCCTCTTTTTGCCCCACGAAAGGATTCATTTGATTTTTTAACATTCTATTTAACAATACGGAATTATTGTACTATTTCTTACTAGTTTTTAAATTTTATGCATAATATTATTATGTTATTAGCATATATATGGCTAACATTATTTGTTATTTATTTTATTTATTTAAGGTCTGCGAAATAAATCCTTACAGACCAATTATATAAATTTACATAATATACAATATATAATATATACAATATAAAATATAATAATGTAATATACAAAAATAAAGATTAAGACATCCATTTAATTACACTGGTTTAGGTACAAAACAATATTACATTTAATGACATTAATATTAACAGAATAATCAATAAGAAAATAAAAATCATTATAATGTTTACACAATTTTCTTAAAGGATCAGAATTAGCATAATTAGTTTGGAAAACTTGTAAATAGATTGGAATGTAGAAACGAAATGATCGAAAAGGAACATTAAAATTAATCTTTGCTGAGTAGGAAATCGGAACAGACTGCACCATTTATTAGGTTGAATAAAAATGAAACGCTAAGCATAGTTCTTCTGCTCTCCAACGTTGGTAATTTTATTAGTGCAAGCCTTGTAGTATAAGGAAGAATATTCCATGTTGAATTACCCAAGCAATAAAGAAGGAATTGTTTTTGGACTGATTCTATAAAGTTTTTAAGATAATCCGCATCCGGATTCCAAGATCCGTATTCCAAGAGTTCAGTAAACTCCTTGGCCCATCGTTTTATAAAAGACAATACACCGCGAGCTTTGTTTACTATCATATATATGTGTTTCTTGAAATTTAATTTAGGATCCAAAAGTATTCCAAGATCTGAAAATTCCATAACCAATTCAAGTTGATGTCCACCCAGTGAAAAGTTAAATAAAGCGTTATCATTTCTTGAAAAACGCATATGTTTACATTTTTTTAAATTGAGTTCCATTAAATTAAGCACGTACCATTGAAATAGTTCATCCAAATCATGTTGCAGCATATTTTTTTTTCAATGTTATTGTCATAGCTATGAAATACCTTCACATCATCGGCATACATTAAGACGTTACAATATTTAATTACGCACGGCAAGTCATTGATGAATAAGGAAAATAAAATTGGACCAATGTGGCTACCTTGGGGCACTCTAGAACTTACAATAATGTTTTTTGATGTGGTATTATTAAGAACAACATTTTGTTTTCGGTTTGTTAAATAAGATTTAATCCAATTTAAACTCCCGAGTATAAGACCCATAGCATGAAGCTTTATCAGAAGTAATTTATAATTGACTTTATCAAAAGCTTTACTAAAATCCGTGTAAATACAATCTGTAAATTTCCTTTTAATAAATCCACGATTTACTATAGTAGTCAGCGACCTTTTATAAAACCATGTTGACAGGAAGATAGTAGGGACGATATTTGATGAATGTAATTGTCGGTAATGCGTCTTTCCACAACTGAGGAAAATAACCATGTATTAAGGATAAATTAAATATTATGCTTAAACGAGTAGCTATTGTTTGTGCGCAATTCTTCAGAACACATCAAGGAACACCATCAGGACCCATGTGGTACAGATTTTAAAGAGTCTAAAATCTGATTTGTGTGGATTGTATAAAAGTGTATAGTTTGATGGAACGCAATTGGATGTGGGTATTCATTTAAATCATATTGGGAATCAGAGTAAGTGGTAGAAAAAAAATCAGCAACAAGTTACTTATACCTGATCGTCACTTGATTCGTTAGCACCGTACTTCATTGTTTTAGGGAAGCCACCAGACTTCTTTTTGAAGTTATTTCTAAAAATGGTGGCAGTACTCATTACTACTTGAATGCTAGAAGATAATAACTTTCATTTTTATAACCTAAAATTTAAAAATAAATTACAGTTTGCTTAGTTTTAAAATATTTCTTATTCAAGTGACACACGAAATAGTACCACAGAAATACATGTCTTTAAATAAATGTATAATTTTAGTATAATAAAAATATGTATATTTTTTATTCCTTCAGGAAACTAAAGCCAACACCTTGAAATTTGGTTGTGCAAAAAATTATTTTTTTCTGAATTTTAGTTTAGGATATATACTTAATTAAAGTTAAAGAAATGTGATTCCTTATTCAAGTGACAGGCAGTATATATATATATATATATATATATATATATATATTACCAAAACCTAGATCAAGATCATTAAAAAGGTATCAAAATTTGTATTGTTATGAAATGTAAATCGTCCCCTTAACTTTTCCAAGTATTGCTTAAAAACTGAAAATTCATTGCAATAAGATAATCAAATATTTATTCAAAATTTAAGAGAATTGAAGATAAGTAAAAAATATAATAATAAAACATTAAGACAATTTAAATTCTTTCATTAAAAATTGACAAAATAGTATCTCTGAGATTTTCTTTGACAATATTCACCAAGCCAGCCTCTTTTATGCCGTTTCCTTCAGACCGAGCTATTACCCCAAAACCAGTAATCTTATCTTCCAATTCAGATATATTTCTCTGCAGCTTTGATTTTTCATCTGATAATATAGATACAGCATCCTGTAAAGCACTCTTAGCTCCTGCACCCAATTCAGCACCCTTTTGTTTCAATTCGTCCGTTTTTTCTTTTAGCATGGCCTCGACTTTTTCTAATTTAATTTTGGTATTATCTAAAATTTCTTCAGTTATTTTTTCCAATTCAGCTGTCTCTTCTTTTAGCTCCGCCTCTTTTGCATTCAAATTAGCCTCAGCTTTTTCAAAAGCATCCTTCATTTGTTCTTCCTCTTCATTAGAAGCAGTTTCTAGCTCATTTTGCAATTTATATACATCTTCGTTCAAATCAGCAATGGATTCCTTAATATTGGCTATTTTTTCGTCTTTCAATTTAAAAATTTCTTTTCTCAGTTGAGCTATTGCTTCTTGTGACCTATGTTTTGCATCTTTTAGGTCAGCTATCCTTTTCTCTAACTCAGCCTTAGCATCTTCATCTAATTCCGCACCCTTATTTTTTAATTCGGCCACCTTCTCTTTAAGCGTAGTCTCGATTTCTTTAAATTTTGTTTCAATATTTTCTAGAGTATCTTCAACTGCTGTCCCTAGATCACCTTCCTTTTCTCTCAGCTCATATTTTTCTGCACTTAACGTAGCCTCGGCTTTTTCAAGAGTATCTGTAATGTGTTCTTCCTCTTCATTGGAAGTAGATTTTAGCTCATCTTTCAAATTATTATTAACATTAGCTATTTGTTCAGCTTTCAATTCAAAAACCTTTTTTTTCAGTTCAGATACGGCTTTTTGTAACTTTTCTTGTTCATCCACTAGGGCAGCTATGTTTTTCTCTAAAGCAGCTTTAGCATTTTCATCTAATTCCTTATCCTTTTCTTTTAACTCGGCTATCCTTTCCTTAAGCGTAGTCTCGAATTCTTTCAATTTAGCTTCAACAGTATAAATTTGGTCAGATATAGGATCCTCTAATGGAACGGCTTGTTCAGACTGAGCCACTAGGACAAGTATAGTGGCCAATAGGCCAAAAAGTAAAGAAAATAATTTCATCGTTTTTTATTTCCTTTAAATGAGCTAGCAATACTGTGGAGTTATTCGAAAATGTGCTGGTATTTATACCAGCTAATTGCTGAGTGTATTTAACTTAATCTAGAAGTTTTAAGTCATGCAAGTAATCTAGAATATTCCATACAAATAATGTATTAGTTATATTAATATTGCTTTCTTTTTTAATTTCATCTTAGGCAAATAAAGACTAATATTGTTATAGTGAGTTCTAGTATTTAAGAAAGTAAATAACGTTTGCATAAATATTTGCCATAATAAGTATTTTTTAAAAAGAGCAAACATATATTTTGTGTTTTATAATATTAGATAATATTCACTATATAAAACTTTAACTAATTTAAATTTAGTATATCTATGGTTAGATAAGAAAAAAAAAAACAATAGAAAACAAAAACTGTCGAGAGTTTAAAACATTACCCACACACCAAATAATTCCATATTATACAGTTATATATTGTTAGATGCTTTTTGAAATACAACTTTAAATTTTATTTTAATATAGTTTATTCTCTTTTAGGTGCCTCTTTTGGGATCATAAAAATCTGATCATGGGAATTGTGTGTAAGAACGTCAACATCTCCTTTACCCCAAATTATAGATTTACTTTCAGAATATCTTGATCATACAGCCATTCTCTGTGACAAAGATAGAGAAAGAACCTGACTTTATACCCAAAATTATTATAATTATAATTATAATTATAATTATAATTATAATTATAATTATATAAATAAGAACTTTTTGTTGAGGAAATTTTACATCACTCTTAATTTTAAATCAAGTTTACGTATTAAAAAATATATAAAATACAAAAGTTCTGATTAAAGTACTTTTGATCTGCCTGTCCTATTTTCCATTTGAAATTAATAACAACTCACAATTTCAATAAAAATTTATTATTTTCGCGATTTCGCACATACATTAATCTTATTTTTATTACTTTCAACTTTCTAAATTTATTTTAAAATATCTGAGGACAGAAAAGTCTAATTATGTGCGATGGAAAAATACAGCTTTTATTCAAATTAACGTTGTTGAGTTCTATGGATTTGAATTGTTCTCAAATGATTCCAAAAACTTACCAATAAATTCGATAGACGAATACAATTACAATCTTGGTTACTTTTGACTCCTATATGAATGTATCAATTCATTAATATTTTTACTAAATTTCAAAACGTTTCATAAGAACATAAATTTGTTATTTCCACATTTAAATATCAGAAGAAAAAAAATAATGTGTACTTAATTAAACATTCTTCGCGACACCCCCTCTTAAAACTTTTATTGGACCCCATTTTAAAACCATTTTATTTCAATAAATTTTTCGCTTTAAACTTTAAAGAAAATAATTTTTAAAAGCAGACATTATGCTTAAATACATTCTTTGCAAAATTTATTAGAATCCCATTGATACCCTGCAGTTCTTAAAACTGGCAATGCACTAGTAATTAAATGTTATATTTAAGTTATCTCACTAATCCAACCAGTAATTTAACATTTGACATCTATTTTTAGGCATCTTAATTTATTCCACACCTACATATAATATCGGATAAGTTTCTGTGAATGAAACAATGTATCAAATAAACCATTAAATTATAAAGATTTGTTTTCGAAACATTAAAAATTTTGATATCAACTGCATATATTCAAACACCTCTATCTTGAAAAACACTACTTTTAGAAGAGCAAACAAAAACATTTATTTCTTTTATTTTGCAAGTATTCAACGTAATCTCAATATATGATTCTTAAAGTTCTAAACTAGTTAGTAATTTAAAAAAAAAAAACAACCAGTTAAATAGGCTACTTTATTTTGGAATCGGAGCAGACACAAACAAAATATTAATTATTATTGGAATACATATTGTTTATCGCTAAAACGAAAAATTATTAGTTTTGTGGAAACAATTTCCTTATCAAGAATTATAACTGATACGAAAAAAGGGTAGGCAGCTTTAGGGGAAGTGTTCGCTCCTATATTAGATTAATTTAAATTATCGCATGTCTATGGAACTATTACAGCGAAAGTCTCTAGATTTTGTGGGAATAATTTTCCTGTCAAGTTCCATAATTGATATAAAAATAGGTAGGGCAAGGTAGCTTTCCATAATAAATATCTATTATTGTATATCTAAAGAACTACTCAACCGAATTAAAATTTTTAGCCATATTCATATCCATCATGTGTAAATTAGTAGGAATTATATTATTTAATATATTTATGCTGTCAAAGAAATAAATAAGTAAATGAATAAATAATAATTACTCAGAGTGATAGAGGGTTTGGCACTAAAAAATAAAATATCTATTTTGTAATATTGGGAGATATGAAACGTGGACAAAATTGGAAAACTATGAGTTTTCATTTGAAATTTGATTTCATTAATTTCTGTTAGAGCTTAGACTAAATTTTGGTCAGTTTTGTAGTTATCATAATAAATTAAGTTTTTTTATATTTTTAGAAATGTTTCATTCAATGTCTTTATAAATACATTCGTATTATTTGTAGAGACATTCGTGTTTTTACAGACATTCTGCATTTCGAGAATTATAAATCTATGGGTCCCATAGAGTATACTCTGGGTTCTTATAGGGATTGGAATTATAATAATGATGGTCAAATGTCTGTTGAAATCAGTTTTGTGACAAAGAAAAATTTCTTCTAAATTTAAATCTATAATTTTAAACTGACTAATTTTATGGATAAGAAATTTAATTTAGGGTAAAAGAAAAAATTTAAAGTTGAATTATAAAAAGCATCTAACAATACATAGCTCTATTACTCGACTTTTTTATTTTCTCTTATTCTAACGTTTTTTTTTTCTTTTTCTCATCTTTATCTAACCATGGAATACTAAATTTGAATTAATTAAAATTTTATATAGTGAATATTATCTAATATTATAAAACACCTAATATATGTTTGTTTTTCTTTTTAATACTTATTTTGGTAAATATTTATGCAGATGTTATTTACTTTTCTAAATATTGATGATGTAAGAACGTCAACGTCTCCTTTACCCCAAATTATAGATTTACTTTCAGAATATCTTGATCATACAGCCATTCTCTGTGGCAAAGATAGAGAAAGAACCTGACTTTATACCCAAAATTATTATAATTATAATTATAATTATAATTATAATTATAATTATAATTATAATTATAATTATAATTATAATTATAATTATAATTATAATTACTATTATTATTATTATATTTTGACAATTTAAATATAATATATACCAATTCGTACTAATTTGTACATGCTAGATATGAATATGGTCAAAAATTTTAATTCGGTTAAATAGTTCTTTAAATATACAATAATAGATATTCACTTTGTATGGTGGGTACTACCCCATGTAAAGCTACCCTACCTATTTTTATATAAAATAAGGAACTTGACAGGAAAATTATCCTCACAAAATCTCGAGACTTTCACTGTAATAGCTCCATAGATGCGATAATTAAAATTTATCTTGTATGGGGGCTAATACTTCCCCTAAAGCTGCCCGCCCTAATTTCATATAAGTTATAATTCTTGGTAAGGAAATTATGACCATAAAACTTTAAAACTTTACATTTAAGCGATAAATATTATTTTGTTTGTACGGCGGGGGGGGGAGCCCATTGCCTTTACTCCTATCCCAAAATAAAGTAGCCTATTTTACTATATTGGTTTTTCAAATTATTAACTGGTTTCAAAACTTTAGGAATCATATATTGAATTGTAATTAAATGTACAAAAACCCACGTGCAAAACCCTCTATCTCGCTTAAAAATTGTCAATATTCTTAAATATTAAAAACAAAAAAAAAAAAAAAATATGTTGAATACTTGCAAAATAGGAGAAATGAACATTCTCCGTGTTTTTCGAGATAGAGGGATTTGAATATATGCAATTGATATGAGTTTAAAATTTGAAGTATTTCGAAAACAAACTTTTATAATTAAAGGGCTTATTTAAGGGTTTCCGAATTAAGGGCCTTGATGTATTAAGCACTAATTTACGTTAAAAAGATTACAGAAGTGTCAGCAAAAATTATTTTTAAAATAATATAATAGAAACTGATCCGACATTATATGTAGGTGTGGAGTACATTAATATGCCTAAAAATAGATATCTGATGTTAAGTTATTGATCGCATTATAGGTAACTAGAGAAAAGGGTCATATTCATTTAATTGAATAGTGCATTACCAGTGTTAAGAACTACTGGGTATTAATACAGTTCTAATAAATTTTGCACATAAAATTATGCTAATGTTTGGTTTTAAGAATTATTTTGCTTTAATGTTTAAACTTAGAAATTTATTAGAATAAAAGAGTTTTTAATACTTCACGACCAATGGTTCTCAAATGAGGTCCGTACAGAAGTTTTAGGGGGGGTTATAAAGAACGTTTAATTAAAGACACATTTTTTTTTTTTTTTTTGATATTTAAAAGTCGATATAACAATTTTGGTAATTTTTATTAAAATCTTATGAAACGTTTTGAAATTTAGTAAAAATATCAATGAATATACTACAGTACACTTATTCAATTTTACTTTTATATATGAATTTTTATATGAATTACACAATTTCTTTTTTAAAAGCATTAATATTTGAATAATTTTTAATATCTCTTCATTTTGTTAGTTGCTACTCTATGTATTCGGAAATCAATTCCATTCCTCAAGTTCACATATGATATTTCTTGTCTTAAATATTCTGGGGCATATCTCATATTCATTTTGAAGATAAGGAGACATGTGTTAAGCTGGAGACTTTTCTAGTTTCTTTTCAATTGCCGGCACCATTGATGTTTTCCAATTTTCAGAAAATATACTGATTTATTTATAATTTTTAGGCACACTTCCCCATTCAAGTTTCAATTGTCTAATATCATATTTATATTAATATTATTGCTGTCCAGTTTGTTTTTCATGTTCTTGTATATATTTATACCCTACACCACAATATTTGGTTGGGGTATTATGCGTTTGTGCTGATGTTTGTAACGCATAGAAAAAATCATTCAAGTCCCACCATAAAGTATACTAATCGACTCAGAATCACTTTTTGAGTTGATCTAACGAAGTAATTCCGTCTGGTTAGCTGGACTGCTGGCCAGTTGCCCACGTAAACCTTGTGCACAAAGTACAAAATGAAATTTTTAACGTAGGAGTTTCACGATACAAGGACGAGGCCTATTGAAATTAGTTATGCTCGGTCCATTATTTCACCTAGCACCCATATAATGTTCTCCCGGAATAAAGGTCCGAGTCCTATTATATGCCTTAAATATAGCAATATTTTAATGAAATTTGGTGTAAGGAAGTCTTATATAAGTAGCAATTTTTATGCCAAATTTCATGAAGATCGGTTCATAATTGACCATAGCTCCCATATAAAACCCTCTTCCGAAAATCACTTTAACGTGCATGAATCAGATACACATGTATAAGTTAGTATCAACACATTATTCTGTATTTGTATATTTTATTTTACATTTAATAAAATTGGCAGCAGGTGTAATATAAGTCCCCATCCCAAATTTTTATGTTCGTACACAATGGTGTAGGGTATCATATTGACAGTCTTCTTTTTTTCTCATTTTAAGTTATATTATTGTTATTTCTCGGAATTTAAATCTACAGTTTATCACAGTTATTTTTGTTTTTTATTATATTATCTATTTATTTATTTAATAGCCAATGAAATTACAATTTCTTACAGGCTAGCATATATATTATTCTTAAAGCTATTAACAATAAAATATTTTCATAATCATTCAATAACAAAAACTTATTATTTAACTAAGTTAAAAATAATCCTCTTAATGCGGATTGGATTTAATGAGAAATCAATATATGGATAGAAACTGTTGAATTGATTGCATATACGTCCCATGGGATCAAAGTTGGCATAATTGGTTCGAAAATATTTTATTTTTAAAGGAGTATAATTTCTAGTTGGACGATTTGGGATTACGAATTCGATCTTACAAAGCAGGAACTCAGAATTAATTGAACCGTTTACTAAATTAATTACAAATGAAATATTCATATATTTTTTCCTACTTTCAAGAGTAGGGAGATCAATAAGCTGTAATCGACTTTCATATGATGGTAAATTAATATTAGGATTCCATGGAAGATTACGAAGACAAAATAAGAGAAATTGTTTCTGGACCGATTCAATTTTCTTTATATGAACTTCGTTTTGAGGATCCCAGACCACGGAAGCATATTCCAGGATTGGTCTTACAAGAGATATGAATAATTGCTTAGAAACATAAGGATCATTAAACTCTCTTCCCCAGCGCTTGAGGAAACCTAGAACTCCTTTTGCCTTATTAACGATTTGTGAAACGTGGGAGTTAAAGGATAGTTTACAATCAAGCAACACACCCAGATCAAGAAATTCTTCGACTAGATCAAGTTGATATTCATTTATTGTGTATCTTCAGAGTACTGGACTTCTTCTATAGAACATCATGTGTTTACACTTTTTTAAATTCAGATCCATTAGATTCATTATACACCAATCATAAAGATTGTCAAGATCTGATTGGAGTAAGGAACATTGATAGGAATAGTTAAAGCTATGGAACAGCTTTACAAAGCTGGTAGATCATTTATAAATATTAGGAATAGTAAGGGGCCGAGATGACTACCTTGTGGAACACCAGATAAAACAGGAATGGTTTTTGATGTACATTCTCTGAATAGTACACATTGGCATCTATTTTTAAGATATGTGGAGATCCATTTAAGGAAAACAGGAGAAAATCCGAGCTTATCCAATTTGAACAGTAGGAGATCGTGATTTACTTTATCGAAGGCTTTACTGAAATCTGTGTATATTACGTCTGTCTGTAAACCGGACTCAAATGCAGTTATAACTGAGGTTGTGAACTCCAAAAGGTTAGTAGTAATGGAACATCCTTTTTTAAATCCATGCTGAAATGGCGAAAGATAACATACAACTTGATGCGAAAGTATTTCAGTAACTATCTTTTCGAAAAGTTTTGGAATAACACTTAATTTAGCAATACCTCTATAATTGGAAATGTTGGATCTGCTACCGGATTTGAACAAAGGTATAATATAAGATTTCCTCCAAACTTCAGGAAAGTAACCACTAAATATTGATATGTTGAATAAGTATGTTATTGGAGATATAAGAGAATGTAAACATTTTATAAGAACACAGCTTGGAACACCATCAGGTCCACATTTATCAGAATATTTTAGATTCTGTACAGCTCTCAGTACCATCGTTTTATCTAATGTTGGACAATTTATAAGGGTTGCAGCTGGAATTGGATATGGATAATTGGAAAGTTCATGTGAATCTTTATCAGAATAGGCGGATGAGAAGAAAGCAGCAAACATATCGCAAATATCTGCATCGTTTGAGGATTCTTTATCTCCAAATTTCATCATGGACGGATATTCAGAGACTCGACGCTTAGAATTTACGAACTGGTAAAAATATTTTGGATTATTTTTAAAGTTTCTTTTCACCCTAAAAAGATAATTATTGTAACATTTGATATTTTCCGAATTGTAAACTGATCTTGATATGGAGTACCTCATATAATCAATAGGTAAACCGGATTTTTTGTATTTTCTATAATGTTTATTTTTCAAATTTTTTAAGCCATTGAGCTGCTTTGTAGTCCAAGGCGGTCCATGTGCAATTTTTTTTCTCGTCATTGGTATTGATTTCTTAAAACATTTAAATAAGCCATCATAGAATTTATTCAAAATGATGTCAATATTACGAGGGCATACTTTATTGTAAGGAATATATTCAAACCAGTTTTCAGAATAAAGTATGTGATTTAATTTGGAATAATCAGCTTTACTAAAATCAAATACCATCTCATTATTTACATTGGATTGTAATGATATTTTTGTTTCAACGTTTACGCTTATTTCAAGAGTGGGGTGATACGCATCTTCGGGTGTTAATAATGGATTAATGCGAAGAATATTAAATTCTTCAGGTTGATCAACAAATACAAGATCAAGTAGTTTGCTAAGCTTGTTTACTATGTTGTTTATTTGGAATAGTCCCATATCAGCAATAGCATCCAGTAATTCAATAGATGTTTCCGATCTTATTGATGGGCTTAAAAAGCATGAATCAGGAGTTTCGCACCATTTAATATTTGGAATATTAAAGTCACCAAGAACAATTATGGAGTCTTCAGGTTTGGATTGATTAGCTACAAATTTTATCGCGTTTGCATGTTGTTCATAAATTTGAATGTTTGACGCAGGAGGAATATAAGAGCAAGTTATAAAAATTGTTCTAAATTTAGCTTTAACACATACGGCGATAAATTCAATATTTTGATCATTGTTAAAAAATATTTCTTCTGAAGGAAAAAGAGTTGAGACAGAAATCAAAACTCCCCCACCTTCTTTGCCCACTCTATCACGTCTATAGATTTGAAATTTACTGCACATTATTTCAGAATTATGAATTTCTTTATCAGATTTATTTCGGAGCCACGTTTCAGTGAGTACAATGATATTATGCTCAATATCAAAGCTCTCTAAATAAAGGGATTTTAACTTTGTGTTCATACCTCTAACATTTTGGTATGCGATGGAGATAGCTGAGAAGTTGTAATCATTTTTTGGACAAATATTAATATTTAACGGATTATTTAATTCAATTAGTTTTTTGGATTTGGATCAGATGCCCTGGGAAGAATTACGTTGTTATCATCACGATAAATAAATTGTCGAACAATTGTATTTTTTGGCCAAAATTGTGGATTAACGAGACGATCAAAAATACTTTCCGGGACAATTATTTTAAATGAAGCTCTATTGCGCGCATTTATCTTGTAAATTTGGACATTATTATAATCTTCGATGCCAAGGTTCGTTTTAATATAGAATTCAACATCATTTATTGTTGTATCTACTGAAAAACGGCTAGCAAATATGGTTTTCCTTGGAGCAATAATTTTTAGAGGCTTTGGAGTTACTGTTGTAAGAGGATTGTTTACCACATTTAAATTAGTTGGGATGTTTGACGATGAGGGAGTTAATAAAATAAGCTCAGGAGGCTTACTGGTAGCAAGATTTGGAATCATGGGCAAGATCGACGAATTAGATACCGTAGGAGTAACTGAAGTCGACTCTGATTTAATTATATTATAATTGGAAGCATTTGAAGTATGATGAGGCGGAATAAAATTATTTGTATTAGGAGTTACAACAGCAGCAGGATAACTACTTGTGTTTGCGGTTGGTAAAGGAATAGAATCATTATTAGTAGTAATAACCCCTGTATTTTTAGGAATACAAGGAGGTGTTGATGATGACTTAGCAGTTCTTTTACGTTTAGGTCTCGGGGAAGCAGCAAAACTATCTAAATTTGTAAATTTAGAAAAAAGTTCACCATATTTAGTTAGTTTTCCTTGTAGAGATGAAAAGTCTTTTTTAATTCCATCGAACTCTGCTTTATAGCTTTTGAAAAAATTGTAAAATTCAATGCCAATTACTCTGCAATTTGGACAAGTCCACTGTAAGTTTTTGGCATTGTCAGATAATGCATCAGCATCACGAGCTTTGAGGCCACTACATTTTAAGTGGTAATTTCCCAAACACAACCAACAGGAAACCATACGTTCTTCTCCGGAAATACTGCAGTTTTTATTCATACAGTCCATCTCAAAACTTTATTAAGGACACACACCAATACAAATATTATCAAGGATTAAAACCAGTAATATGTAATTAAATGGCAACACAGCAGTTAATTAGCAAGGACACCAATTATAATATTGATCTTAGTAATAGAAAACGGAGTGGTAATATTAAGGAAAATATAAAACGGAGATGTTCTATCTGACAGTTGTTTTATTTGACAAATAGAACTATACCAAATGTATGTCAATGAACAATACAAAAACAAATTCATGCAAAAATAAGTCTTAAGGTATATATATATCCACTGTTGTTGCTGTTCAAAACAATAAATAAAACAAATTTAATTAAGACTTAAATGCGAATCCAATTCAATGAACTTCAATATTCACTAATTAAGATATATATGTGGAACACTTATATAATAATTTCTTTTATACTATTTACAAAATATTTGTTAAACTGATTCGCTATTTCATAATTCTCCTTATATTCTACATTTGTAAATATAACAGATTTTATCACATTTTTTGTTTTCTTTAGTACTAAGTCTTTGATGTTATTCCACCTTGATATTTGGTATTACTTATTGTTCTATTAATATATGTACTTTTTTCATTTTTAGTTTTTCTATATATAAATGTCTGGCTTTTTGGTTACACGTTGCTCCATGTTGTATAGTTATATGTCGTTTTCGCTATATAATATTTTAATATTTTGTCTCCTTTTCGAACTTGCATGTGCCTGTTAAACCATTTATTTACAATATTTTTTTTTTCATTTATTTTTTACTTTTATGGAGAGATTCTCAATTGTTCTTTCGATAGTTATATCAAAAAAATTAACGTTATAATTCCCATCTTGATTTTCCTTGAAGGTAATTAATGCACTAATTTCCCTTAGAAAATTGTATTTTTTTATTTAAAGATTTTATTTCACTTTCATTCTTCGTTGCGATTTCATATATATTGTCTATTTTATTTTATATTACTTCATGATCCGATATTTTATTTCTATTGCTTATTAAGTCTATTATTGTTCTTGAATTTTTTGTAACTCTTGTAAAATTAGTCACGTTTTATTGTAATCCATTATAATTGATATCACTATGCTACAGTCAAAATCGGGATGGGATGAAACCAACGGGAAATGTTATATCGGTAAAAAAGAAGTTATATATACATTTATTTATAACTGCGAAACTGTTGCTCACGTAGCGAAACGTTGTATGAACAGATTAAAGGAATTGTAATTTCTAATTTTTTTAAATTTGTTTCAACAAAATCGGACTGGTGGTTCTCGAGTTATGTCAAAAAAAAAAGACCACCAAAGGTCACAATTTCCCCTATATGATAGTTACTAACTTCAAATCGATATATCTCGATTCCTAGACATGACCCAGCGAAACGCCGGGACACGTATAACTTCTTTTTTACAAATATAACTTTCCCCGGTAGTTTGAACCCTTCCCGATCACTGACCCCTACCATTTGTCGCACAGTGTAATGGATTCTATTTTCTTTTGCCCAATCTATATTAAAATCACCTGCAATAACTATATCTATTTCTCTTTCACTTATTTCTTCTACAAATTCTTCAAATACTTCATAAAATTCTGCTGTGATGGGTAAACTGCTGCTATTATAATTGATGAGTTGTTGTATTTAACATTATATGCACTAATCCAATATTTGAAATCACACACTTTTTCGATTAATATATTTACATGCCAGTCCTTATTAACATATAATATTACTCCTTCGGTTCTCGTAGAATTCGATGGAATTGAAAATTGACAATATTTTTCTAATATTATTTCAGATTAATCAATTCTGTTAGTTAAATGTGTCTCCGATATAATTATTAACGTTGGCTTATCAATGTTAGCAATTGCTTCAATTTGATTAAAGTTGTTTGTTAATCCTTGAATATTCGTGTATATTCCTTGTATGTTTTCTCATTTTTATTCATTTAATCCCATTTTTCTTTTTTTAATTTCAATTTATTTTTATAAACTGGAAACTTTCTATATGTCGTCATATGGATCTCATCAAGGCCCAAGTTTAGTTTCTTATTTGTCCTAATGCAATTAATACATTTATTTATAATATCCTTGACCTTATCCTACTATTTATGGTTAAATCTTTACGTAATAATTGTACACTCGATCTCTGAGCCGAAATTAATCTTGTATATATTTCATTACCAACATTTAATTTCGCGTTAAGTATTGATCTGTTATACCTCCTCGGTTTTATTATTAATGGCACTTGAATTTTTAATTCTGACAATACCACGTTCTTTTTCAATGCATCTAAAAATGACATCTTATTCTGATTTTCTTTTGTTTCTTTTATTACTTTTTTTATTTCATTACACATCTTTTTATATTTTTGCTCTATGTTGCTACACATTTCTTTATTTTTGTTTTCATAATCTTTCACATTTCCAAATTTGATTATCATCAAAATCTTAAGTGATGTTTCAAATTCTCTTTTATATTTTTTCAAATTTTGCTTCTTAATTCGTAAACCATCTTGAATTTTAATGGTATATTTTATCATATACAGCATCTTCGAGCGAAACATTTTCTTTTATTTAATTTAACCATTATATTATGTTTATTTTTGTATATTTTTATTTTAATTTATAAAATTATTCGTACTTTATGTTTAAATAGTCTTTTTTATATTTTTAAAACACTTTTTGTATTTTATTTTATTTTATTTTATTTTATTTTATTTTTTTCTTCAGAGCTTTTAGTTTTTGCTTGTTTCACTGTTTATATCTTCTTTCTTCATACAATTCAAGTCCACAAAATTCGACAACATTAATTTGAGGAGTATAGCTTACTCCTCAATCGAATATTGCACATAATTAGAGTTTTCTAGACACAGATATTACAAAATAAATTTGAAAGGTTTAAAGTAATTTTAGAATAGTGTATGTGCGAGATTAAATCAATTATCGATCTTCACATTTAGGTGGAAATAATAAAATTTTAACGAAATTGTGACCTATTATTAATCTCAAATGGAAAACAGGGCTTTTGTACTTTATATATTTGATTTAAAATTAAGAGTGATATAAAAATAAATTATTCACATATCGAAAAATTCATTTTTCAAATATTAATTTGTATTTTTTGTTTTTAGATTTCAGATTGATTTAAGATTAACTTTTGATGTATAAATAATTAGGTACGATTTTTGTTGACCTCAATTGAAATTCAAATTTAAAATTGAAACTTTTGGTATATGTTTGAACATTTAAAAACATACAAATTTGGTATTAAATATAATTTTCTTTTAAACTTTTGACTTTTTTTATTGTATTAACTTGTTGCACAAAAATTGTAACTGTCAATCTCAAAGGGGGTCGAGAAGGTGTTTCTTGTGAGAAGCCCTGCTTTACGATTCATCTTTCAAAACATTAATATATATCTACTTAAATTGTGGTTTAAAATGTTCTTATATTCAAAAATTATTGATAAATAAAGTACATGTTTTGATCCGAAATATGAATGAAAGATGACAAACCGCATATACCAGTGTTGCCATTTTAGGTCTTTCAGTACTAGATTTGGCATTTGAAGAGGTTAAAATGCTTTGAATATTCATAGAAAATATGCTAAATGTTTCAATTCAATATTTTTAGATTTTTTGAAAGAATTTCGTAGCAAATTTGACGGTATTGATTGTCAGTTTTAAAATATAAGCCCTGTTTTTACTTTATTTTCCAATATTACAAATAATTCTGAAGAAGAATTGTTTATATATTTTTATTTGAACTTAACTTTAAAAAGAAATGAAAATATGAATTTTTTGTACAAAACAATTTGCTACTATAGAATAGTTTAGCATAACTTTTTTTGGATGATTTAGCACTTTTCCAATTATATAATCTGTCAATACTGGCATATACTCGTAGTCGTTTAAATTGTAAGCTTCAACTTATGCTGCTAATACTCAAGATCATGTTGTTGATTTTTTTATAAACAAGCAATAGCACAGTAGTCCGAGTCGTGATGACATTATCAACGATGTCTTGATGATTTGACATAGTCCTCTACAACACAAAGACGATAACTCCGAACAAATATTGATGACTTTTTTTTAACAAAAGGCACTAATATCCTGCAAGACAATCTAAAGGACATTATCATGCACATTGCCGTCAATTATGTAAAAAAATGGGTTCTGCTGAGATTTGAACCGAGGTCACTAACTCACTTTTCCCTGTTGCATACAGCGTTGCTTGTGGAACAAATGTATATATCAAAATATTAAGGCATACTATTTCTATTTGTTTGTTGGTAAAGTGGTCAAGGGTATAAGAGATTCGGCATAGCCGAATATAGCGCTCTAACTTGTTAATATCTCATATTGTTTGAATCACGCCGAATATAACAAAACCTTGTCTTATAAAGGAATGAGAATTATAATGAAGTTGTTTTTTTTAATTAAAGCAAAACAAACAGCCAATGTTTTGAAAAACAAAATATGGTTATGATTTTCCAACCATAATATGTCCGTGTGTAAAAATGCAACATATGTCTATGTAACATTTTGTAGATATATATTTTAGATTTAGCTACCCTATAAGCATTTTGCTGGAATTCAAGCTAAAAAAGAGCATACTTCCAGTCTTAGATAGTGTCCAGTTCTGAGTTTTGCTTTTAATACACTTTCTTTTAATACTATTCTTTCCTAAAAATCAAATATAAAGTAAAGTCTAAATAAAGTATTTAACTCGAGAATTTAACACTCAAGCAAAATCCAAGCGATATAATATTTATGCATACAACTTCCTCTTAACATATTAATAACACTTATAATTTTTTAGACTTTTCATATTTAAAAGGCTTATTCATTTTGATACCCTACACTACCATAGGTGGTGTTTATAACAGATAAAATATTGGTGCAGGACCCATGTTTATGTATAGTAATCGGCTTACAATCACTTTTTGAATATGTTTAACGATGTCCGTCTATCCATCCCTCTATTTAAACTTTGTAATCATACAACAGGTCATAATTTTAAAAATAATTAAATGAAATTTGGTACATAGGTCATATATAATTCAAGAACGATTCCTATTTCACATAGACCTGTCGCGAAAACTGAATTTTCGCGATAACAGAACCCAAAATTTTATTGAAAAATTATATGTAATTTTTTAAATTAGAAATGGAGATTTTAAGTTGCCTTTTTGGCAAATTATTTTTTAAAATAACAGCTGAATCACGTAGTTCATATAGTGCTGTTGTCGTCTTATTATTTTCCAAAGCCCATTGTATGCATATGTTTATCGATGTTGTAAAATCGTCAACTTTATTTATTTTTTTTTTCTTTATGACTACTTTCGCATAAATTCTCTGATTGTGTATTTGATAATTCTATTTGCTCCTCATTACTTTCCACATGAAATTCTTCTTGCATCCAGTATTTAATGTCAGAATTCGTGAAAAGATGTTCTGTACCAATTTGAACTATACAATTCACGCTAATTGAATTTATGGAATCTTCACTTTTAAATTTTTTTAAAATTTCAAATTTTTGAGAAATCGTTGGCTTTAAAATATGTAGAACATTTCCCATATTAATATAAATTAAACGAATAAACTGACAAAATTAAAGATCAATATCATCCAAAAAGGTCTTCCACAGACGGGGATTTCCCTTTTTTTGGTTAGAGATATTGTAAAAAACAGATAAACACGCAAAAACAGAAATAGTTTTTCGTTAAGTGTTGCGATTTTAGAACATGCAATTTAAAACATTAAGCCGTCGGGATAACCGGGCCGTCTTCGCGAATACCGAGCTTGTATTGTACCTCAAAAATAGCAATATTTGATTAAAATTTGGTACAAATAATAAAAAATGTAAGTGTAAATCTTTCTGCCAAATTTCATAAATATAGTTCCGAAAACCATTTTAAATCCAAAAAAAGTTTGTTTCAAGTTAATGTTTGATACAAATAAATTAAAAAAAAGTTTTAATAACACAGGTCAGCATTAAAGAAATATTATGAAAAACATTTTGCAGATATTGTAGGTATAGTCATTCCAATCACCAGGAACATTCAATATTTCTCCATCCGTTCAAATTTTTAACCCAATGATGACCAAATGATATATGTACCACTAAAAAATGTTTAGGTTATATAATAGGTGCAATATAATGGTTCTTTTTAAAAAAGTGTGGAGAATATATGCAACACTATTTTTTATATTTTAAAGGTTAATGACACCACTGGGCCAATCCCAGTAACGGTATGATTGAATTGATTCCTAATTACTATCAAGTAATTAGTGCCCGTTGTTTTCTTAAATCTCTGCGATTGACTTGCTTCTTATTAAAGAGTCGCGCTTACGGTAATAAATTTTCTATCTGTCAAAGATTTTTTTAAGCAATATACTTAAGGGTTTTTGACACTTTGCATACAAGGGTCAATATTATTAAGTGACTTATGCCCATAAAAATTTCCTCTCCATTACAAACTTCTAGGACAAGAATAAGACCCTTAAATTGTCAATTATTTGGTTGCTGATAGCTGTATCAGACAGTGAGCGGTCGATGAATTGTTTAATGATACATGGTTCCAATATTCAAAGGTAAATCCGGAAAATACTATTAACGCAACAATAAAAAAATCTAAACCTTTTTGAATCAGTCTAATGTATATTTTTTTTAAGTAATTGTCTGTTTCAAACTATTCACTAATTGCAATCGAATTATAAGATAGCACTTAGAACGGACAAAATACGATTGGCTAAAAAGTCGGTTACAACAACGAATCTCTATTCTCTGTGTGTATAAATTTTTCAATGAAGTTGAAATTAAAAATATTATATGTATTAAAATTGTTGTGATCAAAATGTTTCATTTAACTTTTACACTATATTTAGTCTAGGGTGTAAGAATTAAGCGGAATTATTCACGATGATTTTTTTCAAATTTTTTGTTCACTTCGTTACTTAAATTAATTTCATTTATTTTTTTATTTATTTCAAATAAATGTTACGGCAAGTTCATAGAGCCTAAATTGGCTAGACTACTATACAAAAATTAATTATTACAGTTATACAATTTTCAAATCATTATTTCGTTTTTTATTATTATTTTCTTAATACTAAATAAACCCTGAATTTTGTGCACGTAGAAACTTGACTAAATAAATCCAGTTGAGAAGACGAAAAATATTAATAATAAAATAAAAAATAATAATAAATAAAAATAAATAATTCTCTCAGAGAGCGAATTTGACACTCTCCGACACAAAAATCTTACATATTATGTTACGTCTATACGGGCTGTTAACGCCGGTGTTTAATTTTTATGTTTACATTTTTGCAGTTTGAAAAAAAATATAGATTATGTTTTTAAGTATAAATGTGAAAATATGAAAGCATACTTTAAGGCGTAAAGTTTAATATTTGTTGGTAAGGTAGTGAAGGGTATAAAAGATTCTGCACAGCCGAATATAGCGCTCTAACTTGGTTTTCGTAAAAATTTTGGTAAAATCTTTTTCATTAATTTGAATTTTTTTTTGAAAAATGCGAAAAATTGTTTTTCTTTTGTATGTTTTTTTGTGAAAACATGTTTTCTTTTTTTATAAGAACATGACATAAATCAAGATCATAGATTTTTTTTTTATTTTTTTCAAACTTTTGATTTTTATTTTTTTTTTTTTTAACTTTTGATGTTTAAGCATTTTCTGTAAGTGTAATTTTAAAATTTTTACCATTTTTGAGATCTACGATCATGTCAAATACACCCATATTAGGGCGCTGCATTTAAAACAAATAACTTTTTTGCAAGTTATATAATTTTTTATTATGCAAATTAAAAATAATACATGTTTGTAACCTAGAAGTAGAAATTAGGCAAATCAACAACTTTCCTGACACGACAGACTGTTAACACATAGAGTTTTTACAATGTAACAAACAAATTCATGGCCCAGAAATGATGTTGCTGAGAAGAATTTCCATAAATATATGACCAGTAAATAAATGAACTGATCTAAACGAAAGGATCTCAAGTCTTCTGTTTTCTTATTTATAACTTTTTATAACAATGGGTTTTTCATCCAATGGCTTTAAAATAATGCTGCATTTGTGGACTTGCTCGAACCTTTATAACGAGAACAATTAACATTTTTAAGGATCTTATGGTAAACCTAATAAAAACATTAAACACTTACACTTTCTATGAAGATATTGCCATGCTAATGAAAATATCTAGCATAGTCGCCATTTGCCAATTTTTCTCCGTTGACTTTAATTTTATTTCTCATTTAAAGGAATTTTGAATAAAAACAGTTTTATTTAAATAAAAATTTTTTATTTTATTATTTCTTCAAAAATGTCAAAAAATTCGGTTGAGAACATTGAATTTGTACATTTGTTTACACAGCCGAATTTTATGAATATCCACACGTACTCGTATATTGATTACTGTAACTATTTTACTGTGTTATTATCACATTTTTCATAACAACCGCCAACATTCGGTATTGATTATATTTGTCGAATTAGTAAATTTTATTAAAATAGACACACATTGATTATGCTAACCAATTTTACAATAATACTAACCCCGAAAGCATTATAATTATATAATATCGACAATATGAGATGAAAATCTATTAAATTTATTAGTTTTAGATAATAAGAATTAACTTTCACTTTATTTTACAAAAACTCTATAATGGTAAAAGCGTTACAACAAATCTTTTTTTTTTTTTTTGTGTGTGCTTTTTACAATTTTAAAGACATTTAGGTGCTATGCTTGGTAAGTTGGGGACTTGACTTAAACCACATTTTTGTATCACCATTTCATGTCTATCAAACATGAGTGAATAATTTGCTTTACCTATTGCCTAGAAAATTACATTTTCTATAAACTTCACAGAGGAGCATATTTTTCTATTTTTTTTTTTTTGTTCTAAATGGGTTAAAATTGTGACGCGATGGAAAAATTTCATTTAACTTTGTACACTATATCAAGTGTAAGGAATAAGAATTTTACAGAATTATCTTTTTTTTGCGATTTTGTTGACACGTGTAGTTAGTATAATCTTCCAGTATAATTCTTTAAGAAATTTAAAAAAAAAAACTTATTCGACTTTGAAAAAGAAAAATTATATTTTGGCCTCTGTTGGCCTCTTAGCGACCATATGGATATAATGCGATAACATTTTCTGAATCTTAACGCGTTTTTATATTTTTTGCCTCTTTTTGCCCCACGAAAGGATACACTTGATTTTTTTTACACTCTTTTTAACAATATGGAATTATTTCAATACTTTTTATGAATTTTTCAAATTTTTATCCATAATATTGTTATGATATTAGCATATATATGGCTTTTATGCATGTTATTGCAACTCTCGGATTGGTCAACTAAAGACAGATTATCATTAAATTTGTCAATAGGCTTTCGACTTTTGTTAAAATTAAAGTGATTTTTAAAAGTGAGTTATGGTCAATTATGGACTAATCTTCGTGAAATTTGACACACTTATTTACGCTTATAAAAAAAAACTTATTTTTGCTGAATTTTATTTAAATCATGAATAATTAAAGACATTAAAGCCACATTTCAGAAGGATATTTGTTTAGTGGATCCTAAAAAATTTCAGTCCACTTCGTTCTTATAAGTATCAAAGTATATATACGTGCAAAATTTTTTTTACATTGATAGACAGACAGACAGCCAGCCAAACGGAAGAATGGATATCGTTATCTCGAATAAGGAAGTAATGTTAAGTTGAAGTGAGTGTTGGATTAATTTACTTATACGTTATTAACATCAACATAAACATATATTACCCCAATCTTCTATGGTTTAATAAATCATACATATTCCCATTCATACAATATAAGATATTTTGTTTTTTAAATTTGCATCAATTTTTTTTTCTTAATTTCACATTTAAAAGACTTCACTTTTCTTCAGACTTCACTCATTTTCAAGGACATTTTAAACGAATTTGTTTTCTCTCCATTTGTTATGGAGTTTAAATCGTCCCCTTAACTTTTATTTCTAAACGTTGCTTGAAAAACAGATAAAAACTTTAAACTTATTGCATTAAGATAATCAAATATTTATTCAAAGGTTAAAAGGAAATGAAGATAAGTAAATAAGAGTAGACAAGATATCATTTCTGTCATCTTCTCTGTCTATATTTTCCAAGCCAGTCTTTTCATCTTCCAACTGCGATATAAGTCTTTGCAACTCTGATCTTTTATCTGATAATTTAGCTACAGTATCCTCTAAAGCACCCTTAGCTCCAGCATCCAATTCAGCACCCTTCTTCTGCAATTCATCCGTTTTTTCTTTTAGCATGGCCTCGATTTTTTCTAATTCAACTTTGGCATTTTCTAGAATGCTTTTAGCTATTTTTTTCAATTCGGTAACTACATCTTTTAGCTTCGTTTCTCTTGCCTTCAAATTAGCCTCAGCTCTTCGTTTTTTCTCAGTAAGTTTTTCTAATTTTGTGATTAGCAATTCAAAAACAAATGTTCTAAGTTGAGATGTTGCTTCTTGTGACTTATTTTTTACATATTTTAGGTCAGCTATTTTTTTCTCTAAAGCAGCTCTAGCATTTTCATCCAATTTTTCACCATTTTCTTCTAATTCGGCCACCATTTCCTTAATCGTAGTCTCCATATTTTTCAACTTAGCTTCAGCATTTTCTAGAGCTTGTTTAACTTTAACATCTTCCAAATTAGCTTCCTTTTCTCTTAGCTCAACTTTTTTCGCACTCAAATCACTCTCGGCTTTTTCTAGAGCATCTTCAATTATTCCTTTCTCATTATTGGGAACAGAATTTAACTTATGTTTCAATTCAACCACTTTTTCATGCATCTCTAAAACGGAGTCCTGATCATCAGTTATTTTTTTCTTTTTCAATGCAATAACCTTGTTTTTCAGTTCAGATACGTTTTTTTGCAACTTATCTTCTGTATCCTCTAGGGCAGCTATGGTTTCCTCTAAATCATCCTTAGAATTTTCGTCTAATTCTGCACCGTTTTCTTTTAATTCGGCCATTATTTCTTTAAGCGTAGTCTCGATTTCTTTCAATTTAGCTTCAGCATTATAAATTTGGTTAGAAATAGTATCCTCTAAATTATATAAAACAGCTTGCTCAGACTGAACCACTAGGGCAAGTATAATGCCCAATAGGCCAAAAAAGAAAGTAAAGAACTTCATCGCTCTTTTTTAGTTTTGAATGTCTACTTTAATTGCGCTAGCAATACTGTGGAGTTGTTTGAAAATATGCTGGTATTTATACCAGCTAATTGCAGGATGTATTTAACTTAATCTAGAAGTTATGCGTCATGCAAGTAATCTAGAATATTCCATATAAATAATTTCTTTTTTTTAATTTCATCTAAGGCAAATAACAACTATTGTTATAATTATTTTTAAAAAAGTAAAAACGTGTGCATAAATATTTACCAAAATAATTATTTAAAAAAAACAAACACATTTATTCTGTTTTATAATATTAAATAATATTCACTATAGAAAATTTTAATAAATTTAAATTTAGTATATCTCTGATTAAATAAAGAAAATAAAAAGAAGAAAAGAGAGAAAAATATAGAATAATAGAAAAAAAAACTGTCGAGAGTTTAAAGTATTAACCACATGCAAAATAATTCCATGTAGTACAGCTATGTATTGTTAGATCCTTTTTGTAAATCAACTTTAAATTTTCTTTTTAATATAGTTTTTTCTCTATTAAGAAAGCCCTGCTGATGGTAATTGTGTATAAGAACGTTAACATCTCCTTTGCCCAAACTAAATTGCGTTTGGCCATCATTATTACGACTCCAATCCCTATAATAACTCAGAATATACTTTATGGGATCCTTAGATTTATAATTCCCGAAAATACAGAGTTTCTGCAAAAAACGAATGTTCACAACAAATAATACGAGTGTATTTATAAAAAGATTTAGTGAAAAATATCTACAAATATAAAAAAACTTAATTTATTATGATAACTACAAAACTGACCGAAATTTAGTGGAAACTTTAATAGAAATTAATGAAATCAAAATTCAAATAAAAATTCATAGTTTTTCCGTTTTTGCATCCCCATATCTTACAAAATAAATATTTTATTTCTATTTTTGAGTGAAAAAACCTCTCTCTATCATTCTGAGTAATTGCCGATACCAAAATAAAGTAGCCTATTTAACTATGTTGGCTTTTGGAATTATTAACTAGCTTAAAAACTTTAAGAATCATACATTGAATGGTAATTAAATTTAAAAATGTTCTACAATGCAAAACCCTCTATCTCGCTTCAAAATTGTCAATATTCTAAAACATTAAAAACAAATTGTATATAAAATTTAGTCGTGGTATAAAATAAATATTGTAAAAAAAATAGGAGAAATGAACGTGCTCCGTGTTTTTCTAGATAGAGGGATTTGAATATAGGCAATTGATATGAGTTTAAAATTTTAAGTATTTCGAAAACAAACTTTTATAATTTAAGGGTTTATTTAATACATCAAGGCCCTTCCTTCGCCTTGATGAATTAAGATTACAGAAGTGTCAGCAAAAATTATTTTTAAAATAATATAATAGAAACTCATCCGACATTATATGTAGGTGTGGAGTACAATAATATGCCTAAAAATAGATATATGATGTTAAGTTATTGATCGCATTATAGGTAACTAGAGAAAAGGGTCATATTTATTTAATTGAATAGTGCATTACCAGTGTTAAGAACTACTGGGTATTAATACAGTTCTAATAAATTTTGCACATAAAATTATGCTAATGTTTGGGTTTAAGAATCATTTTGCTTTAATGTTTAAACTGAGAAATTTATTAGAATAAAAGAGTTTTAAAAACTTCACGACCAAAGGTTCTCACAGGGCACAGTGGGGTCAAACGCAAATTTTTAGGTAATAAATCTGAATCTCCTAAACTACTGGTCGGATCAAATTGAAATGTATGGAAGAGTTGTAGAGGAGGACCTAAGTTTTCAGAAAAATCATCTTGTAGTCACCCTGTTATAACACGAGATAAGCTACAGGGTGTCAAAGTTGACTACCTCGATATTTAAAAGTTAAAAAAAAAAATCGTAACTTGTACAAATGAAGTTTGATTTCAAAAATTTTTATATTTCTGGAAAGTGCTTGGCAAGATAAAGAAAAAATAGGCTTACTCATCAACTCTTACAGTTAAAAAGATATTTACGCTTGAATTTTGAATTTTTTATTTTTTGGTTCGACTTTCTTTCGTTTTTCGGGAATAAGTCCGGAGATATATGAGGTAAAATTTTTTTTAAAAATATTCTGTAATTTGCTACATATTTCAAAATAATATGCTGAAAGAATTTTTGGATTATCTTAATTAGTCTAGACGTGAAAAATATTCAAATTCAGCACTCTGAAATTGGCATGAAAAATGGCTATTTTTTTACAAAAATATAGTACAATTCATTCACTTTTTTCTCAAAGTTCCGTTAATAAAAAAATTTTTTCCTTATTAATTTCAAAAGATAAGGCTTCATAAATGGTTAATAAAGAAATTTTGAATTGATTTAAGTTTTCACCCTACATCCAGCATTGGCCGAAAATTGTCAATTTTAAAAAATAGTTTCATTTTTATCGATTAATAAAAAAAATGTCACGCGAGCTTTTTTAAATTTGGTACTCTTATTTTTTATAGAAATAGATTTAGAATGATTTAACACTAAAGTGCTTCCCGCCCGGCCAAAAACGAATGCAGGAGTGGAGACTTTATGTTAAAAGTCAGTTTTTTAACGACTATTTTTAAAAGCATATTAGCATAACATTTTTAATATTATTTCTTATGTAATGTATAAAACACAAATCAAGCTTTCATTCCTAAAAAAATCAATAAAATAGCTCCAATAACCTATTTCTGGTAATTTTTCAAAAATAATTTTTTTTTTTAAATAGCTGAAAATCCAAAAAAAAAAATTTAATTTTTTTAATACAACTCCACTAATTTTGCAAATACTTTAAAATGTTAAAAGATTTATATTACATTTAATAATAGTAATATAATGGCCTCAAAACTACCAAGTCACGTCAAAAGTTGCAAAATTCACTATTTTGTTCCGTATTTCCATATGTGTGTATACGTAACATTTTAGTTTTCTAATGTATTATGTAGGTATATATTTGTTATTATAAAGTAGTAAATTCTTTATTTGAGTAATGTTTATTTAATTTGTTCTACATATTTACACACTTATTATACATATATCCCGTATATTTATTTTATTAAGAATATATTATCGAAGATATTATTAGAGATTTTCTTGAAAATAATCAGACGTTACCAAATTTTTAACTTCCTTAGCTTCGGAATCCTCTTTTTCTATTTCAAGAGTGATTTTTGGTAGCCATCGTGTTCTTATAGAATATATAACTGGATCTGATGATATTAATAAATATTCCATTAAGTCCATATTTTGCGCTATTTTCGAACATTTTCGAGTATTGAAGAGTCGGAAATGTTTAACATCTTTATTTCGGGCTTCCTGTGCTTCCTCTGTTAGCTCTCCCAATGACAAAATACTATTTTCTATTATTTCTTTACCATGAGCCAATACTTTGTGAATTGTTGGAGTCATTGATTTCCAGGGGTATGTAATGTTAAGTAGTTCTTTAGTTTCGTAAGCAAAAATTTTAAATTTGTCCGCATTAATTTGTTTTTTGCTATTAATGGCTGCCAATATAATCTTAAAACGCTTGAAAATATTTAAGTCAATGCCTGTAATTGAAGACGGATTTTCAAAGAAACGTCCTGCTGTATTTCCATCATTTGAGCTTCCATAGCCATGTAGAGGTTTATCAATTATTAATCCGAGTTTTTCTTTGAATTCTAATTGAATTCTTTTCTTCTCCTCTTTTCGTAATTCGTGAAGTTCCAAATTGTTTTTTACTGTAGCATTTTCCTGCCCGGAAATATTTCCGTACTTCATATCATATGCAAGATGTAAGCAGAACTCCAAAAATCTTATTCTTGCGTGGAGTGGTGATATTCCAAATTTTAAAGAATTTTTATTAACAAGGACTTCAGAATTATCCTGAAATTGTGAACTTATTTTTCCACATATATTACATTTCCATGTAGATGTTGTATCTGTTATAGCGTTTGCAACTTTTCCATCAATCATCGTTAATTGTTGTTGAAATGTAACTTTAATAGTTCTGTTTGATACTTTTACATATATTGGGGGCAATGCTTTAATTTCTTCTTCCAATTGGTTGATAATGCTGTTTATTGTAACCGTGGTTTCTTTTGTGAGGAAGGCTTATTTAAGCGCATTCGAAGTGGTACCAGAGACGCTATAAACAGCGAGGAATAATTATTTCCAGAATTACTTCCATTCAGTTGTTTGTATTCCGAAAATCCTAATGTTCCATCGCAGCCCCATTTAAATATTAAAATAAGTTCAGAGTCTTTGCATTTTTCAATGTTATCATTGCTGAAGGTAGATATAATTCTAGAGGCAGTATTTTCAAGTAATTGCAATATATTAACTTTAGCACTTTTAACAGAAGCATTAACCGGGTGCTCCATAGGCTGTAAAATATTACTTTTCGCTTCTCTCACTGATTTGCTACTGGGAAAGATATCATATTCTTTTTCGCTATCAGATTTCCTCAAAATCTCGTATTGGTTTCTTGATAATCCTAAATTTAATATTAGAGCTAAAGCATCTTCAGAGGTAAAGGACGATGTTGATTTCGGTGTCACTATGCTTTGGATTATCCGATGTAATCGATTGGGAGAAGCTGTTGGTAACATATCTATAACTTTTTCTACTTCCTTTGGTTGCGTACGTGTTACTAAAGCTTTAAATGTATCTTTTATTTCGGCATTCGTATGTGAATTTAGAATAGATTCCTGTTTGTTCTTAGCTGAACTTCGTCGTAACTTTTTTTTTGGTCGACCCTTTTTCTGCTTTCCGATGAAAATTGGTATTTCTCCCTCCAACCACTCTTCATTTTTCTTCTTGAACTTTGGTATTGACCAATCTGAAGCTTGCATCCTTTGTTCGTATGATTTATAAAAATTTTCGAGCTTTAAACTGTCTTCTGCGGTAAGAGTTAAACCAAAAGATACTACTGTATTAATGAGTTTTCTTATTTTTTCTGGACGATTTATAATATCAGATAGATTATCCCAGATTACTTTGCAAAGAGAAAAGTGTTTTAATGTAATCTCCATAATGGCAAATTCACTAATAAATCTGCATATTTATAAGAATACTTATATATAGAAAAAGAATATCTATATCAGGTAAATGGTGACAGGCAAAAATGAATTAAAAAATTTTAATTTTTGCTCAAAACCCCAAATTTCAGTCAGTTTATTTTTATGACCTATAGTGTTAAACAGGTACGTCAAGAAATGCACCTATGCGATTGTAAAAAAATCATTTTTGTTATAATACATTAAATAAGTAGCTAGGTAAATTATTTAAAAACTTAAAAAAATGTAATAAAAAACGAAGGAAAATATACTTATTTATGTACTTAGGTAATTTTAATAACCTTTTCAGTAGAAAAAAATTATGAACACTTTAAATAAATTCATTAATAAATATTATTATCTCGTAACAAAAATAAGCAATGCAGTTGAGTGTTACGTATACACACATATGGAAATACGGAACAAAATAGTGAATTTTGCAACTTTTGACGTGACTTGGTAGTTTTGAGGCCATTACATTACTATTATTAAATGACCTATATCAACATTTTATATATCGTTGAATTGGTAAATAAGTCTTTTTTTTACATTCTTTTAACATTTTTAAAGTATTTGCAAAATTAGTGGAGTTGTATTAAAAAAAATATTTTTTTTTTTTTTGATTTTCAGCTATTTTAAAAAAAAAAATTTATTTTTGAAAAATTACCAAAAATAGGTTATTGGAGCTATTTTATTGATTTTTTTAGGAATGAAAGCTTGATTTGTGTTTTATACATTACATAAGAAATAATATTAAAAATGTTATGCTAATATGCTTTTAAAAATAGTCGTTAAAAAACTGACTTTTAACATAAAATCTCCACTCCTGCATTCGATTTTAGCCGGGCGGGAAGCAGTTTAGTGTTAAATCATTCTAAATCTATTTCTATAAAAAATATGTGTACCAAATTTAAAAAAACTCGCGTGACATTTTTTTTATTAATCGATAAAAATGAAACTATTTTTTAAATTTTACATTTTCGGCCAATGCTGGATGTAGGGTGCAAACTTAAATCAATTCAAAATTTCTTTATTAACCATTTATGAAGCCTTATCTTTTGAAATTAATAAGGAAAAAATTTTTTTATTAACGGAACTTTGAGAAAAAAGTGAATGAATTGTACTATATTTTTGTAAAAAAATAGCCATTTTTCATGCCAATTTCAGAGTGCTGAGTTTGAATATTTTTCACGTCTAGACTAATTAAGATAATCCAAAAATTCTTTCAGCATATTATTTTGAGATATTTAGCAAATTACAGAATATTTTTAAAAAATTTTTACCTTATATATCTCCGGACTTATTCCCGAAAAACGAAAGAAAGTCGAGCCAAAAAATCAAAAATTCAAAATTCAAGCGTAAATATCTTTTTAACTGTAAGAGATAACTTGGATGAGTAAGCTTATTTTTTCTTTACCTTGCCAAGCACTTTCCAGAAATATAAAAATCTTTAAAATCGGACTTCATTTCTACAATTTACGATTTTTTTTTAATTTTTACATACTCGAGGTAGTCAATTTTGACACCCTGTAGCTTATCTCGTGTTATCACAGGGTGACTACAAGATGATTTTTCTGAAAGCTTGGGTCCTCCTCTACAACTCTTCAATACATTTCAATTTGATCCGACCAGTAGTTTAGGAGATTCAGATTTATTACCAAAAAATTTGCGTTTGACCCCACTGTGCAGGGGGGGTTATAAAGAACATTTAATTAAAGACACATTTTTTTTTTTTTGATATTTAAAAGTCGATATAACAAATTTGCTCATTTTTATTAAAATCTTATGAAACGTTTTGAAATTTAGTAAAAATATCAATGAATATACTGTAATACACTAAATTTCTTATTCAATTTTACTTTTTTAATTGATCTGATAAACACCATTTTTATATGAATTACACAATTTCTTTTTTAAAAGCATTAATATTTGAATAATTTTTAATATCTCTTCATTTTGTTAGTTGCTACTCTATGTATTCGGAAATCATTTCCATTCCACAAGTTCATATATGATATTTCTTGTGTCAAATATTCTGGCGCATATCTCATCTTCATTTTGAAGATAAGGATACATGTGTTAAGCTGGAGCCTTTGTCTGATATTTATGAATTTCAATGTATCGAACATATATTGTATCAAGGTATATCTATAACATTTATAAATTGATCGCATATGTTTATTTTGTTATTTAATTATTGTGTTATATATAGTTATTGCAGTGATTGTTGATATTTTGTCTCCAATACTTCTAAAAAAGCCTATCTTTTTGTCGGTTTTTTTACATATGTATTCTATATGATCATTGAAATTCATGTTTTTGTCGATTATAAACCCTTAATAATTTATTTTGTCTATTTTTTCTACGATTTTGCTATTAATTTTAAATTCTATATTGCTATTTATATTTATTTTCATAATTTTTGTCTTATCTTCGTTCAGTTTTAGTTTATTTATTTTTAACCAATTATTTATATTTCGCATATCGTATAATAAGTTTCCAAGACACTGCTCCTCTGTATCCGTTGTATTGAATATTAGGGTATCATCCGCATATAGTACTATTTCATTCATATCTATTACAATTGGCATATCATTAATATAAATTATTGATCCTTGTGGTAATCCATATTCATTATTAATTGTCTCTGATTTTTTAATTCACTTTAATTATATGTTTTCTGTTTTCAAACCAATTTAGTTCTTTATCTTGTATTCCGTAGCAGTATAAATTTTGTAGTAATATTTTTCTGACTATTGTTTCAAACGCTCTTTTAAAATCGAGAAAAACTGCCATTTTTTATTTCTGCTGTTACTTTTCCATTTATTTGTGATGTAATTTACTACCGTTTCACATGAAAATCTATTCCGGAATCCAGATTGAAAAATTCGATAAAATATTGTTTAATTCAAGATAATTTTCTAGTTGTATTTTAACAGTTTGTCCAAGAATTTGTTGACATAATTTTAGTGAGTTTATTGGCCTAAATTCTTCACATTTATTTGTCTTAGCAACCTTTTGAATTGCCGCCACCATTGATGTTTTCCAATTTTCAGAAAATATAATCGTTTTTATTGATTTATTTATAATTTTTAGGCACACTTCCCCATTCAAGTTTCAATTGTCTAATATCATATTTATATTAATATTATTGCAGTCCAGTTTGTTTTTCATGTTCTTGCATATATTTATACCCTACACCACAATATTTGGTTGTGCTAATGTTTGTAACGCACAGAAAAAATCATCCAAATCCCACCATAAAGTATACCAATCGACTCAGAATCACTTTTTCAGCTGATCTAACGATATAAGTCCGCCTGGGTAGCTGGACTGCCGGTTGCCCATGTAAACCTTGTGCACAAAGTACAGGTTATCAAATGAAATTTTTAACGTAGGAGTTTCATGATACAATTATGAGGCCTATTGAAATTATTTATTACTTCACCTAGCCCCCATATAAATGTTCTCCCGGAATAAAGGTTTAACGATCATCCGAGTCCTATCATATGTCTTAAATACAACAATATTTTAATGAAATTTGGTGTAAGCAAGTATCAATCTTTATGCCAAATTTCATGAAGATCGGTTCACAATTGACCATAGCTCCCATATAAAACCCTCGTCCGAAAATCACTTTAACGTGCATGAATCACATACACATATATAAGTTAGTATCAACACATTATTCTGTATTTGTGTATATTATTTTAGGTTAGGTTATGTTAGGTTAGAAAGGGTGGCGTATTCACGCCTACACCCAGACGCCGAACGGCCCATTGTGATCCCCTTATGATAGAAAGAGAATATTTTACACTTACATTTACATTATTTTACATTTAGTAAAATTGGCAACAGGTGTAATATAAGTCCCCATCCCAAATTTTTATGTTCGTACACAATGGTGTAGGGTATCATATTGACAGTCTTCTTTTTTTCTCATTTTAAGTTTATCACAGTTATTTTTGTTTTTTATTATATTATCTATAATTTCTTTTATACTATTTACAAAATATTTATTTCATAATTTTCCTTATATTCTACATTTGTAAATAGAACAGATTTTATCACATTTTTTGTTTTCTTTAGTACTAAGTCTTTGATGTTATTCCACCTTGATATTTGGTATTACTTATTGTTCTATTAATATATGTACTTTTTTCATTTTTAGTTTTTATTTTCTTCTTTTATGGAGAGATTCTCAATTGTTCTTTCGATAGTTATATCAAAACAATTAACGTTATAATTCCCATCTTGATTTTCATTGAAGGTAATTAATGCACTAGTTTCCCTTAGACTGTCGAATCGTCAATTATTTGGTTGCCGATAACTGTAGCAGACAGTGATTGGTCGATAAATTGTTTAATGGTACATGATTTCAATGTTCAAAGATAAACCCGGAAAATACCATTAACGCAATAATAAAAAAAAACAAATTTTTAGAATCAGTCTAATGTATATTGAAATATTTATCAGATATAGTAACCGAATTGTTTTTTAAAAGTAATTGTCTGTTTTAAATTATTCTATAATTGCAATCGAATTATTAGATAGTACTCAGAACCGACAAAATTCGATTGACAAAAAGACTTTTTTGTCAATCGAATTTGTATTATTTGAATTAAGTTGAAAAAATATATATTATATCTATTAAAATTTGTATGTCATCGAAATGATTTATTTAACTTTCTCAATATATTTTGTCTAAGGTGTAAGAATTGTTCACTTCGTTATTTAAATTTAGTTTTTTAGTTTTTTCAAACTTTTGATGTTTAAGCGTTTAATGTAAGTGCAATTTTAAAAATTTTACCATTTTTGGAATCTACGATCATGTGTCAATTATATCAAATTCAAATTTCCCCTCTGCACCCACTCCTTACACCACATTTTTCTTGCACAGAGAAAACAGATTCATTGTGAATATCAAATTTATAGCCAATCGAATTCGTTCGGTTGCACGTATAATTCGATTGCAATTACTGAATATTACGATGGTTACAATTAAATTAAAAGAGGTAATTCGGTTACAATAAAAGTGATATCTAGGGCGCTCCAATTAAAACAAATAATTTTTTGCAAGTTATATTTTTTGCAACATTGAAATATAAATTAGACAAATAATATAAATATAAATTAAACAATTTCCTACCACGACTTACTGTTAACACATAGAGTTTTTCCAACGTAACATACAAATTCGTTGCTCAGAAATGATGTAGCTGAGAAGAACTTCTATAAATATATTATCAGTAAATAAATGAACTGATTTAAACGAAGGTTTAATAATACTTATTAGAAGAAACATGTCTTGCCATTATTAATTTTCAAATAAAATACCAAATCTTGAAAAATTTCATCCTGGTGCTGACAAAAGCCACTAAATTCAAAAATTATCAAAACTAGAAGAATTTCAAGTCTTCTGTTTTATTATATATAACAATGGGTTTTTCGTTCAATAGCTTTAAAAATATGCTGCATTTGTGGACTTGTTCGAACCTTAATAACGAGAGCAATTAACATTTTTATGATAAAATGTTAAAAAGAAATTTGGATTGTTATGAAGTGTAAATCGTCCCCTTAACTTTTTTACCAAATATTGCTTAAAAACTGAAAATTCATTTCATTATGATAATCAAATATTTACAAGTTTAACAGAATTGAAGATAAGTAAAAAATATAATAATAAAACATTACGACAATTTAAATTCTTTTATTTTAAAGAATAGACAAAATAGTACCTCTGAGATCTTCTTTGACAATATTTATCAAGCCAGCCTCTTCTATGCCGTTTCCTTCCGACCGAGCTATCACCCCATCTTTAATTTGTTCTTTCTCTTCATTGGAAGCAGATTCTAGCTCATCTTTCATTTATACACTTTTTCATTCAAATCCGCAATGGATTCCTTAACATCAGCTATTTGTTCAGTTTTCAATTCAAAAACCTTTTGTTTCAGTTCAGATACGGTTTTTTGTAACTTAACTTCTTCATCCACTAGGGCAGGTATGTTTTTCTCTAAAGTAGCCTTAGCATCTCTTCTTTTAATTCGTCCACTTTTTCTTTAAGTGTAGACTCTATTTCTTTCAATTTACCTTCATCATTATAAATTTGATCAGAAATAGGATCCTCTGAATTATATAGACCAGCTTGTTCAGATTGACCCACTAGGACAAGTAGAGTGGCCAAGAGGACAAAAAGTAAAGAAAATAACTTCATGTTTTTTTTTTTAATAGTATTAAATGGGTTCTACTGTGGAGTTGTTTATACCACCTAACTGCTGGGTGTTTTTCACTTAATCTAGAAGTTTTAAGTCATGCAAGTAATCTAGAATATTCCATATAAATAATTTATTAATTATATTAATATTACTTTCTTTTTTTAATTTCATCTTAGGCAAATAAAGACTAATATTGTTATGGGTATCAATATTTAGAAAAGTAAATAACGTCTGCATAAATATTTACCAAAATAAGTATTTTTGAAAAAGAAAAACATATGTTTTGTGTTATATAATATTAGATAATATTCACTATATAAAATTTTAATTAATTTAAATTTAGTATATCCATGGTTAGATAAAGATGAAAAAAAGACAAAACACGTTAGAATAATAGAAAACAAAAAAAGGCGAGTTAAAACTGTACCCACACACAAAATAATTCCATGTAATAGAGCTATGTATTGTTAGATGCTTTTTATAATTCAACTTTAAATTTTCCCTTTTACCGCAAATTAAAATCCATAAAATCAGTCAGCTTAAAATTATAGATTTACTTTCAGATCATACAGCCTTTACTGTGGCAAAGATATAGAAAGAACGGGACTTTATGCCCAAAAGTAAATACAAGTTTATCGAAGAAATTTTTCTTTGTCAGACATTTGGCCATCATTATTACGACTCCAATCCCTATAAGAACTTAGAGTATACTCTATGGAACCTTTAGATTTATAATTCCCGAAATGCAGAGTGTCTGTAAAAACACGAATGTTCTCTACAAATAATAAGAATGTATTTATAAAGAGATTGAATGAAAATTTTCTAAAAATATAAAAAAACTTAATTTATTATGATAACTACAAAACTGACCAAAATTTAGTCTAAGCTCTAGCAGAAATTAATGAAATCAAATTTCATAGTTTTCCAATTTTGTCCACGTTTTCATATCCCCCTATCTCAGAAAATAAATATTTTATTTTTTAGTGCCAAACCCTCTATCACTCTGAGTAATTATTATTTATTCATTTACTTTTTTATTTTTTGACATTTTAAATATATTAAATAATATAATTCCTACTAATTTGCATATGATGGATATGAATATGGCTAAAAATTTTAATTTGGTTGAGTAGTTCTTTAGATATATAATAATAGATATTCATTATGGAAAGCTACCTTGCCCTACCTATTTTTATATCAATTATGGAACTTGACAGGAAAATTATTCCCACAAAATCAAAATCTAGAGACTTTCGCTGTAATAGTTCAATAGATATGCGATAATTTAAATTAATCTAATATAGGAGCTAACACTTCTCCTAAAGCTGCCTGCCCTATTTTCGTATCAGTTATAATTCTTGATAAAGAAATTATTTCCACAAAACTAATAATTTTTCGTTTAAGTTATAAACAATTTCTACTCCAATAATAATTATTATTTTGTTTGTATCTGCTTTAATTCCAAAATAAAGTAGCCTATTTAACTGGTTGGTTTTTTTTTTTAAATTACTAACTAGTTTAGAAACTTTAGGAATCATATATTGAATGGCAATTAAATAAAAAAAAAAATGTTTTACAAACCTCTATCTCGCTACAAAATTGAAAGTAATATTAGAAACACATTGTGCATAAAATTTAGTCATTGTTTTAAATAAATATTGTAAGAGAGATTACTTTGAATATTTAATCTTCTAAAAGTTGTGTTTTTCGAGATAGTGGGGTTTGAATATAGGCAGTTGATATCAAAATTTTTAGTGTCGAAAACAAATCTTTATAATTTAATGGTTTATTTGTTAAATTGTTTCATTCACAGAAACTGATCCGATATTATATGTAGGTGTGAAATAAATTAAGATGCTTAAAATGTTAAATTACTGGTCGGATTAGTGAGGTAACTATAACATTTAAATGACTAGTGCATTACTAGTTTTAAGAACTGCAGGGTATTAATACAGTTCTAATAAATTTTGCACAGCATTTATTTAAGCCTAAAATTATGCTAATGTCTTATTTTAAAAATTATTTTCTTTAAAGTTTAAACTGAGAAAGTTATTGGAATAAAATGGTTCTAAAATGACATCCGAATAAAAATCTTATGAGGGGGTGTCGCGAAGAACGTTTAATTAAAGACACATTAATTTTTTTTCTTCTGATATTTTTTTTCTTTCTGATATAAATTCCATTGCACATAACGTTAGACTTTTCTGTCCCCAGATATTTTAAAATAAATTTGGAAAGCTGAAAGTGATTTTAGAATAGTGTATGTGCGAAATTAAAGCAATTACCGATCTTCAAATTTTGGTGAAAATAATCCATTTTTAATAAAATAGTGAGCTATTATTAGTTTCAAATGGAAAACAGGACAGCCAGATCAAAAGCACTTTAATCGCAACTTTTGTACTTTATATTTTTTTTAATATGTGAACTTTATTTAAAATTAAGAATGATGTAAAAATTCCTCAACAAAAATATCTTATTTACATATTGAAATATTAACTTTTCAAATATTCATTTATATCTTTTTCAGATTTCAGATTGATTTAGGATTAACTTTTGATACATAAATAATTAAGTACGATATTTTTTGACACTTATTTGACACTTATTGTAGAGTAAACCTCAATTAGAATTCAAACTTAAAATTTAAATTTTTGTTTTATGTTTGAGTATTGAAAAGCATACATATTTGGCATTATACACAATGATCTCTCAAACTTGAGACTTAGTATTGTATTTACTTATTGCACAAAAATTGCAATGGTCGATCTCAAGTCGTCAAGCAGAGAGAACCCCTACTTTACGACACATCTTTCAAAACGTTAATATATCTACTTAAATTGCGGTTTGAAATTTTCTTTTATTACAAAAGTTATTTATAAATAAAGTACATGTTTTGATCCGAAATATGAATGAAAGATGACAAGCCGCATATTGTTGTAATCGTTTAAACTATACGCTTCAATATATGCCGTGAAATTATTTTGTGAGTTAGTAATTAAAAAGTAATGTTCAGACAAGAATTAAAATTACCCAAAAATATTGCTCCCTATGGGGAAATTTTCATACAAAATTCATGTCATTCGTAAGAGAATGTGGAAGCGCTAATTTAGGTAGGTTCCTCCCTTGCAAATTTGCTTCGTTCGATAATCCAGTTTTTTATTGGGTATAATGGTATAAGAATAATTTAGTTGCTTATTTTTGCTAACACATATATTACACCTATCACAAATGTAAGTGATTTTTAATTTATTGAAATAATATAGTTAGACATGGTCATCGAAAATATGTTAACACTTTTGGATATTATTTTACTACTTGTGGCATACTATTCAGTTTATTATTATAATTAATCCAATGGGTCAATTTCTTTGAAATTTTGATATTGTTTAAAGCTATTATATTAAAGTATTTAACTGAAAAGAAAAAATATATTTTTATTCTCTTTTACAAAATAATTTATATTTTCTAGAAAACTCTCCACAATAGCTCTATTGTTACCTTTTTATTGCTTAGTTTAGTCAGCTTTAAGTATTCTTGAAATATTTTCTATTTACTATGACCCAATTAGTGTTTGTGGTTTCCCGTGATATTTATGAAAATTATAAAAAATATGAAAAATTATAAAAAATCACTGATTTCTTATAAAGAATATCAAACAACAATATAAATCATAATTAGTTAACAAAAAATAAATTTGTATTGAAGTATGATGCATCTTTAAAGATTTAAACAATTTTAAATATATCACACAAATGAAAAAAGTACCTACACGCAGAGAAAAAATGTAGTTGTAGTGACCATAAACTAAGAGCATCATATGAACATATGATCACAGCGAAAAATAGAAATGATTGTAAGAGTGTTGCCTTTTGATTAAATTTGCTACATTTTTCGTAATTTTTTAACGCTTCACGTAGTATGTAAAAATTTTTTGTTTTTGACCGCATATTCATAACTTTTTATCTCTTCAATAAAGTTAAGTACTATGTAGAAAAACTACATCATTGACGTACGTGATCGTGCAGAACGTTTTTTGCGACTTTCTCAAAATATACAAAATTACATAAAAAGTAACTTTAGCTATATTAAAATACAAAATACAAAAGGTTTTTTTTTTGTCTTTTTGAGAAAGACTCAGTGTAGAGAATTAAGTAATGTGCTGTTGAATCGGTTAAAAATTGAATTTGTGCAAATGGAAAATTTCGTAATTTTTCGTCGTATAAAATAATATCCAGATGAACAATAAATTTTTCATACTTTGCTATATAAATTAAAATATTACATTGGATTTAAAAAATAAGAATTTTAAACCATAAAAGTTATGGGGACCGATATTTTGGTCTGAACTGAATGAATTTCTTAAATTCAAAATTTTATTACCGGGAAAATTCAGGCGGTATAATTTCCTCGCCAAAAATACATTAGAACTAACTTCTAATTTAAATGGCGACGATTATTGTCACTATTCAACAATACAAAAAAGCAATGCATATTTTCAAATGCATATGTTGAGAGAATATTTCGTCAACAAAATTTATAATCGATTGAATATGGACATTCTAAAGCAAATTCTTTTAATATTTTCTTCCAAATTTTTAATAGAAAGTAAGTACCTTAAAATTCCGATAACGTGACTTTTTACGAAAAATTGTAAGTAACTTTTGTGACAAAAAAAAAACTATAAATTTTTCCGGGCTACCCCTGGCAACTTTGGATTATAAAGTAGTAATTATTATAATTACATTTTGTCACACTATGTCCGATTTTGTGGCTCATTTTTATCATTTTCTTATGATTATAGTTTTGCATATAATTGAACAATCTTACCACATCATTATTACATTCTTTAATGGTAGTTAATCAATATCCTATATTGCTTGAACCACACCGAGTATAACCAAGCTTTGTCTATTTATATTTATTCATATATAAACTAAATGAGATTTACAATGAAGTTGGAAAACAAATTTTAAAAACAAAATCTATTTAAATACAAAAAAGTTGTTAGGTCCTGATTCAGCACAACAACAAAATTGTTTGAAAATAATATTTATATGGAAATTAATCAGTTTTTGAAATATTTTTTGAGTAGTTTTCATACAAATTTTATTTTTAGACAATTTGCTTGTTGTACTGAATCAGGCCCTTAATTTTTCTACTAAGGTTCTGAAAAAATAAGTATTATATTTATATAAGTATTATATTTATTTATTTGAAACATTTTATTGTCATGGGAATAATATAGTTTAAAAACAGAATATGGTTTAATAACAAGGATAAGACTGAAAATATTTAATGGTTGCAGAAGTAATGATATTTTTCATATTAATAAAAAATTTTTGCTGGTAAAAATATTTAAAAACATATAATTTAAAATTTGTATTGAGTGTAAACATTATACGAAAAAATTTAGTAAAAAATATTGTTATCATGAACACAAACTTATTAAAATTCAAGAAAATTAACAATGAGAACATAATATTGTTGTAGTGATAATGCTGTAACCATCTTTTTTCTCTGCGTGTATTGCAAGTTATATTAAAAACTAAAAATCTCAGATTTTTAGGTTAATTAGTTTTTGACACCAAAAATTAAAAAAACCCTAATCTATAGTGCTATATATACGTTTCAATACAAATAGATTTTCTTATTGTTTTATCTTCATCATATATTATTAATTCAGAGATGTAAAACACAATGGAATATATTTAAAAAAGAAGACACAAATGGAATATATTTAAAATTGGTTCTATAAGTAGTTTTAAAATCCTCTGTTAAGTTTTGAGGCTTCAACATTTATATATATTTCTTTACAGTTTCTTTGCTTCATGAGACATTTATCTCAAAAAAAAAAAAAAAAAAAAAAAAAAAAAAAAACTGAAACACGTTGTGTTTTCAGTGCATAAACTCACAACGTATTAATTTTTTATAGTAATGAATACGTTCGAAGCTCAACTTATTTAATATTCTTTTCCACAAACCAAAAATACAATTAAAAAAATCAAAAATTTATCTTGCCAAAAGTAAATTTGTTTTGAAATTTCATTAAATTCTTGAGACATTCTATGACGAAAAATTTTAATACTTTTGAAGAATAAAATATTTCGTATAATGATTTTGTATTTAGTTTAGTTTTTATTTTACTTTCAATATTTTTCTTTTTAATTTTTTTGGAAAACTTATTTATCTTTTAGGTAATGTAGAACAAATTTTTGACGAATCTCTTTATTCAGTATTATTATCGAAAAATTTAAAATACCTTTAGTAAATAGTGTGAGTACATTAATGAAAATTTTCCATCGAGGTGTTATAAACAGCAATGTTTTTGCTATAGGATTTTAAAACTACATATTAAAATAATATTAAATTTCCCGTTTTATCGGGAAAATTAAAAAGAAATTCCTGAGAATTCCCAGACCCCAAACTCTAGACGCAATACATTTAAAATGAACACAGTTCTTAACGGTTTAGTAGATTGGCGTCTTTTTGTATATATAAAAGTTATAAAAGAATTTTTTCGTGCGCAGTCTACGCAAAAATAAAAAATCTAGTGAAATCCTAACTAGCATGAATTTCCAAAAATTTAAAAAATCGTTTTAGTATGTCAGTGTTGCTAGCCCATCCTTTTAAGGTTAAGTCTTATTTTGCTTTTAGTCTCAAAATTTTCGTTTTAGTTTTCTTCCTAACATTTTTTGATTCTTAAAATGGCCTTCAATAGGATAAAATGTTTATATTTCATTAAAGATGAAAATAATTTCTTATTTGTTATTAATAATTTCATTTTTAAAGAATCATCCATTATTTGTATTTAACAAAAATTTTCGCCTGCTGCGCTTAATCAATGATAACTTAACTCATTTTATAGACAAACTTAATCAGTTATTAATTTTTTTTTAATAGACTTCATTAACAGTAGAAACTATTTATGAATATAACTTGAAAATATTCTTTTAAGAGCGAAAAATTATAAAAAAATTTTGAAAGAAATTATAATTCAAAAATGACGAAAAATCACTTCAAAATATTAAGACATTTTTCATATAAAATATAACCCAAATTTGTATTGAAATTTCGTGGGCGATTTTTTATTTGTTTGTTGACAGCCGTACTAAGTTTTATTTATAAATTTATTGCAATATCTTAAAAAAATGAGAAATGAGAAAAATAAGTTTTTAAATAAAAAATATTAGCCTTTTCATTGCTTTATTTGTTAGCACATTTAGCTTTTTCGGACATTTTTTAAAATCAATTTTATCACCTCCTGGCAACACTGATAAAGGTTTCAATGCACAATTTTAAGCCTTCTTCTACTTAGCAAACTTTAGGAAATAAAAATTTGTACATGTTTGAAATATTTCGCTTCAACTCGTGAAAGAATAACAGTAAAAAAAGATAAAGCAAGATACTGTTCATTATTTTAAATATAGGTAAAGGGTCAATTTAACTTAGGTGAAGGGTGTACAAATATTTTCCTTTCTTAAGAATGATTTTTTTAAGGATTCTATCAATTCTTTTAAATATGCTCGTTTTGTACCTACAATATAGCGAATTATATACCGCTTTTTTTTGTCAGATTTTCAATTGTCATAAGTCCCTCTGTTATATTAATGTAAATTTGGAGAAAGCTACGAAAAACTAATTCTACATTTACGTTTTATTATTGGGCATCACTAATCTTAAAATTATACAATTAGAAAATAAAATTAAACATAAACATTGCCTGCATATTTATTAATTAATATATTCAATATCAATTAAACTACAATTTGTTTATTAATGCTTTTTTAAAATTTTTTAATTAAATTGCTTTAACATTTCAAAACAAATTGTTTTTATAATTCAATATTAACCTCTTCTGTTGGATCTATTCCTGTTAGGTCTCCTGCCATTACTCTGCTTCTTTATTAAGCTGTCTTTTAATGTTAGCTAATCTATAAAGATAACATTTTTTTTTTTTTTTTTGGAAGTTATCTCTATTTTTTCTCCTTAACAAAGCAGCCTATTATTAGGTGGTTCTTTTTTCTTATAGGACTTTCCTTACTGCAGCATCAACTAACGCCATAATAGATTATTCAGTGTTTGAGAAAGATTGTGCTATCGGTAGTTTGTCCACCGGTTTCTGCTACTAGAGCAAAAATAATACCAAAAATAAGACCAATTGCGTTAAGAACTTTATGTTTTCAATTAAAATTTAGATAAAGTTTCCTTTAAAATACTAATTAATTCCTTTGAATTCTCTTGCCTGTTATACAATTTCTTATTTTTTTGTTCAGTTCTTAATTTAATCCATACCTCATTTGGAATTTATTTATATTTAATATTTTGTTTATTTAATAATTTTTGTCGTATTTAAGAAGTAATTGTTTTTTTACATTTATATTTAAATATTGGATTCCTTATTAAAGGTTTCACTTAGCAAACAATAGGCACATGATCCTAGAAGGTCTATTTATAATTTAAATATGTGAATTTCTTAATAATTTAATTTCACAGTTAAAGTTAATCGTACAATTCACGCAGGGTTTATAAGACCATGAAAACTAAAATAGCAACCAACTATCTAGCAAATATATTCCCATGATATGAGGTCATTGTAAATTATCTTCTGTATTTGACACTTGGTCACTGTATACCAAAATAACAAGTAATAATTATAATTGTAGTAATCATAATCATATTGTCCGGGTGTTATTCCAATAACAAGAATATTTATTATTATCATCGTTATGTTTACTATAGTCATAATCAGGGCAAGTTAAAATATGCGCGAAAAAAGTCAAAAAATAAGAAGTATGCATAAAAATTAAAATTATGTTTTTTTTCTTTTTTTTAATTTTTTATTGAAATTAAATATTCGTTACAAAAAAATCATTAAGTGCTTCAGCGACCATTGGACATTATTGAAGCCAGTTGGCAAAAATTATACAAATTAAGAATATTTAGTATTCCATAATGAAAAACTAAATTAAATAATATTAAATAACAAATTTATATATATATATATATATGTTAATAATGAGATTATTACAATAGAAGCATATTATTACAATAGAGAATATAGAAAATATTCTCTAATAAATATTTCTTTATTTTTTTTTTTTTTTTTTTTTTGAAAATCGATATTCTTTCAATATTTTTCAAAATTTTCTGGAATATTATTATATTCCAAACTACCCAAGTGTTCAACCCTTTGTTTGTTAGTCACCAAACGGCATCTTGCAGCACTTAAGTTCAACGCATTTCTTGTATTAAATGTAGCTTGATTTCTTCTAAATAATATAGTGTGAAAACATACAATAGAAGTTGCATTTTATGCAAACCATAAACAGGGAGTATTGTAGTTGACACATCTTTATATAGAGATAATGTTGAAAAAATTAAAGGTAGTTTAAAAATAGTTTTAAGTGCTTTGTTTTGTGCTCTCTGAAGTGATTTTAATTTATTAGTCCCGTTATAACCTTAACAATAGTCAAGTAGTTTAAAAGACTTTGAATTAGCGATTGCACAGTGGGGCAGAATCGAAATTTTTTGGAAATAAATCAGTAACTTCTGATCGGCTGGTTGGACTTTCATTAAATTGTACAGGCGTAGCAGAGGAGTGTACAATGCTAAGCTTGGAAGGAAACCCTTCAGGGGTTCTCCAAAAACCCCAAATTGAACTTTTTGTTTGGTTTATATCTAAATAGCTAAAGAAATTTTAAAAATATGTACTCCAAATTAAGCTTATCCTTTAGCATATATAATTTCTGACATTTTTCAAAAAGATTCAAGTCCATATCATGCCTCATTTCAGAAATATGCCTCTTTAAACTTTTATATTTCCAATTTATTGTACATATGACTATATTTTTACAAACCTGCAACTTTTGCATTTAGCTTTGCGTGAATAATTACTAGACAATTATGAATATTTCTGTATACTTTCAATAATATCTATATACAAAATATTTTTATAAAAATAATTAATAAATATTTTTTATTTTTAATCCCAAATTTAAGTAAATCTTTATCCTTTTCTAAGCATTCATATATTTCTATTAATGAATTTAAAATAAGAAAACAAACAAAAAATGTCTATTTTAACTTAATCAATATTATTATTTTTGGTATTTATAATCCTCCTTAATAAATATTCTATTTCTAATACGATTTTTTATTACTTATTTACATTAAATTTATGTAGATAATTTTTCTAATATTTGAAACTTTATACTATTTATTTTCTATAAAATAATATATTGTATCTGTATACATATCTAAAGGATAATAAAGGTCCTTCAAGTCTTCAGTATTTTGAGTTGATAAAGGCTCATAATAAATCCAACGTTTTCTCATTGATGATAGTACAGGTTCTGATAATAACAATGGCTATTAAAAAGTTTTGTGACGTTCTGGAGCATTTCCTGGTTCGAATACACAAGGGAGTCGAAAACAACAACAAAGGATTTAGCGGAATATATTAAAGATGAAATATATGATTTACAACCTCTTTCAATAACCATAAACCAATACACATTCGACATATCTTTTCAACTTAGCCTAACAACGGAAACATCTTCCTTTTGGGAAATGCTCACTATGTGATGAGGCGAAATAACAATTTTCGGATATTGGTAAAGCAAGGAGTATTAATGAAGAATTTCTGTCTTTCGGAATATCTCCACTTCACGCCAGAATACGGTTCATGGAGCATTTTCTGCACATAGCATATGATTTAAAGTATAGAAGTGTGCCAGAAAATTTAACAAAACCTACCAGAAACAACGAGGATTAAAAAACACTTAGAATATCTGAGAAAAGAAGAATCCAGGATGAATTCAGAGAAGAGACGGAATTAAACATCGACAAACCTCTGCCAACTGGTGGTAGTACAAAAGGTGGAAACACAGCAAGATGGTTTTTCAGAAATTTTGAAGCTATATCTAAAATAACTGGTATTAATAAAGAGTTACTTGAAAGGACTAACATACTATTAATGGCAATTAATAGTACGCACAAAATTAACTCTGCTCAATTTGGAGAATATTCAACAGAAATATCTAAACTACTTGTTTCTCATAATTGTCTAGTAATTATTCACGCAAAGCTAAATACAAAAGTTGCAAGTTTGTAAAAATATAGTCATATGTACAATAAATTGGAAATATAAAAGTTTAAAGACGCATATTTCTGAAATGAGGCATGATATGGACTGGAATCTTTTTGCAAAATGTCGGAAATTATATATGCTAAAGGATAAGCTTAATTTGGTCTAAAATAAAAACTTTTGATATAAAATGGGTCGAACTCGGGAGGGTGTGTACCATGACCAATTGAGTTATAGGGCTTGTTTTTTACCTTAAAGTCATCTCCGTGAAGTTACCTTTCAGAAAAGTGTAAAATTATTATATGTTGCTAAAGAAAATTTTAATTGCAGATAAAAAAGGTGTAGATACTTTTTCGGCTAAAAAAACACAAAAAGTCGTCTTTTTTTGCAATTTTCAAATTCAAAATCGTTTATTTTTGGACTCGGTAAAGATATCGACTTCAAAATTTTTTTATTCAATAGATAATTTTGTTCTTTAACTAGTTAAGAAAAAAACTAATAAAAATGGTTGGAAATATTAGGATATATAAAAAAAAAACTGGACCAAGAACATGCAAACTTATGGTGCTTAAAAATTCAAACGCAAATAACTCGAAAACTGTAAGAGATAAATAGGTGCATGTTTTTTGGAGGTCTTATCAGGACCTACAACAATATATAAAATTATTTGAAAATTTTGCAAGCGATTAAAAATTTTTTGAGCCCCCTTAGCTCCGCCCCTGGGGGGATTGTTGTGCCTCTCTTGCAAACATAACATTGTACGCTCCTTTGCTACGCCTGTACTAAATTTCATGAAAATCCAACCGGCCGATCAGAAGTTATAGATTTATTTCCAAAAAATTTGGATTCTGCCCCACTGTGGATTGGTAAATAAGAAGTTTCGTTTTTATGTTGAACTTATTCTTAAATTTGTAAATTAAACCAGTAGCATTCACGACCTTAAATTTTAAATATTTGATGAGCATGTCCCACGATAAATTACTTTGCAAGTATATTCCCAGATATTTTGTCGAATTTGTTTCACGTACTTCTTTCCCATCAACAAAGATGCTAAAATTTTGATTGTGAACAAGATATGGTCTAAATCTTATCATTTTGGTTTTATCAGCATTTAAACACAATCTATTTATTCTAGAAATCTCTGTAATAATTGTTGCATCACATTCCATTTGAGTTTTTATAGATGTTTCGTATTTATATTGGATAGAAAACACTAATGTCATCAGCAAATATAAATAATTTTCCAAAAAACCTGTAGATTCTTTATATCATTAAGAAAAACTTTAAGAAGTAATGGACCCAATACACTTCCCTGCAGGACTCCATAATCAACAGCAGACATGCGACTCTTATGACTATCAGCATCAACATATTGTTGCCTATTTGTTAAGTAACTTTTTAACAACGCTAGTGCACTTATATTTATGCCGTAATAAGAAAGTTTTTCGATAATCCTTGACATATATTGTTCACTAAATTAACAACAGCTTCTTCAGTACCGCATCCTTTTCTGAAACCATATTTTCATCTTAATAAGATGATAATTGCTGGTAAAAAATTTTTTCGAATACTTTATCAATTATTGGAAGTAAAGCTATTGGTTCTAAATTTTTGCTATTTTTAAATCTTCAGGATAATTAGAAGAATCGACAACATTATTGAAAATATTTGTAAGATAAGGAGATATAATATCTTTGCACATAAACAACATTCTTGGTGAGACTCCATCATAACCACAACATTTATTTAAACTAAGTTAATAATGTTATCAATTTCGAAAACAGTTGTACGACAAAATTTAAAATCACTTTGACATCGGTTTAGTGTTCTTAAACTATTACATGTGTCTCCAGGTAAACATTCAATTTGTAGCCTCAAAGTCCTTGGAATTTGAAGAAAATATTCGTTAAACATGTTACTTTTATGGTTGCCTGCAACAAGGTGTCCATTAGCATCACAAATTTTGATTTCTCCCTTTGGTAGCCTACCAAGATGTTCATTTAAAAATTTCCAACATTTTTTGGAGTCTTGTTGAATTTGATTTAAATTGTTATAATAATAGTTATTCATATTTTCTTTACAAGCCTTCCTAATTACACGACTTATTCGCTTCAATCTCTCATGAACATCACTTTTTCCTTGTCTCCGAATTTTAAGAATTTTTATTTGTTGGTAAAGTGATAAAAGATTCGGCATAGCCGAATATAGAGCTCTAATTTGTTAAAATTGGTTTTTTATTAAAGCAAAACTCTTGGCAGAAAATAGTTGGGGTAAATATAGTTGAAAAACAAACACTTAATGCTTTTGAAAAACAAAATATCGTAAAAAACAACCGATTTATGATTTTCCAACTATAATATGTCCATGTGTAAAAATTCAACATATGTCTACTTGTAACATTTTGTAGTTATATGTTTTGGATTTAGCTACACAATAAGCATTTTAGAAAGTTAATTTTTGATACAAATGAGTTTTAAAAAAGCTAACCTATATAATGATCCGTCCATAGTTGACCATAGCTCCCACATAAGGCCCATATCTGGGAATCACCCTAAACTTCATACGACTATATACCATATAAATCTAAGTGCATGCAATGTACAGAGGGATACCTTTAATAAAAGTTGGCAAATATTGATTTTTTTTTGCAAGAAATTAATATGACTTTAAAGATAGGCCGTTTTTGTTTATAATTAAATAATTACTTTTTTAGTGAAAAATATTTTGCAAATATTCTAGGTATAGTCATTCCAACCACCAGAAACATTCAATATTTCTCCATCACGTCACATTTTTAACCCATTGATGACCAAAAAAAAAAAAATATGTACCACTAATAAATCTTTAGGTTATATAATAAGTACAATATAATATAATAAAATGTGTGGAGAATATATGTAACAGTATTTATTATATTTTAAAGGTTACCGCTGGGTCAATCCCGGTTGCGGTATAATAAAATTGATTACTAATTACTATCAAGTAATTAGTGCCCAAATCTATGCGATTGAATTGACTTCTGTTGCAAAAGCGAAACTGTATTTTCTGTGTGTATAAATGTTTCAATGTAGTTGAAAATAAATATATTATATTTATTAAAATTTTTATGTGATCGAAATGCTTTATTTAACTTTCTTACGATATTTACTCTAAGGTGTAAGAATTAAGCGAAATTATGCGCGATGACTTTTTTTCTAATTTTTTGCTCACTTTGTTATTTAAATTCAGTTTTTCTTTATTTCAGACTTTTAATATTTAAGCATTTTATGTAAGTGCAATTTTAAAAATTTTACCATTTTTGGGATCTACGATCATGTGTCAATTATATCAAATTAAAATTTCCCCTCTGCATACACTCCTTACACCCCATTTTTCTAAGGGTTAATTGAGAAATTCTTGCACAGAGAAAACAGATTCGTTGTGAATACCGAATTTTTATCCAATCGAATTCGTTCGTTTGCACGTATAATTCGATTGCAATTACTGCCTATTACAGTGGTTACAACTAAATTAAAAAAGGTAATTCGGTTAGAATAAAAGTAATATCTACAAATTATACATATGTATACTTTTGAAAGTTACATTTTTTTATTATGCAAATTAAAAATTATACACGTCTGGAACCTAGAAATAAATATTAGACAAATCAGCAACTTTACCACCACGAAAGACTGTTAACACATAGGGTTTTTCCAATGTAATATAAAATTTGTTAAAATTAAAGTGATTTTCCAAAGTGCACTATGGTTAATTATGAACCGATGTTCGTGAAATTTGGGACACTTACTATACTTATAAAATACTTACTTTTGCTGAATTTTGTTTAACTTATGATTAATTAAAGAGCTTAAAATCGCATTTCGAAAGGACATTTGTTCAGTGGATCCTAACAAATTTCAGTCCGCTTTGTCATTATAAATATCAAGGTAAATATATGTGCCACATTTTATTAAGATATCTTAAAAATGTTGATATGTTCACATGGACACACAGTCAGCCAGTCGGAAGGACAGATATTGTTATATCGAATCAAGAAGTGATGTTAAATAGAACGTTATACTTTGAAATGAGTGTTAAACTAATTCACTTGTACGTTGTTAATATCAGCATAAACATATGTATATTACCCCAATCTCCTATGGTGTAATAAGTTATATAAATTTTCATTCATACAACATAAAATATATTGTTTTTCAAATTTGCATCAAAAATTTGCATTAAGCGCAAAATCCTTTTTCTCAAATTCACTTCTAAAAGACTCCATATTTTCAAGGATAGCAGACACTCATGCCAAAACTTGTTAGTTTGGCTAACGGAAAGTTTCAAGACTACCCCACTGTGCAATGCTACCGTTTTATAGACATACTTGAGCAATCAACAGTATTTAAAAAAATAAATAAAAATTAATTAAGCTCCTAACAACTCGCAGTGTAACGATACCTGATTATACCACACCATTAAATATCTTAATATTTTAAACGAATTTACATCAAAATCAAAATCCAGATCATTAAACAAGTATCAAGAATGAAAAAATATTAACAAATATTTGTATTCTCTCTATTTGTTATGGAATATAAATCTTATACTTACATTTATTGTATTATATAATTCTAAAACAAAATAAAAAAATAATAGCAATAAATAAAATAAAAAACTTAAAAAGCAGATAAAAAATTTATTATATTAAGATAATCAAATATAATAAAACATTAAGAACATTAAAATTATTTCACTTTAAAGAATAAAGAAAACAGTATATCTGACAATATTTAACAAAACATTTCTATGCTGTTTTCTTCTGACCAAACTATTACACCCAAATCAGTAATCTATGTAGTGTATTTAGATATTTTGTCCAATTCAACTTCCTCCTCTGTTAGCTCCGCTACTTTTGCATTCAAAGTATCCTCGGCTTGTTTTAAAGCGTCCTCAATTTGTTCTTTATTTTCGTTGGCAGCAGTTTCTAACACAACTTTCAATTTTTGTATTTTTTTCCTCAATTTATCAATGGAATCCATAATATTATTTTTTTTTACGACTTTCAAAAAACTAAGAATTTTTCTCAGTTTAGATATTGCTTTTTGTGAGATAGTTTTTGAATATTTTAGTTCAACAATTTTTTTCTCTAAAGCAGCCTCAGCATCTTCACCTAATTCCTCACCTTTTTCTTCTAATTCGGCTATCCTTTCTTTAAGCGTAGTCTCGATTTCTTTAAATTTAGCTTCATTATTTTCTATAGCAACTTTAGCTTCTGTTTCCAAATCAGCTACCTTTTCATTTAGTTCATGTTTTTTCACACTAAACTCAGCTTCGATCTTTTCTAAAGCATCTTTAATTTGTTCTTTCTCTTCGTTGGCAGCAGATTTTAACTCATTTCTCAATTTATGCGTGTTGTGACGCAAATCATAAAAGGATTCCAGATCATCAACTACTTTTTCGTTTTTCAATTCAATAAGCTTGAGTTTCAGTTCAGATACGGTTTTTTCTAACTTATCTTCTGCATCATTTAGGGCAGTTATTTTTTTCCCTAAATTAGCTTTAGCTTTTGCACATAACTCAGTACCCTTTTCTTTAAATTCTTCTAAATTTTCTCTCAAAACGGCCAATACATTTTCTAAGTTAACTTCAGCATATTCTAGAGCATCTTTAGCCTCTTCTTCCGAGTCCGCTATTTTTGCATTCAAATCAGCTTTGACTTTTTCTAGAGCATCCGCAGTTTTTTTTTTGTTTTTCGTTGGCACCAGTTTCCAATTCATTTTCCAATTTTTTCACTTTTTTCTTTAAAGCAGCAATGGATTCCTCAGCCTTAGCTATTTTTTCCTTTTTCAATTCAAGAATTTTATCGCGAAGGTGAGATATAGTTTCTTGTAACTTATTTGTTGCAACGTTTAAGTAAGCTATTTGTCTCCCTAAAATAGCCGTAGGTATTATATTCATTTCATTTACCTTCTCTTTCCATTCTTCCTTCTTTTCCTTAAGTAGATCTACCGCTACTTTTAATTTTTTTTCAGCTTCTTCCGAGGCTCTTTTAGCAGTACTTTCTAAACCAGCTTTTTTGATACTCAAATTTAACTCAAGTATATTTAGAGCATTTCTAATCACATCTTTCTTCTCATTGGAAGCAGTTTCTAATTCACATTTCAATAAGTCTATATTATCCTCAAAAACAGCAACTGATTCCTTTAAAGTAACAACTTTATTTTGTAAATCAAGATAAATTTTGTCAAAAATAGTATCCCTTAAATTATATAAAGCAGTTTCTTCAGACTGAGCCACTGGGACAAGTATAATGGCCAATAGGCCAAAAAGTACAGAAAAAAACTTCATCGTTTTTTTTTTTCGGTTTAAATGTTATTTACTTCAATTGAGAAAGAAATACTGTGGTATTATTTGAAAATATGTTGGTATTTATACTTGCTAATTTCTGGTTGTATTTAACATAATCTAGAAGTTTTGAGTCATGCAAGTAACATAGAATATTCCAGGCAAATAATTTATTAGTTATATAATTAATTTTTTAATTTCATCTTAGGCAAATAAAGACTAATATTGTTATGGGTATCAATATTTAGAAAAGTAAATAACATCTGCATAAATATTTACCAAAATAAGTATTAAAAAGAAAAACAAACATATATTAGGTGTTTTATAATATTAGATAATATTCACTATATAAAATTTTAATTAATTTAAATTTAGTATTCCATGGTTAGATAAAGAGGAGAAAAAGAAAAAAAAAACGTTAGAATAAGAGAAAATAAAAAAGTCGAGTAATAGAGCTATGTATTGTTAGATGCTTTTTATAATTCAACTTTAAATTTTCTCTTTTACCCTAAATTAAATTTCTTATCCATAAAATTAGTCAGTTTAAAATTATAGATTTAAATTTAGAAGAAATTTTTCTTTGTCACAAAACTGATTTCAACAGACATTTGACCATCATTATTATAATTCCAATCCCTATAAGAACCCAGAGTATACTCTATGGGACCCATAGATTTATAATTCTCGAAATGCAGAATGTCTGTAAAAACACGAATGTCTCTACAAATAATACGAATGTATTTATAAAGACATTGAATGAAACATTTCTAAAAATATAAAAAAACTTAATTTATTATGATAACTACAAAACTGACCAAAATTTAGTCTAAACTCTAACAGAAATTAGTCAAATCAAATTTCAAATGAAAACGTATAGTTTTGCAATTTTGTCAACGTTTTCGTATCCCCCTATCATACAAAATAAATATTTTTTTAAATTTTTTAGTGCCAAACCCTCTATCACTCTGAGTAATTATTATTTATTCATTTACTTCTTTATTTTTTGACAGTTTAAATATATAAAATAATATAATTCCTACTAATTTGCACATGATGGATATGAATATGGCTAAAAATTTTAATTCGGTTGAGTAGTTCTTTACAGGAAAATTATTCCCACAAAATCTAGAGACTTTCGCTGTAATAGTTCCATAGATATGCGATAATTTAAATTAATCTAATATAGAAGCTAACACTTCCCCTAAAGCTGCCTGCCCTATTTTCGTATCAGTTATAGTTCTTGATAAGGAAATTGTTTCCACAAAACTAATAATTTTTCGTTTAAATGATAAACAATTTGTACTCCAATAATAATTATTATTTTGTTTGTATCTGCTCCGATTCCAAAATAAAGTAGCCTATTTAACTGGTTGGTTTTTTTTAAATTACTAACTAGTTTTGAAACTTTAAGAATCATATATTGAATGGAATTAAATAAAAAAATGTTTTACAATGCAAAAACCTCTATCTCGCTACAAAATTGAAAGTATTGTAAAATATTAGAAACAAATTGTGCGTAAAATTTAGTCGTCGTTTTAAATAAATATTGCAAAAGAGATTACGTTTAATACTTGCAAAATAAAAGAAATTAATGTTTTTGTTTTCTCTTCTAAAAGTTGTGTTTTTCGAGATAGAGGGGTTTTAATATAGGCAGTTGATATTAAAATTTTTAATTTTGCGAAAACAAATCTTTATAATTTAATGGTTTATTTGTTGCATTGTTTCATTCACAGTAACTGATCCGATATTATATGTAGGTGTGGAATAAATTAAGATGCCTAAAAATAGACGTCTAATGTTAAATTACTGGTTGGACTAGTGAGATAACTATAACATTTAATTACTAGTGCATTACCAGTTTTATGCATTGTATCAATTGTTCTAATAAATTTTGCAAAGAATGTATTTAAGCATAATGGCTGCTTTTAAAAATTATTTTCTTTAAACTTTAAAGTGAGAAATTTATTGGAATAAAATGGTTTTAAAATGGGGTCCGTATAAAAGTTTTAAGAGGGGGTGTCGCGAAGAACGTTTAATTAAGTACACATTATTTTTTTTCTTCTGATATTTAAATGTGGAAATAACAAATTTATGTTCTTATGAAACGTTTTGAAATTTAGTAAAAATATTAATGAATTGATAAATTCATATAGGAGTCAAAAGTAACCAAGATTGTAATTGTATTCGTCTATCGAATTTATTGGTAAGTTTTTGGAATCATTTGAGAACAATTCAAATCCATAGAACTCAACAACGTTAATTTGAATAAAAGTTGTATTTTTCCATCGCACATAATTAGACTTTTCTGTCCTCAGATATTTTAAAATAAATTTGGAAAGTTGAAAGTAATAAGAATAAGATTAGTGTATGTGCCAGATCCTCACATTTTGGTGAAAATAATCAATTTTTAATAAAATTGTGAGTTGTTATTAGTTTCAGCCAGATCAAAAGTACTTTAATCAGAACTTTTGTACTTTATATATTTTTTAATACGTAAACTTGATTTAAAATTAAGAGTGATGTAAAAATTCCTCAACAAAAAGATCTTATTTACATATTGAAATACTAATTTTTCAAATATTCATTTCTATTTTTTTTTTAGGTTTCAGATCGATTTAAGATTAACTTTTGATATATAAATAATTAAGTACGATTTTATTTGACACTTTTGTAAAGTAAACCTCAATTAGAATACAAACTTAAAATTAAGACTTTTGGTCTATGTTTGAACATTGAAAAACATACAAATTTGGTATTAAATATAATTATCTTTCAAACTTTTGACTTAGTATTGTACTTACTTTTTGCACAAAAATTGTAATGGTCGATCTCAAGTTGTAATGTCTCTCAAGGCGGTCGTGAAGGTGTTTCTTGTGAGAATCCTTGCTTTATGATTCATCTTTCAAAACATTAATATATATTTACTTAAATTGCTGTTTAAAATTTTCTTATATTCAAAAATTATTGATAAATACAATGCATGTTTTGATCCGAAATATGAATGAAAGATGACAAAGCGTAAAAGATTCGGTAAAGCCAAATATAGCGCTCTATCTTTTAGATAAAGTTGGTTTTTTATTAAAGCAAAACACTTAGCATAAAGTGGTTGGGGTAAATATAATTGAAAAACAAATTTTCCATTGACGTTTAAGACGCGATTACTTACAAAGTTTTAATAACACAGTCAGCACTAAAAAAAATATCGAGAAAAATATCAATATAATGGTTCTTTTTAAAGAAGTATGGAGAATATATATAACACTATTTATTATATTATAAAGGATTATCCGATTACGGTATGATAAAATTGAGTACTAATTACTATCAAGTAATTAGTGCCCGTTGTTTTCCCAAATCTCTGCGATTGACTTGCTTCTTATTAAAGAGTCGCGCTTACGGTAAGAAATTTTTTATCTCTCAAAGAGTTTTTTAAGCAACTTACTTAAGAGTTTTTGACAGTTTGCATACAATGGTCAATATTATTGTGTGATTTATGTCATTAAAAATTTCAATTCCATTACAAACTCTTAGTACAAGAATAGGACTCTCAAATCGTCAATTATTTGGTTGCAGACAGTGATTGGTCGATTAATTGTTTAAATACTGTTGCAAAAGCGAAACTGTATTCTCTGTGTGTATAAATGTTTTAATGAACTTGAAAATAAATATATTATATCTATTAAAATTGTTATGTGATCGAAATGCTGTCTGTATTTAACTTTCTCACGATATTTAGTCTAAGGTGAAAGAATTAAGCCGAAATATGCGCGATGACTCTTTTCTAATTCTTTGTGTACTTTATTATTTAAATTCAGTTTTTACTTTTTTCAAACTTTTGATGTTTAAGCATTTTATATAACTGTAATTTTAAAAAAAATTTACCATTTTTGGGATCTACGATAATTACATCGAATTCAAATTTCCCCTCTGCATACACTCCTTACACCCCATTTTTCTAAGGGTTAATTGAGAAATTCTTGCACAGAGAAAACAGATTCGTTGTGAATACCGAATTTTTAGCCAATCGAATTGGAATTACTGATTATTGTGACAGTTATAACTAAACAGGGTAATTCAGTTACGATAAAAGTTATATTTTTTTATTATGCAGATTACATATAATACACGTTTGGAATCTAGAAATAAAAATTAGACAAATCAGTAACTTTACTACCACGCAAGACTGTTAACACATACAGTTTTTCCAATGTAAAATACAATTTGTTAAAATTAAAGTGATTTTCCAAAGTGCGCTTTGGTCAATTACGAATCCATATTCATGAAATTTGGCACACTTATTACACTTGTAAAAAACTTATTTTTGCTGAATTTTGTTTAAGTCATGATAAATTAAAAAGCTTAAAATCGCATTTCGTAAGGACATTTGTTTAGTGGATCATAATAAATTTCAGTAAACTTTGTCATTATAATTCAAGATATATAAATATATGTGCCACATTTTATTACGATATCTTAAAAATTTGTATCTGTTCACATGGACACACATCCAACCTGACGGAAGGACGGATATTGTTATCTCTAATCAAGAAGTGATGTTAAACTGAACGGTATACTAACGTTACACAGTGGGGCAGAATCGAAATTTTTTGGAAATAAATCTTTAACTTCTGATCGGCTAGTTGGATTTTTATGAAATTTGGTAGAGCGTACAATGTTAAGTTTGGAAGGGGGGCACAAAAAACCCCTCAGGGCCTGAGCTAAGGGGGCTCAAATTTAGGTATCTTTAACATAAAAAATTTTTAATCACTTGCCAAATTTTTGTTTCTCGTCCGATTTCTATATACCTATAAAAGACATGCTTACATGTCATATTTATCTCTTATAGTTTTCGAGTTATTTGCCTTTGAACTTTTAAGCACCAAAATTTTGCATGTTCTTGGTCCAGTTTTTTTCAATATATCCTAGTATTTCCGACCGATTTTATTAGTTTTTTTCTTAACTAGTTAAAGAAGAAAATTATCTATTGAAGTCGATATCTTTACCGAGTTCAAAGATACACGATTTTGAATTTGAAAATTGCAAAAAAGACAACTTTTTGTGTTTTTTGAGCCGAAAATATCTACACTCTTTTTTATCTAAAATAATATTTTCATTAGCAACATATAATAATATTGTAATTTTTTTGAAAGGTAACTTCACAGAGATAACTTTAAGATATAAATAAGCCCAATAACTCAATTGCTCATGGTACACACCCTCTCGAATTCGACCCATTTTAAATGAAAGTTTTTATTTTAGACCATATTTTCTCAAATCCCAAAGCACGAATCGACAAGCGGAATATATTTTAAGAATCTTCAATATGTTGTTAAAAGTTTTAAATCAAAATCTAGCCAAAAATGTAAAAAATTATTCCATTTTTGGGAATTTTCATTAGTTTTTTTTGGGAATGCAGGAAAACCCTACCCCTGATTGAAATTTGGTTAACTAGCTCGTAAAAATATAGATTTTGAACCATCAGTAATAGATAAATGCTGCAGCTAGGTATCACCGGAAATGATACCTGTACATTGCCACTAGATCATAAATATACAAATTTTTAACCTTCACCAATAGATAAATACATTTATTAAATTTAGGTAAACACCATAAATGTAAACTAATAAAATACTTATTGATTAAGTTAAAACAGACATTTTTTGTTTGTTTTCTTATTTTAAATTCATTAATAGAAATATATGAATGCTTAGAATAGGATAAAGATTCACTTAAATTTGGGAAATGGGGCAACCCTATAAAAATAAAAAATATTCATTAATTATTTTTATAAAAATATTTTGTATGTAGATATTATTACAAGTATACAGAAATATTCATAATTTTCTAAGTAATTATTCACGCAAAACTAAAGGCAAAAGTTGCAAGTTTGTAAAAATATAGTCATATATACAATAAATTGGAAATATAAAAGTTTAAAGGCGCATATTTCTGAAATGAGGCATGATATTGACTTGAATCTTTCTGCAAAAGATCGGAAATTATATATGCTAAAGGATAAGCTTAATTTGGAATACATATTTTTAAAATTTCTTTCGCTATTTAGAAAAAAAACCAAACAAAAGGCCCAATTTGGGGTTTTTGGAGAAAATACAAATTTTTTAATTTTAATAACATATTTGTTTATAAAAATATCTTAATGAAATTTGCAGGAAATGTGAATCTTATTAATATAAATAAAAGCGCGTTAACCAAATTTCAATCAGGGGTAGGGTTTTCCTGAATTCCCAAAAAAAACTAATGAAAAATCCCAAAAATGGGATTTTTAAAATTTTTGGCTATAGAATCCGCATTTTTCCGAAGTCTCATAGATTTTGATTTAAAACTTTTAACACCATATTGGAGATTCTTAAAATATATTCCGCTTGTCGATTCGTGCTTTGGGATTTGAGAAAATATGGTCTATATAAAATGGGTCGAATTCGGGAGGGTGTGTACCATGACCAATTGAGTTATTGGGCTTGTTTTTTATTTTAAAGAAAATTTTGTTTTAGATAAAAAAGAGTGTAGATACTTTTTCGGCTACAAAAACACAAAAAGTAGTCTTTTTTGCAATTTTCAAATTCAAAATCGTTTATTTTGGGACTCAATATCGACTTCAAATTCAATAGATAATTTTGTTCCTTAACTAGTTAAGAAAAAACTAATAAAATCGGTCGGAAATACTAGGAGATATATGAAAAAACTGGACCAAGAACATGCAAAATTATGGTGCTTAAAAATTCAAACGCAAATAACTCGAAAACTATAAGAGATAAATAGGACATGTAAGCACGTCTTTTATAGGCCTTATCAGGGCCTACAACAATATATAAAAATATTTGAAATCGGACGAGAAACAAAAATTCTGCAAGCGATTACAAAATTTTTATGTAAGAGGTACCTAACTTTGAGCCCCTTAGCTCCGCCTCTGGGGGGACTGTTCTGCCCCCCCTCGAAACATAACATTGTACACTCTTCTGATACGCCTGTACCAAATTTCATGAAAATCCAGCCGGCCGATCAAAAGTTACTGATTTATTTCCAAAAAATTTCGATTCTGCCCCACTGTGCAATACATAGCTGTATTACATGGAATTATTTTGTGGGTAATGTTTTAACTCGACATTTTTTATTCTCTATTATTCTAACGTTTTTTTTTCTTTTTCTCATATTTCTCATAACCATAAATATATTAAATTTAAATTAATTCAAGTTTTATATAGTGAATATTATCTAATATTATATAACACAAAACATATGTTTTTCTTTTTAAAAAATGCTTATTTTGGTAAATATTTATGCAGAAGTTATTTACTTTTCTAAATATTGACACCCATAACAATATTAGTCTTTATTTGTATAAAATGAAATTGAAAAAAGAAAGCAATATTAATATAACTAATACATTATTTGCATGGAATATTCTAGATCACTCGCATGACTTAAAACTTCTAGATTAAGTTAAACACACCCAGCAAGTAGCAGGTATAAATACCAGCATATTTTCGAACAACTCCACAGTATTGCCAGCTTATTTAAAGTAAATAGAAAACGATGAAGTTATTTTCTTTACTTTTTGGCCTATTGGCCACTATACTTGTCGTAGTGGCTCAGTCTGAACAAGCTGTTTTACCTAATTTAAAGGATCCTATTTCTGACCAAATTTATAATATTGGAGCTAAATTGAAAGAAATCGAGACTACGTTTAATGAAAGGATGGCCGAATTGAGAGAAAACGGTGCAAAATTTGATAAAGATGCTAATGCTGGTTTAGAAAAAAGCATAGCTGACTTAAAAGATATAGAAGATCAGGTACAAAAAACCGTATCTGAAATGAGTCTCAGGATTATTGAATTGAAAAAAGAAAACATAGTTAATGTGCTGAGATCCTCTCATAATTTGATTAACAAAATGCGTAAATTGCAAAATGACTTAAAATCTGCTGCCCACAAAAAGAAAGGAAAAATTAGAAATTCTCTAAAAAGGGTCGAAGCCGAGTTGAGCGCAAAAAAACATGAGCTAAATGAAAAAATAGCTGATTTGGAAAAAGAAGCTAAAGTTGCTGCAGAAAATGTTGAAGCCAAATTGAATGAAATCGAGACTACGCTTAAAGAAAGGATGGCCGAATTAGAAGAAAAAGGTGCGGAATTAGGTGAAGATGCTAAGGCTGCTTTAGAGAGAAAAATAGCTGAACTAAAAGATTCAAAAAATATGTCACAAACAGCAATATCTAAACTGGAAGAAATTCTGTTGTTTTTAAGAAGCGAAAAAAGAGATTTTATGTTGCAATCTATTGATGATTTGAAGAAAAAAATAGATAAACTGAGAGGTTTTGAAGTTTACATTAAAAACGCTTTAGAAAAAGCTCAGGCTAGCTTGAAAGCAAAAGAAGCGGAGCTACAAGAGGAGGTAGCTGAATTACTCAAACTACAAAAATACATTTCAGTATAAATTACTGATTTGGGTGTAATAGTTTGGTCAGAAGAAAAAAGCATAGAAATGTCTTGTTAAATATTGTCAGATATAATGTTTTGTTTATTCTTTAAAACGAAATAATTTGAATTGTCTTAATGTTTTATTATCTTTGATTATCTTAATGCAATAAATTTTTTATCTGTCTCTTAAGCAATGTTTGGAAATAAAAGTTTTTTATTTTGTTATTATTTTTTATTTTTTTTTATTTTATTAGGATTATATAATACAATAAATGATATTATATGAATAAAGAAAAGAGAGTGCGAGCGACAATGGCCTTCGACTCTAAATAAAAGTTAAGGGGACGATTTATATCCCATAACAAATAGAGAGAATACAAATGTCTGTTAACATTTTTTTCATTCTTGATACTTGTTTAATGATCTTGATCTACATTTTGGCTTAAATTCGTTTAAAATACTTAATGGTGTGGTATAATCAGGTATCGTTACACTATATATACATATATATATATATATGTATATAATGTATATATATATATATATATATATATATATAATATAATACTGAATAAAACTTTCCATAAACTAAAAAGTTTTGACATGAGTGTCTAGTATCCTTAAAAATATGGAGTCTTTTAGATGTGAAATTGAGAAAAACAATTTTACGCTTAATGCAATTTTGAAAATATATTTTAGAATTTGTATAACTTATTATACCATAGGAGATTGGGTAATATATGTATATGCTAATGTTTATAACGTTTAAGTGAATTAGTCCAACACTGATTTCAAAGTATAACGTTCAATTTAACATCACTTCTTGATTAGAGATAACAATATCCGTCCTTTCGTCTGGTTGGATGTGTGTCCATGTGAACAGCTACAAATTTTTAAGATATCGTAATAAAAAGTGGCAAATATATGTATAACTTGATAGTAGATGGGTAGTGGTGAAGCACGATATCAAAGAGTGCCGCCGCCGCTTTTCCAATTGAAATGTGTGTGTTTCGATGACATAGTAAGTATACTTGTAATAGGCTTTTCCAATTGAAATGTGTGTGTTGTGAGAATGAGAGAGCATAGTCATTTGATGTGAGAGAGTATTGTCAGGTGGATTTGTGTGTGTTAAGGTTTTGAATTTTGATTTTGTGTGGGATGGAAGAAAACCAGTTTTGGTGTATAGGTAAAAAATAGGTACCTGTTGCGTTTCTGAAGATCAAGGTGGTTGAAATGTGTGTTTTCCTCGTTAGTGATTGGTGGTTGGTTTTATTTTGGCTATGGCAGAGATAGATTTTTATATTTTTGTTGGTATGTTGGTGTTAATTTTTCTATGATTGTTTACTATCTATAGATCTCTGTTTTCTGGATGGGATTTTGTAACCTAAAATATTTGTATTTTGTGTGAGAGACTATTGTCTGGTGGATTTGCGTGTGTTAAGGTTTTGAGGGTTGATTTTGTGTATGATGGAAGAAAACCAGTTTTAGTGTATAGATAGAAAATATGTACCTGTTGTGTTTTTAAAGATCAAGTTGATTGAAATGCTATGATAGAGATATTTTTAAATTCTTGTTGGTGTTTTGGTGTTAATTATTCTACGATTGTTTACTAGCTATAGATTTTTCTTTTCTGGATGGGAATTTCCAACTTAAAATATTTTGTTAGTAGAATATTTGTAGAATGGTATTCCAATTGAATTTTCTCCTTGTATGTGAAGGGTTTTTTTTAATGTTCTCAGATGTTTTTGTTTGTTTTGGAAGCATTTAGATTGATCTTTGATTGTATAGGTTAATTTTAGTTTTTTTTTTTTTTTTAATAAGTTGTGAACAATTTTTTTTTTTTTGATATGTAATTAAATAAAATAGATAGACTAATGATAATTTCAATTGGATGTAAAATTTGTTGTTATTGTATTGTATGGGTTATGTAAATAAGTGTGTAAGTTAGTGGTAGTTATTATAAAGCAGTGCATAATTGTAGTAGCCCATAAATGAACAGAGGAAGCTTTTGATAACAAATATTTTTGAGAATTGTTGCACCTATAAAATTTTATTGTTTTTTATGATTCTTGTCACGACCGCATATTTTAGGTGAGATCCTGTGGTTTTTTGAAATTTCTTTATTGATTAGGTTGTTATGCTAAATTTGGAAAGATCTTTGATTGTATGGATTAATTTTCTGATTTGCAAATAACATGCTGACAATTCTTCCATAGATAACATTGATAGGTTAATGATAATTTCAATTGACTGTGAAATATGTTAATGCATTATACGATTATTTGAATAAATGTGTAACTAAAGCAGTAGTTATGTACAAAACAACGAATGACTGCAGAATGCATAGAGAAAGTTCATTGTTGTACCAAGAAAATTTAAAATTTGTATCAAATACTATATACTTCCTACATTATATTATTTATGCTCTATAACTTATATTTTATACCCTATACTTTATACATTATTCTTTATGTCTTATACCTTGTACTTTATAATCTATAATTTATGCTTTATATTTTATATTCTATATTGTTTACTCTATACTTTGTACCTTATACTTTATATCTTATATTCTATATGCCTTATACCTTATACTTTATACTCTTTACCTTATATTTTATACTTTATAACCTATACTTTATACCTTAAATATTATACTCAACACTTTATAATCTATATTTCATACCTTATATTTTATACATTATTCCTTATACCTTATACTTTATACGTTATACTTTATACTTCATAATCTATACTTTACACCTTATTCTTTATTCTTAATACTATATTTATTAATACAATATTTTTTGTACTCACTACCTTATATCTTATACTTTATACGCTATAATTTATACCTTATACTTTATAATCTATACTTTATTCATTATTATTTATGTCTTACATCTTATAACTTATACTTTATACTCTATACTTTACACCTTATACTTATACATTACACTCTATGCTTTATACCTTATACATTATAATTAATATTTTATATTTTATACTTTACATCTTATACTTTATAGTTTATACCTTTCACATTACACTCTATACATTATGCCACATTCTTTATATTTTATACTTTTTACCTTATACTTTATACTCTATACTTTTTATCTTACACTTTATACTATATACTTTACACTTTATACTTCATACTTTATAATCTATACTTATACTCTATACTTTATGCCTTATACTTTATACTCTATACTTTGTACTTCATACTTTATACTTCATACTCTATACTTTACACCTTATTCTTTATACTTAATACTATATTTATTAATACAATATTTTTTGTACTCACTACCTTATATCTTATACTTTATACACTATAATTTATACCTTATACTTTATAATCTATACTTTATTCATTATTATTTATGTCTTACATCTTATAACTTATACTTTATACTCTACACTTTACACCTTATACTTATACACTATACTCTATTTTATATTTTTTATTATATACTTTACATCTTATACTTTATAGTTTATACCTTTCACTTTACACTCTATACATTATGCCACATTCTTTATATTTTATACTTTTTACCTTATACTTTATACTCTATACTTTTTATCTTACACTTTATACTATATACTTTACACTTTATACTTCATACTTATACTCTATACTTTATGCCTTATACTTTATACTCTATACTTTATGACTTATACTTTATACTTTATTCTTTATACTTAATACTTTATACATTATACTATATTATTTTGTACCTTATACTTTACACTTCACACTCTATATTTCACATTTATACTTTATATATTAAATTTCTTTTCTATTCAAATATTTTTATTTTGGAACCAATCGGAGGTGACATATAAATATATGATTAAAACTACATATTTAAAACACAGAAGAAGTTATTAATAATTACTTAAAAAAAAATAAATAAATAATAAATAAATTAATAAATTGAAAAGCAAAATAAATGCATTATTTTCATTGACAAATATATGTTAAAAAAAGAAATTCTGCAGCTCTTTTCCAGCATTAAGTTCTTTCTTCCAAAGACAATATAATGTTAAAATCATGACTTTTTCAGTTCTTTTTCTGGAATTAAGATTCATATTTGCTACCAATAAAATTTATCCGTTTTCTTTCCATACATGTTCTATGTACATATATCTTTTATTTGGTATATAAATTTGTTCATTAAATATTATTTTCTGTTTTTAATTTCAAATTTTGAAAACTTCCTTAAATGAAAACATTTAATGCTCACGTTTTGTATTTATTACTGACTAATTCTTCTTTAAAAATTATCAACATAAATATATTTTATTTTTCAAAGTTCCTAAATTTATCTAAATTCATTTATTTGATATAGAACATTTTATTTTGTGTATACAATATTTTCATATTAAACATAAGGAAAGCGTATATCCTTATTTAAATATCTACTTAGTTTCAATTGAGAAATACTCGTAGCTGCATAAAATACTTAATTTTCAGATAGATGTAACAACATTCGCTAATCAATCAACTTATTAATAAATTGTGCAAATATCGTTAAAAGTATATTTATTGATCTACTCGAATCATTATTTAATCCCGCTATACCATGAACGTTATATTGCACAAAGAAAATGGACGTTTAAAGACATTTGATGTAATGGTATAATCAAAATCCAAGTTCTACTACACCTAGTTAATTTTACTGTTATGCCTAGAAAGCCTTAAATAATTTTTTACCAATCAATTAGTTTTGTTGATAAATTTTTTTTCTTAATATATTTATAATATTTTCATGCAGACTTCAAGCGAAATCTGAAAAACCTATTAATTTGTTAATATGTATTATGTCTGTTCTCACATATTCTTGTGATTTTATCTATTAATAGATTAATTTATTTCTTTACCATCAATATAATTTTAAATTTACATTGTAGCTATATTTTATTACATAATTACATATAACATGAGCGAGAGCAACAGTTTAATTCAAATAATTGCATTTATATACACTATGTTTAAGATATTTTTGTAAATTTAAGTAGAAAATATCGCATATTTTTTTTTTTAACGAAAAACATGTAGATTTTATTATTAACCAACTGTGTTGTAGGAATTAATTCTAATTTCATTTTTATGGCTTTTATATCTCGGATTTGGCTTACTAGTGCGTGGACTTCGCTTGTAATGTTTATCCATAATCTTCGTAATATATTTATTTTCCTCATTTAAATGAAAGCAGCGGCATGAAACTGCATTTCCATATCTTCTTTTGAACGATTGAATTTTCTGCAAAGATTCTTAAAAAAACATTTTCTCAATACTCAAAAAAAATACACTAATATCAAATATTTTGTAAGCTTCAGATCACTTAAATCACTAAAAGCGAAAGCTAAAAAGTGAACCATTCCTAACACCACAGTAAATAATAGATTTTTCTTTTTTAATTTTATGTAGATAATTATTAATTTTAATATGAAAAATATGTATTATTAAAAGATTCCAGTTATATCTCTAAAAGTACAGAAGATGAAATATTAGCCATAGACGTACTATTACAATATTTATTCTTAATGTAAATAGAACATAAAACTAGAATACAAATCGAAATAATAAGAAGTTATATGTCTCCTGACACAGTTTTAACCTTTAAATTCTTTAAATCAGTTTTTATTACATCAATATGTAGTTTATCAATATATTTGCTATTGTTTAAAATGTTTACAGTAACTTGTTTTATAACTCTAATATTAATTTTATTGTAATCTATCAGCCATGATGATGTTTGAATAGACGATTTTTGTTTTGATGTAAAATATGCCGAAGAATATAACGTGATTCTTTCGTGTTCTGCAACACATCCTGATGGTAAAGTTAACAAACCTTTTAAAGGTAGCATTATCGAACTGCGATTATGATTATCACAGTCCACACTTAGTGTGAATGTATCAGAAACAGTACATAACCACTGATTTTCTGTTGATAATTTGATTCAAACACTTTTCTTTTCAACTTCTTCAAAATTACATTCAGCATGACTTGATTGTTTTAGTGCTGAAATTTCACATGTTCGTTCAACAGCTGATTTTCATGAAAAATTATTTCTACAATTAGATTGGTCATCATTGTTTTTAGTACATGCATTAAGTTGTAATTGAGATATAAAAAAATATAAATTATTTGCAAAGTTATACACTATGTAGTCATCATCCACCAAAGATATCACTGTACTATTATCTACTTTTAACTGACAGTTGAATTATTTTGTAAACTTCAGAGCTATGATTGGTAACTAATGGTATTTCAGCTTGTATTGTTGATGTAGATTTTCTATTATAAATCCATTTACTTTGATAGAATTAAACATTTTCTTTAATTTAGTATCGGTGAGTTGTCTAGGAAAAATCAAATCATTTGGTAAGAATATTTGAATATGTAATAATTCGTCTTCTAATTGGTTAAATGTAAGAAGATCTGGATTAACATACACATGATTTATATCAATTAATAGATTTGACAAGGATGATTGAACTTTATTACAGTTATCTACTATTAAATGTAGTTGCCCTATCATGACTTGAAACAACCATTCTGCATTTGTTCTATTTTTATCTTCATCGCTATTAATCAGCTTCAGTAGTTTATAAATTTTAATAATGCTTGCATTTAGTTCATTAGTAGTGTTTTTTAATATGTTTTTTGTAGAATCTAAAATTGATATTTGTTGAATCATAAGCTAATTCAAATCTTGCTGATTGTTAAAATAGTTTTTTATTTTTGTTTGCAGAGTTTGATGATCTTCGTTAATCACTGTTTTTGATTTTAGAAATAAATTGTCTTGTTGCAATGAATAATATATTTTATCGAACCTTCTTCTTAACAATTCACATATCTCTTAACGTATTAGATCAGTATATACTATATCGATTAAAAAAAAAATTACCTGATAGCTGATACCAGATCTGATAGCTGATACCAGAGTTAATAGCTGATACCAGATCTGATAAAGTATAGCGTATAAAGTGTTGAGTATAATATTTAAGGTATAAAGTATAAAGTATAAATTATAAGGTATAACGCATAATATATAAGGTATATATATATATAAGTATATATATATAAGTATAGAGTAAAATGTATAAATTATAGAGTATGAAGTACAAGGTATAAAGTATCAGGTATAGAGAATAATGTGTAAGGTATAAATTATAAGGCATAAAGTATAGAGTATGTATAAAGTGTAAAGTATAAACTGCAATGATAGTAGTTTACAATGCAGTTGGTGAAAATATAAATATGTTTTGCCTTACAGTCAATGAACTCTATCTTAATTGTGAAGACCACAAAGTATAGAATAGGTTTTGTTTCTCGTACGGAAGTTGATACAAATCTTTCTGCATAGAGAAAGTTCGTTGTTTTGTACATAACTACACATTTATCTTAATCGTATAATGCATTAACATATTTGATATTCAATTGAAATTATCATTAACCTATCAATGTTATCTAAGGAAGAATTGTCAGCAGGTTATTAACAAATCAGAACATTAATCCATATAATCAAAGATCCTTCCAAATTAGTATAACAACCTAACCAATAAAGAAATCTCAAAAAACCACAGGATCTCACCTAAAATATACGGTCGTGACAAGAATCTTAAAAAGCAATAAAATTTTATAGGTGCAACAATTCTCAAAAATATTTGTTATCAAAAGCTTCCTCTGTTCATTTATGGGCTACTACAATTATGCACTGCTTTATAATAACTACCACTAACTTACACACTTATTTATATAACCCATACAATGCAATAACAACAAATTTTACATCCAATTGAAATTATCATTAGTCTATCTATTTTATTTAATTACATATTAAAAAAAAAATTGTTAACAACTTATTAAAAAAAAAAACTACACAATCAAAGATCAATCTAAATGCTTCCAAAACAAACAAAACCATCCAATTACATTTCAAAAAAAAAAAAACCTTCACATACAAGTAGAAAATTCAATTGGAATGCCATTCAACAAATATTCCTCTAACAAAATATTTTAAGTTGGAAATTCCCATCCAAAAGTAAACAATCGTAGAATAATTAACACCAAAACACCAACAAAAATATAAAAATATAGAGATATTTCAAAGAACTTGATCTTTAAAAACACAACAGGTACCTATTTTCTATCTATACACTAAAACTGGTTTTCTTCCATCATACACAAAATCAACCCTCAAAACCTTAACACACACAAATCCACTTGACAATACTCTCTCACACAAAATACAAATATTTTAGGTTACAAATTCCCATCCAAAAAAGAAAAATCTATAGATAGTAAACGATCATAGAAAAATTAACATCAACACACCAACAAAAATATAAAAATCTATCTCTGCCATAGCCAACATAAAACCAACCACCAATCACTAACGAGGAAACCTCACATTTCAACCACCTTGATCTTTAAAAACTAAAGTAACCTCAAGTTGTTTTTCTTATCCAGGAAGAGTTACCGTGCGGGAAGAAGTGTGTAGCAGTTCTAATACTTTTTTAGTGACACTATTAAGTGCTTTTTTTATGTGTCAAATTGGAGTCATTTTGAAGAACAGAAAAAGTCACTATTTCTGTCGATATTCTAACTTAATACTATCAACATTACTATCCAAACTTTAACTAAATAGTATCCATATTTATTTAAAAATAGTAAAAGAAAATAAGTTATTTTCCTATCAAAGAAAAGTCATCGTTCGGGCAAAACTGTGTTGCAGTTTTAATACTTTTTTAATGACACTATTAAGTGCTTTTTGTGTGTGACGAATCAGAGTCATTTAGGGTTATTCAAAATCGGTTTTAGTTGTGCTTAGGAAAATTTGACTTTAAATATTCAATTTAAGAGAAGAATTATAAAATTAAAATATAGAAGAATTAAAAATAGGAGAATTATAAAAAAACAAAAATATATAAAATTACACCAAATTGCTGATAAAAAAATAAGTATTGAAATTAATCGCGAATCCACGGGGATAGGGGTGGTATAGGAAATTTACCACAACAAATCATACCACAACAAACCTATACCTAAAATTTTAATATTTTGGAAATAATACACTCTGCTACAACGAAAAATCACTTGAGAATTGACATAGCATACGTTGCAATATATGAAAACATAATATGTTTTTAAGGGTTTTGAATCATAATCTCCAGAAAAATGTGAATTTATAGGCGAAAATGTGAAAAATCCCATTTTTGGGATTTTCAGTTTTTTTTTTTTTGTGAAACGTGCGATTCCTTCTATAAAAATCTTAAAGTTTTTTTACAATTTCTCATTTTAAACAATCAACGAAAATTTCGTTAAGATATCCTAACTAACAAAGATTTTATTACAGCTATAATATTTATAGCTTCTCCAAAAACCATGTCTTTTTCTCAAATAAACATAATTCTTCATTATGTAGATAAAAATTTAAGTCAATATCACAGAACAGAAAGTACGCTACTAAGTTTAATAAGGTGTAAAATATTTGAAAACGGATTGGAAACAAAAAATTAGCAAGCGATGAAATATTTTCTATTCCCCATATGCTCCTGAGGGGCATATGGAGCCCCCATCCAAATTAAAAATTATACGCTCCTCTGTTACTACTATGTCAATTCTTGTGTAAATCCATCCGGGCGATTAAAAGTTAAAGATTTTTTTTCCAAAAAAAAAAAAAAAAAATCCAAAAAAAGAATTGTGTCAAAACGTGTTGGAGGAACAGAAATTTTTACGGTAGATATGAAATAATAATGTACCCCTTAGTAAAAAAAAAAAAAAAAAAAAATACAGATATAATTTGATAAATTGGAACAGGTTATTTTTGATTTCGAAAAGCCTAACAACTTTAAAAATTTAGTTGAAACGTTTGATGAACATACATATATGAGTTCAGTTTCACTAAAAAATATACAGATTTTTATGAGCGAAACGCAAATTTATTTCGAAGTTTTATATTATTAAAAACTGGAAATAAATCCAAATTTATTTTTGTTTTCAAAGTAAATTGTCCAAATGAATGTTTGCATGATGGGTATGTGAAAATTTCATTTAATTATTGAAATTAAATATTGCTGGAATGTTAAATTTTCGAGTTAAATACTCTATATTTACTTTTTAAAAAAAATAGTATTAAATTAAAGTTAATTAAAAGCATAACAAAAACTGGATCCTATCTAAGACTGGAAGTATGTTCTTTTTTAGCTTGAACTCTAGCAAAGTGCTTACTGTATAGCTAAATCCAAAACATTTAACTGACAATGATACAAGTAAACATATGTTTAATTTTTACACATGGACATAATATGATTGGAAAATCGTAAATCGTTTGTTTTTTTACCATATTTTGTTTTTCAAAACCATTGAATGTTTGTTTTTCAGTTATGTTTACCCCAACTATTTTATACTAAGTGTTTTGCTTTAATAAAAAACCAACTTCATTATAATTCTCATTACTTTAAGACAAGGTTTTTTTATATTCGTCTTGATTGAAATAATATGAGATATTAACAAGTTAGAGTGTTATATTCGGCTGTGCCGAATCTTTTATACCCTTCGCCACTTTATCGAAAAATAAAAAGAAATAGTTAATATTTTTATATTTATACTTAAAAAATAATACATTACATTTGTTTCACAAGCAACACTGAATGCAACATAGGAAAATGAATTAGTGACCTCGGTTCAAATCTCAGCAGAACCCATTTTTTTTAACATAGTTGACAACAATGTGCATGATAATGTCCCTTAGATTGTCTTGCAGGATATTAGTGCCTTTTGTTCAAAAGGTCATCAATATTTGTTCGGAGTTATCGTCTTTGTATCGCCGACAACTATGTCAAAGCAACAAGACATCGTCGATAATGTCTGCACGACTCGGAATACTGTGCTACTGCTTGTTTATACAAAAAACAACACGACCTTGACTATTAGCAGCATAAATTGAAACCTATAATTTAAACGACTATGAGTATATGCCAGTATTGCCAGAATATATAATTGGAAAAGTACTAAATCATCAAAAAAAAAGTTATGCTAAACTATTCTATAGTAGCAAATTGTTTTGTACAAATATTTTCATTCCTCTTATAAACCTAAGTTCAAATGATAATATATAAACAATTCTTCTTCAGAATTATTTGTAATATTGGAACATAAAGTAAAAATAGGATATATATTTTAGAACTGACAACCAATACCGTCAAATTTACTACGAAATTCTTTCTAAAAATCTAAAAGTATTGGATTAATATTCGAAGCATTTTACCTCTACAAATGTTAAATCTAGTACTGAAAGAGCTAAAATGGCAACACTGGTATATGCGGTTTGTCATATTTCATTCATATTTCGGATCAAAACATGTATTTTATTTTTCAATAATTTTTGAATATAAGAACATTTTAAACCGCAATTTAAGTAGATATATATTAATGTTTTGAAAGATGAATCATAAAGCAAGGATTCTCACAAGAAACTCCTTCACGACCCCCTTAAGAGACATTACATCTTGATATGGAATTTTTGTACCACAAGTAAGTACAATACTAAGTCAAAACTTTGAGAGATCATTATGTTTAATACCAAATTTGTATGCTTTTCAATGCTCAAACATATAACAAAAGTTTCAATTTTAAGTTTGAATTCTAATTGAGGTTTACTCTACAATAAGTGTCAAAAAAAATCGTACTTGTTGAGGAATTTTTACATCACTCTTAATTTAAATCAAGTTCACATATTAAAAAATATATAAAGTGCAAAATTTGCGATTAAAGTACTCTTGATCTGGCTGTCCTGTTTTCCATTTGAAACTAATAATAGCTCACAATTTTATTAAAAATGGATTATATTCACCAAAAAGTGAATATAGATAATTGACTTAATCTCGCACATACACTATTCTAATATTACTTTCAGCTTTCCATATTTATTTTAAATTATCTGAGGACAGAAAAGTCTAATTATATGCGATGGAAAATATATCAGAAAGAAAAAAAAAATATCAGAAGAAAAAAATTAATGTGTATTTAATTAAACGTTCTTCGTGACATATGAATCAAAATATATTTTATGTTTTATTTTATTGAATATTCTAACAACAAATCAAGAGGGAGTATATTTTATTTACATAATTAGTATATAACTCAATATTTATATATGAAACCAAAATAAATATTTTTCGCTATTTGGAATATTAAAAAGAAATACTTTCAATTATTCAAGTATTCAATTTACTTATTTAAGTATAAAAGAGCATTTTTTTAATTTGTATAAAAAGAGGAATCAAATCATATTTGTCAAATCATATTTGATCAAAAGTTATCACATATTTAAATAACAATAAATGGTTTTATCTTCCGCAACGATTCGCGAAATTTTTAAACAAGAAATATTCCTATTTAACGCAATTGAATGATAAAAACTGGACTATTATTTACAAAGGTCGTCAATCTTCAAACGGGCTTGCAATATTTGAGCTTAGTTATAGCTAAAATTTTATAAATAGAATAGTTTTTTATTTTCTTTCCTTATTTTTATTTATTTTATAAAAACATATTAAACTTATATAGTGTTTATTATTATTTTATTTACATAATACTTAAAAATTATTCTATATCTAAATTGAGAAGAAGATCCTTATATTCCTTTGGAACTGAGATTTAGTAGAAGATTCTCATCTTCCTCCATTAGTTCCTTATACTCCGGAACTAAATTCAATGTTGCGCTCCCTGAAGTAGCTGCAGGCTCCAAATAGTTTGAAAAATCTTTCGCTTTATTTTTATGAAAATGATGATATTTCATAAAATGTCTTTTTTTATTCCACTTTGTGGAAAGGTCTCATTAATACAAAATTCACATGTAAGCTTCTGTCTGTCCCTGATTTAAATAATTTTTAATTAAAAATTACTTTATTAATGCACCTCTGCATTAACAATTATTCTATCAATTTAATAATCGGCGGGAATTTAAAAAATGCTTAACGAAGCAAAATACTTTTCGGTTAGGAAAACCTTTGATCAATATTTATATATATATATATATATTTTTTTTTTTTCATTAGTCTGCTGACTTAATTAAAAGTGATTACACGTTAATTTTAAACAATATGCCTTCTTATAAATGTAAATATTGCAAGTCAATTTTTGTGGAAAGAGAGATGCTTGAAGGAAATGAGATCCTTAATTGTTCGGAATGCTGGAAATGTTTCTCAAAAGAAAAATATCTAAAGGAGCATGAAAGGACTCATGCCAGCACATCCCATGTCAGTGGTAGAAGTCCGCCTTCCACTTCTAATAAATTTACTTGTATTAAAAGTGCTTTCAAAGAAAGAATTCTGACATACCTCTACAGAAACCAAAAAGAGGAAATTTTACATCTTTAAGAGTTTTTAGAAGATGTAAGCCATGATATTTTTGAATTTTTGAAGAATGCTATAAATAAAAATATAGCATTGAAATACAATTTAGAAGTAGAGTGCGAATATATTAAAATTATAGAAGATGAAATAATGCTAACCACCATAACGCAACGAACAAAAATGTCACTTATAACCATAAGTGATAGTATTGGAAAATCTTTGAAAGCACAATACACGTATATATGCAAAAAAATTTCAGAATTCCAGGAGAGAGATATTGGATGGTACCTAATACGATGAATGAAGCATTTGGAAATAAATATAAATAAATAATAAAGATGCCTGTTTCAACTATCCAAATGATGATGAATATTGTTTCAAGTGGTGTATCATCGCTTCATTCTTATATAATTAAGAAAATTTATTTGCGAATTGTAATGGATTTCTTCTTATGGATGAAGAATGGTGTCACTACATTTTTATTAAAGATATCGGAAGGTAATTTAAATAAAAAATTAACCATATATTTTATAAATTAAATTATTATTATTCAAATATTTCAGATTAGTAAGATCAAGTTTAACTTCCCACCATGAACGAGTTTACATTTCCAATGCATGTCTTCAGTACTCTCCAAATAGGAAGATAATGCAAGACCATGATCTTAACTGCAAAAAAGTGGTACCGAAAATGTCAGAGAGTGATAATAACATTCTATATTTTAAAAACTATCAGAAGCAGTTAGATATACCGTTCGTTGTATATGCTGATTTTGAGACATATTTGGAAAAAATTGATAACGAGCAACTAAATATACAAAAACATATAGCTTGTGCTTTTAGTTATTATACTAAGTGTAGTTTTAATGATAACTTAGATGAGTTTAATATTTATTTACAGAAACTATTTAAATAATTTCGTACCAATGACAGCATTCTCCAATGATGAAACAATTTTGTATAATCTCTCAACAATTTTTCACATTTGTAAACAAATTTTAGGAGCGAACAAAGTACGGGATCATTGTCGCTTAACTGGCATATTTAGAGGAGCAGCCCATAGCTCATGTAATATTAATTATAAAATAGGCAAATTCATACCAGTATTCTTTCATAATTTTTCCTCTTATGATTGTCACTTACTTGTGAAAGAACTTTCACAATTTGAGGGAGATATAAAGGTAATTCCTCTTAATAGAGAAATATATATTTCATTACCAAAGTTTATTACAGTTGAAGAAAATCAGGGATGGCCTCCAGCTTAGAATCTTTCGCCAAAAGTTTAACTGACAGTGATTTTCAAATTCTAAATAAAATTTATAATCAAAAACAACAATTTGATTTATTCAGAAGAAAAGGAGTATATCCTTATTCTTATATTGATTCGATGGAGCGCTTTAATGAAACTAATCTTTCTGCTAAATAAAAATTTTATAATATTTTAGATAGTTCGCATTATACTGATGAAGCTTATGATCATGCTAAATCGGTTTGTACAACTTTTAAATGTAATAACTTGTTAGATTACACTAAATTATATTTAAAAACAGATGTTCTCCTCTTAAAAGATATTTTTCAAAATTATAAAAGTATCTGTAAAATTATATACAAACTTGACCCATGCCAATACTATACTGCTTCAGGTTTATCGTGGGATGCAATGTTAAGAACAACTAATATAAGGTTAGAACTTTTAAGTAACCTCAATATGTATAATTTTATACAAGACGGTATTAGAGGAGGTCTAGTACAATGTTCAAAGAGATATTCCAGAGTAAATAATAAATATTTAGAAGACTTTGATAGTAGTAAGCCTTCAGAATATTTAATGTATCTAGATGCTAACAATTTGTATCAGAATATCTCCCATATGGAGAATTCGAGTGGATTTGTGATGGTGATTACTTTAGAAATTATTGATGTAACTACTATATCGAATACATCTGATATTGGGTACTTTTTGGAGGTAGATTTAGAATATCCACACTATTTACATGAATTTCATAATGATTTACCATTGATTGATATTAAAAAAAAAAAAAAAAAAATACACAGAGCATTAAAATTTCGACAATCTCCATGGTAAAAGCATATATAGATTTGAATACATACCACAGAACAAGAGCAAAAAATGCTTTTGAAAAAGATTTTTTTAAATTATTAAATAATTCTGTATATGGAAGAACTATGGAAAATTTTCATAAACGCAAAGATATAAAAATTATTGCAGATTGGTAAACAACAAGGCGTAATCATTTAGGAGCTAGAGTATTAATTTCAAATCCTAATTTTTCGAGTATAGCTCAATTTTCAGAAAACATGTTTGCAGTTCAGTTAAAGATTATTCAAATAACTTACAACAAACCAATTTATTTAGGCTTTGCTGTGTTGGAACTCTCAAAATGGAAAATGTATTATTTTCATAATCAATACATGAAACCAAAATTTCAGTCGAATTTATCATTGAATTATATGGATACGGACTCATTCATATACATTATAAAAACAGGTGATTTTTATAGTGATATTCGTGAGGATATTGCCTTAAGGTTTGATACATCAGAGTATCATCCCAATAACATATTTAAACTCCCAATATTAAATAAGAAAGTTCTAGGCATAATGAAAGACGAGAATAGCGGGAAAATTATGAAGGAATTTGTGGGACTTCGATCAAAAATGTATTCATTCAAAACGGTTGACATGGAGGAAGTAAAGAAGTCTAAAGGAGTTAAAAAATCACTTATACAAAATTTATCAATAATAGACTACAAAAGGTCATTATTTGAAAGAAAAATAATTTCTGATACAATGCATACATTTAGATCGAAGTTTCACCAGTTGTATACACAGAAATTACATAAAGTTGTTTTGAGTTATGCGGATGATAAAAGAATTATTGCTTCTGACATTTTAGATTTCAAAGTGACTTTAATAACTTTTATACAGAGACAGATGACGATATTTTCTTGAATATTGATAGTGAGTATATAGAATTTTTAAAAGATTCATCAGATGATGAATATTTAATGAATGTAGATGTTTAAGTTGTACATTTAATAATTTAAATACTTTCATATTTTCTAACTTTATTTATTGTATATATTTCTATTGAATAGAGTTAACTCCTTAAGATATTATTAAAATATATTTTTTGATGAAAAATTATACTGATATTTATGTTATCACAGTGAAACAATAATAAATATATGTCTTTTATTATATAATAAATGTGTTTTATTTTTCAATATTTTTCTATTGAACATTTTCTATTTCGTAATCTAACTTTTTACGATTTCTAGTTAGTCGAGAAGAATATTGATATGGTAAAGTTGATTGCTTCAAATTTTTGTGATTTTCATCCTTTGATAATATTCTTATCGTTGGTGTCCCATTATTTGAAAAATGTTTAAGTCATTTAGCTGCTGAAGAGAAGTAGGATTAAGTTTTTGTATTGTTGTATCCATATCAATTTTATCATAATTTTCATTAGTATAAATTTCCTCAGGTAAATTTATATTAGATTGTGTCCCTACACTACTTGACTCTGGTTGCATGGTTTGAGTTTCAATATGTTTTTTTTTATATTTTCCTAGTTTGTGTTTCATTATCACGTAGGTTACTCAATTTAGAACTTTTAGTTTCATGAGAAGATGATATTTGGCTTCAAATTAAATATTTGGCTAATTCTTGTTTAATATAATACCATTTATTACTATCTTTTAGTGTGTGTGAACTATATATTGATATTCGTTTTCGATGTAGAATATTTAATTTTAAATTTATCGTAAGTTGATGGATTAAGAACTATTCATTTGGATAAATTATTTGACATTTTCTAAAATTTTTCCAATATCTTCACTTAAAACGGATGAAATAATAATTGTTAGAAATCCTCCTTTTTGAATTAGATGTTTCCTCTTTTGTTTCATTGAGGTTTCTGGTGAACAAACTTTTCTAAATGCAGTTTTATATGGTTTTATTTTTGTGTTGTATTTTTATATGGTTTTATTTTTTATGGTTCTCATTAATTATATTAAAAAGTATTTCATTTATTGTTTTAATAACAACATCATCAACATGTTTCAGTATTGCATTTCGTAGTTTAGGATCTTCTTTCTGAAGAACGTAAAGAATATGTTTGTTCTCCTTCAACAGTTTTAGGTTCGAGGTCATTGTTTATATTTGCAAATATTAAATAGTGGCTTTAATTGAAAATATCCGTCCTAAATCTTAATGCGTTGTGTATTTGTTGAGTGAGATCAATTAATAAACAACCATTAGCCTCTTGCGTTCAGCTATTGTATACATTAACCAGAGCTTTTGAGTTTTCTGGGTATACTTGGCGAGCTAAATATTGAAATTGTAATTATCCGTAGGATTTTTAAACATAACTATATATTTAGAGTTTAAAGAAATATCTCTGGAATAAGCACCTTTATGAAAAATGTTTTATGTTACTAAAATCACAGCTAAATTTCTATGATGAGATCCCTTAGTAAAAAGTTTACACACTTTTTTATTAGATGATTCAAGCATTAATTCATCCAATATTATTAAAACCGATTCATTTTCTGCAGTAGCAAAATCCTCTGGAATACCTTGTATGTACTCGACTTTGTTAATTCTCGGAAGAGAATTTTTTTTCTGCAAAACACCGATCTATGTTTTTAGATATTAAATGTTGATTTTTTATCAAATTCATAATAAATGTGGATCTCCCACAACCAGAGGGACCACAAATCATTATAGTGAATGGATATACATATAAGCTGTTGAAATAGTTTACACTTTTGTACACGACATTTAAATGAAGTGAAGCATTAACATCCTATATATATAAATATGAGTTAAAGAATTCTTGTTCATGAACTACATCATCAAGCGACAAAGAGCTTTCGGCGCCGACGATTTATTTAAAGGGGTATTTTAGATACGTGGCAGATTGACTTAGTAGAAAGGTTTTAACACGTTCACCACTCATTAATTTTTCGCGCTTTCAAAAAAAAATAAAAAATATGTCACATAAATGTGACATGAGTTTTCTGAGCAATTTTCTTAAGAGAAACTATGTGTCACGTATTTGTGACATACACAAAAGTCACATATAAGTGTCATGAGTTTTGGGAAGTACTTGTGTCACGTATGGGAGTCACTAATAGTTTGATTTTCATTTCATTTGTAACTTTTCTCCAAGATCATTTTCTTCTATGTTATTCCCATCTTCTGAGCAATTTTCTTCCCCAGACTCTTCATCCTCACTTTTGGGGCGAAGCTGCCTCCAGAATCTTAAAAATCTAGGTCACTTTCGCTGGAATTCAAAATAGCCTCAATAATTTCCTCCTCAGATACTTGTTTTCTTCTAGGACCCTCCATTCTAAACAATCAACGAAAAATATACACATATATATAAATACATATATGTTTTCTATGTTAGTATATAGATAGTTGAAGCATTGTAAAAAAAATTACCTTAAAATTTTTAATATCAATATTCACACTTTTACTTATAAGAACCTTCTTCTATGGCTATTGTGACACGAATGAACTGATAAAAGCGCAATTCAAACTTATTTTCACATAAATTAGCACATTGCAAAACTTCGGGGAATACCCCTTGAAAAAACGAAATTTTAAAATAACAGCTTAGTGCATATACAAACCGCAACATTCGTATATATCTGACACCTTGCCAGAAACTAAAACATGCAAGAAAATTACTTCCTACAAACTTTCATGAAATAACAGCTTAGTACATTTTAGTAATTTTACGACACATATATGTGACATGAGTTTTTTTGAAACATTCCACGTCACATATATGTGATGCTGAGTTGCGAACGTGTTAAATATATGCTTACTGTAATTGATGTATTTTCAAAGTATGCATACGCATTACCACTAAAAACTAAAACAGGAATAGAAATTTCGAAAGCATTAAAAAATATAATAAAAATAAACAAAGGAAAATCTCCCAAAAATATCCATTCTGATCAAAGGAAAGAATTTTATAATATCTATTTTAAAACTCTTATGAAAGAATATGAAATTAACCATTACCACGCTTTTTCAAGTATGAAGGCATCAATAGTTGAACGTTTTAATAGAACTTTAAAAAATAAAATGTGGAAACAATTTAGTATGCAGGGAAATTATAAATGGATAGATATATTAAATAAATTATTGAAAGAATATAATTCTTCATATAATCGTTCTATAAAAACAAACACCCAATTCAGTTAATAAGAAAAATTAACAGAAGCTTCTTAACACTGTATACAGTAATTTGAAGGATTTAAAAGGAGGAAAATGTAAAATAAATGATTTAGTTCGCATTAGTAAATATAAAAATCAATTTGAGAAAGGATATACACCAAATTGGCTTAAAGTGAAAAGGAGAAAAACTTTTGTTAAAATGGCTTGGTTTCGGAAAAGAATATAATTCATCAGAACGATATTAGTAAATAATATATGTATAACAAATAACATACTATATTAATCATTCTTTTTAAAGATGGCTTCAAGTATAGAAGAAGAAAATATTTATGTTACTTTATTATGTAATAATTCAGTGGATATTTATTAAAATACTCCAAACACTTTTACAAATTTGCTAGCGCAATCTCTAAATTTGGATGATCACTATATCTGGAAAGAAATAATCAAAATATTGTTAAACGTAGAAAACGTAGAATACAATTTCAAATGTCGACACACAAGCTATAGTACATGGAAAAACTAAAATGTCAAAGAATAGTGCAAATAATGAATATGAAGATATTAAGTTAAAATTTCACAAACTCTTAGAAAGCTCTAATAATTTTATGATAACAAACCCCAGTCTGAATAATAAAATAAAACTTTTGAATAAATTAAATGATACTCCAAAAAGTAATGTATCCACAGAAAAAAAAAAAAAGATTTAAGTGATAAAAAATGAGATCCTTTAAATAAGTTAAAGAATGATACCTCACAATGAAAGACAAAAGAAAGACAACAAATTTGATTCTTATACTATTATACATGAATTAGAAAACATTGATAAGGATTCCATTTTGACATCAACAAACCACATTCTGCACAAATCTTTAACCAAATTTCAGATAATATGACAAATTATTTTACTAAAGTTTTTTTTTTACCAGATATAAATGAAATTGTATTTATTTACCCTGATATAATTAAACCACGATATGAAGGTATTAAAAAAAAAAACCAAATGTTTGAAAATATTTTCAATATCTACATTAAAAAATTATATTCTTTTAATAGAATTGAATATTTTCCTATTGAATATAATGATTCGAAATGATGATGGAGGAATAATAAGTTTGAATGAATCCATACCAGTTTATTGTACTCTGCACTTTAAAAAATATATAAAATAAATGTTTAGTAAAATGTTAAATCATTTTTGTGATAACTATTAATGTGATGTATACAAATTATTATAATAATTCATAATTGATAATGTTCAAAATATTGGTGAAATATATACATATACACCATGGTTTTTGCTATATGGAGGTGGTATTGGATCACTGTTTTCATCTTTGTTTTCACACCTGAAACCATTCTTGAAAACAGGATTAAATTATTTAAAAAATAAATCAATAGACAATGGAAAAGAAATTTTGAAGGAAATCGAAACAAAACCTGTAAAATATATTCTATTTAAACAAGGGTGAAAAATTATGAATAATATTAAAGAAGCTACTATTGAAAAAATGAAGCAATGCAGAAAGGTAAGGGGAAGCATATAAAACTAAAACCTCATAATAAATCCAAACGTTGTAGAGGAAAGAACTTCAACGATATTTTTGGAAATTTAAAATGTCGGGATTTACAGAATGTATGAAAAGTGAATTGAAAATATTTGAATCTCCCCCAATTTAAACTGGCGTAATTAAAACAGAAGAAATATGTTATAATATAATTGCTTCATTGAACAACTCTAGTACAATTGAATTTGTATCATTAGGAAATGGTGAAACATATAGAGATCTTAATAGTATTTATCTCAGACTAATGCTTAAATTCAAAGGAACTGGAGGCATTGTTAATAACTTGTTGCATTCCATATTTAGAAATTGTTCAGTTCATTTTAACAACAAAAGTGTATCTCAACCTGATAGCAACTATCACTATAGAGCATACATGGAAATATTGCTCAATTATGGAAATGATGCTAGATCAATCCATTTTGAATCGTGTGGTTGGGCTACTGATGTAAATAAATGCTTTTCGGAAAACTTCATGTAGATGTATTTAATCAACAAAAGTACTTCTTAATAATGTGGATCTTAAGGTTACATTAAATTTGGAGAAACCAGAATTTTACATTTTAGAAAGTGGGGATAAAAATGAATCTCGTCTAAGAATACATGAAGCTAATTTATAAATAAATCATCTTACTATTAATAGTAGTATATTAATGGCACATCATAATTTAATGCAATTTACCCATATAAGAGAGTAGAAATTAAGACCTTTACTATACATCCAGGAAACCATTCATTATCTCTAGATAATGTTATACTTGGACAATTACCAAATTTCTTAATTTTTGGAATGGTGTCGAACAAAGCTTATACTGAAGATAGAAAAGAAAATCTATACATCTTTCAACATTTTAATTTACAAAGATTTAATTTGAATGTTAATGGAGTACAATTTCCAGCACAGCCTATAGAATTTAACTACAACAATGGAGGAATACTAAAAACTCGTGTTTATCAAACCCTATTTAAAGGTTTTGATAATGGTCATCAAAATACAAAGGAACTTTTTGATAGCGGATTTTTTCACTAGCTTTTGATTTAACACCAGATGACAATAATAATTCTAATTGTGGAAATTTAATAAATCAAGGAACTATTCGAATAGAAGGACATTTTGTGAAATCAATTACGGAAGCAATTACCTGCTTAGTATATTGTGAATTTGACAGTATAGTAAAAATTTATAAGTCTCGCACTATAATTCAAACGCTATGAACTCAATAAATATTATAAATACTTTAAATTAAAATAATTATACATAATATATATTTAAAGGAGTTTTTGCGAGTAATAAATTACCGAAGACACCTGTTATAAAATCATCATTTTACATAGCCAACACTGATCCATCTTATAAGACTGGACGGCATTGGGTCGCTTTTTATTTCCCTGAAATTTTTTTTGCTTTGCAGGTCAACTTCCAATAAAACCATTTATTTCATTTCTAAACCGAAATTCTAAAACATTTGTATACAATAAAATGCGAACTCAAAGTGAATCATCAATGTTTTGTGATATATATTGTTGTATTTTTATTTATTTAAGATGTAAAAATTTAACTATTAATAAAATTTTAAATATTTTTAATTATTTTAATTTACATGAAAACGATATGTTAGTCTTAAGTATATTTAAATATTTTTATTTGTTTTTATAGAAAATAATAAATAAATAAATAAGAAAAATATATATTATTTTGGTTTTATTCCAAGTTCTTTTTCCACATTTAGTAAATTCTACAGGAGAATTTTATCACGACCATCATGCAATGCAAGCAATAGTGGAATGTCTATAGGTGGCAGTATTTTGACCCTTGTTTGAAGTATAATTTGATTCAATTTTAGTGTTGTTGGATGTATCCATTATTCTGAATATGTTGTTCTTGATAGATAGCCAATTATTTACAGAAATTATTTCTAAAATTCTAAATTCATAAGACTCTAAGTTCAAATTTGCAATAAGTTATTATAAAGAAAAAACAAAAAAATTGTTTAAAGTTGTATTATTTTTTTATTTATTATTATTATTTTTTTTTTTACTTTAAAATTAACATATTTGAAATTAAAAATATTTTCCCTATTTACTTATTTTAGACGTTTAGATAATAAATAATATATTTTTATAAAATCCCCTTATAAGTTGTTTATGGTTTCTACAATTACAAGCATTAGGACCAACGTTTGCTTTATCATCCGACCATGAACAGTTTTTGAGAGATGATATAGATGATATAGGTTCTTTATTATAATTCCCAGTATTATTAATAAGTGCCAAATACTCTTCCATTGTTTTTTGATATTCAACAAAAATTAAACCATCTAAATCTTTAAGAAATTTTTGAATTTTTATATGTGACATCTTTATTATAAAGCGTTCTTTTTACAATTAGTTAGTTTTTAAAAACAATGATACTTATATACTAATTAACTAATTTTCTTTATTAATAATTTCTTGGAATTTTACTATTTTCCCAACTGAAATATGGTTGAGAATTTGGGATGATTACAGTGGAGTTTTCACTGACTACCTCTTCCAATTCCAAAACATTTAAACCATTATCTAACTTCCTCCTTAAGGTAAATTGTTCATTATTAACTCTATCCATTACTTAATCTTCCAAGTTAATATATCGTTTGGGAAGATATAACATTCCCTCTTCAAGCTTTGCTATCATCATATTTCCATATTTATTCTTATGGCAGAACATATTTAATACCTTATATGGCTTTGATGGTAGTAAATCTTTTGCTACTGGATATGGTCTTTTTTTTAATTTATTGAAAGCCGCAACAATATCAGCATTTGTAATTTTATTTTATTCCATTTTTGTTCCGCTTTTTAAAAAGTTTATTAACTGATTGAAATAATTTTACTTCAGAAAATTATATTTTTATCTAATCTAATTTATATCCAAAGAAGAATAATTTGAGTATATCTCTTAATATTTGAAATTGAGAAAATAATATAAATACATAAATATTGAGCCATAAACTAATATTTAAACGTATTCTAGATATGAAAAATGAATGAAAATACTTCCCTTGATTTGTTATTAGAATATTTAAAATTAATCATGATCATACTCAACAACATAAAATATATACATATTCATTAATGTCAAAGAACCTTAAAAAACAATTCTAAAGTTTATTTTCCACTTTACAAAAACAAAAGTAACCATATAAAAATATGTAGATGAATAAACCAAAAATACTCAAACGCTATTTATACAAGTCATCAGTTTTTAATTTCATCACAATAAAAAGTGCAAAAAATAAAAATAAGAATTGTCTCTCCTGTTAAATTGTTTGTATGTACTTTTAACATAATTACATACATATTACTATACAAAATAAATACATTGGTTTTCAATTCCATAAAATGCAAAACAATTTTCCCTTCTATTAATGCACTCACAAGAAAAAATTACAAAAACGAATTCATTGGTTTTCAATTTCATACAAATAATTTGCTCTTCAAACTTGCTCTTACTCATCATTAAAAACAAAAACAACTCTTGCCTTCCCATTTCCCTACTACTAGGTTTTTGCATTGTAAAACATTTTTTTTTTTTTATTTAATTACCATTCAATATATGATTTTTAAAGTTTCTAAACTAGTAAGTAATTAAAAAAAAAAAAAAAACAACCAGTTAAATAGGCTACTTTATTTTGTAATCGGAGCAGATACAAACAAAATAATAATTATTATTGTAGTACAAATTGTTTATCACTTAAACGAAAAATTATTAGTTTTGTGGAAACATTTTCCTTATCAAGAATTATAACTGATACGAAAATAGGGCAGGCAGCTTTAGGGGAAATGTAAGCTCCTATATTAGATTAATTTAAATTATCTATGGAACTATTATAGCGAAAGTCTCTAGATTTTGTGGGAATAATTTTCCTGTCAAGTTCCATAATTGATATAAAAATAGGTAGGGCAAGGTAGCTTTCCATAGTGAATATCTATTATTGTATATCTAAAGAACTATTCAACTTAGTAGGAATTATATTATTTAATATATTTAAACTGTCAAAAAATAAATAACTAAATGAATAAATAATAATTACTCAGAGTGATAGAGGGTTTGGCACAAAGAAATAAAATATTTATATTGTAAGATCAAATTTCATTTGAAATTTGATTACATTAATTTCTCTTAGAGTTCTCACTGAATTCTGATCAGTTTTTTAGTTATCATAATAAATTATTTTTATATTTATAGATATTTTTCATTCAATCTCTTTATAAATACATTCGAATTATTTTTGTAGAGAACATTCGTTTCGGGAATTATAAATCTCAGGGTCCCATAGAGTATACTCTGGGTTATTATAGGGATTGGATTCGTAATAATGAAGGACAAATGTTTGTGACAAAGAAATTAATAATTAAAGTTTTATATAGTGAATATTATCTAATATTATAAAACACAAAACATATGTTTTTCTTTTTCAAAAATACTTATTTTGGTAAATATTTATGCAAACGTTATTTACTTTTCTAAATATTGACACCCATAACAATATTAGTCTTTATTTGCCTAAGATGAAATTAAAAAAAGAAAGTAATATTAATATAATTAATAAATTATTTATATGGAATATTCTAGATTATTTGCATGACTTAAAACTTCCAGCACACGCAGCAGTTAGGTGGTATAAATACCAGCATATTTTCAAACAACTCCACAGTATTGCTAGTGCAATTAAAGTTAATAACATTTAAAACTAATAACATTACAAAAAACCGCATCTGAACTGAAACTCAAGGTTATTGAAATCAAAAACGAAAAAATAGTTGATGTTCAGGAATCCTTTTTTGATTTGGAAAAAAAGTGAATAAATTGAAATATGAGTTAAAAACTGCTGCCAATGAAAATAAAAAACAAACTAGAAAAAGTCGAAGCTAAAGGAAATGGTAGCTGATTTGAAAATAGAAGCTAAAGCTGCTTTTGAAAATTTTGAAGCTAAATTGAATGAAATCGTGACTACGCTTAAAGAAAGGATGGCCGAATTAGAAGAAGGCTGCTTTAGAGAAAAAATAGCTGAACTAAAAGATTCAAAAAATATGTCACAAGAAGCAATATCTAAACTGGGAGAAATTCTTTTTGCATTGAAAATCGAAAAAAAAGTTAATATTACGGAATCCATTGACATACGTTAACTGAAAGATGAGTTAGAAGCTGCTGCCATCGAAAATAAACAGCAAATTAAAGATGCTTTAGAAAAAGCTCAGGCTAGTTTGAATGGGAGAGAAGCGGAGCTAAAAGAGGAGGAAGCTGAATTGAACAAAATATCTAAATACATTTCAGGATAGGTTACTGATTTGGGTGTAAGAGTTTGGTCAGAAGGAAACAGCATAGAAATGTCTTGGTAAATATTGTCAGATATTTTGCACAGTGGAGCAGAATCGAAATTTTTTGGAAATAGATATGTAACTTCTGATCGGCTGGTTGGATTTTCATGAAACTATAAACCCCTCAGGGGCGGAGCTAAGGGGGCTCAAGGTTAGGTACTTCTAACATAAAAAATTTTTAATTACTTGCCAAATTTTTTTTCTCGTCCGATTCAATATTTTTTTTATATATTGTTGTAGGCCCTGATAAGACCTATAAAAGACATGCTTACACATTCTATTCATTTCTTATAGTTTTCGAGTTATTTGCGTTTGAATTTTTAAGCACCATAATTTTGCATGTTCTTGGTCCACTTTTTTTCATATATATCCTAGTCTTTCTGAACAATTTTATTAGTTATTTTCTTAACTGGTTAAAGAATAAAATTCTATTGAATAAAAAAAATTGAAGTCGATATCTTTACCGTGTCCAAAAATAAACGATTTTGAATTTGAAGAGATGATTTTAAGATAAAAAACAGCCCAATAACTCAATTTGCCATGGTACATACCCTCCTTAATTCGACCCATTTTATATGAAGGTTTTGAATTTAGACCATATTTTCTCAAATCTCAAAGCACGAATCGACAAGAGGAATATATTTGAAGAATCTTCAATATGGTGTTTAAAGTTTTAAATCAAAATCTACGGGACTTCGGAAAAATGAGGATTCTATAGCCAAAAATGTAAAAAATCTCATTTTTGGGAATTTTGATTAGTTTATTTGGGAATTCAGGAAAACCCTACCTCTGATTGAAATTTGCTTAACGCGCTTTTATTTATATTAATAAGATCCACATTTCCTGAATTTTATTAAGATATCTTTATAAACAAATATGTTATTACAATTAAAAAATTTGTATTTTCTCCAAAAACCCCAAATTGTGGCTTTTGTTTGGTTTATTTCTAAATAGCGAAAGAAGTTTTAAAACTATGTATTCCATATTAAGCTTATCCTTTAGCATATATAATTTCCGATCTTTTGCAGAAATATTCTAGTTAATATCATTCCTCGTTTCAGAAATATGCGCCTTTAAACTTTTATATTTCCAATTTATTGTACATATGACTATATTTTTACAAACTTGCAACTTTTCCTTTTAGTTTTTACGTGAATAGTTACTTAGAAAATTAAGAATATTTCTGTATACTTTTACTAATATCTATACACAAAATATTTTTATAAAAATAATTAATAAATGTTATTTATTTTTAATAGGGTTGCTACATACAAAAAAACAAGGAATTTAAATATTTCTGTTGCATATTCTCGAAATCGAGAGTTAATTTTGTGCTTACTATTAAATGCCATTAACAGTATGACAGTCCTTTCAAGTAACTCTTTATTAATACTATTTATTTTTGACGTAATTTCGAAATTTTCGAAAAACCTTCTTGCTGTGTTTCCATCATTTGTACTACCACCAGTCGGCACCGGTTTGTCGATGTTTAATCCCGACTCTTCTCTGAATTCATCCTGGATATTCTAAGTGTTTTTAAATCCTCGTTGTTTCTGTTAGGTTTTGTTAAAGTTTCTGGCACATTTCTATACTTTAAATCATATGCTATGTGCAGAAAATGCTCCATGAACCGTATTCTGGTGTGAAGTGGAGATATTCCGAAAGACAGAAATTCTTCATTAATACTCGTTGCTTCACCAATACCCGAAAATTGTGATTTCGTCTTTTCACATAGTGAGCATTGAAAGGATAGACTAAGTTTAAAGGATATTATGAATAGGGTGTAAATTATTTATTTCATTTTTAATATATTCAACTAAATTCTTATGGGCCAGTCTTTTCTTCTTAGATCTTCTACTTAAATTATCATATGTCTTGCTATATCAGTAACTGTTTCTATATCAGTAACCATCCAATCGGAATGTTTAATTTTTAATCTGTTACTACGCTGATTCAAGGACTTCATTTTTATGTCATACAACTTTAAGAAGCTCTCTATCTGAGATTTACCAATGACGTCGAATTTTGCATGATATGTAGTTTTTATGAATTCCACTATAGCTTCTAAGATCTAAGATTAAGATCATTTTTAGATAAACTCCACAGAACACAACACAATTGTTCATGCTTCAATGTAATCATCACGGTAATCAACTTGGTTATGATGTTAATAAGGATTAGCTGCGCATTTATATATATATATATCTATTATATATATCGCACAGGCATTTATATATATACAGCTCATAAAAATATAGATTTTGAACCATCAGCAATAGATAAATGCTGTAGCTAGGTATCACCGGAAAGTATATATGTACATTATCTCTAGATCATAAACATATAAATTTTTAACCATCAAAAATGGATAAATTAATACATTTGTTAAATTTAGATAAACTCCATAAATGTAAACTTATAAAATACTTATTGATTAAGTTAAAATAGACATTTTTTGTTTGTTTTGTTATTTTAAATTCATTAATAGAAATATAGGAATGCTTAGAAAAGGATAAAGATTTACTTATATTTGGGAAATGTGGCAACCCTATTACAAATAAAAAAAATATTTATTAAATATTTTTATAAAAATATTTTGTGTATAGATATTATTAAAAGTATACAGAAATGTTCATAATTTTCTAGGTAATTATTGACGCGAAACTAAAAGCAAAAGTTGCAAGTTTGTAAAAATATAGTAATTGATAATATAAAAGTTTAAAGGCGCATATTTCTGAAATGAGGCATTATATTAACCTGAATCTTTTTGCCAAAGATCGGAAATTATATGTGCTAAAGGAATGCATATTTTTAAAATTTAAAATAAACCAAACAAAAGGCCCAATTTTGAGTTTCTGGAGAAAATACAAATTTTTTAATTGTAATATATTTGTTTATAAAGATATCTTAATGAAATTTACAAAAAGTGTGGATCTTATTAATATAAATAAAACTGCGTTAACCAAATTTCAATCAGGGGTAGGGTTTTTCTGAATTCCCAAATAAACTAATCAAAATTCCCAAAAATGGGATTTTTTACATTTTTGGCTATAGAATCCACATTTTTCCGAAGTCCCGTAGATTTTGATTTAAGACTTTGAACAACATATTGAAGATTCTTAAAATATATTCCGCTTGTCGATTCGTTCTTAGGCATTTGAGAAAATATGGTCTAAAATCAAAACTATCTTATAAAATGGGTCGAATTCGGTAGGGTGTGTACCATGACCAATTGAGTTATTGGGCTTGTTTTTTTTTAAGTCATCTCTGTAAAGTTGCCTTTCAGAAAAGTGCAAAATTATTATATGTTGTTAAAGAAAATTTTACTTTAGATAAAAAAGTGTGTAGATACTTTTTCAGCTACAAAAACACAAAAAGTCATCTTTTTTGCAATTTTCAAATTCAAAATCGTTTATTTTTGGACTCGGTAAAGATATCGACTTCAAATTCTTTTTTTATAGTAGATAATTTTGTTCTTTAACTAGCTAAGAAAAAAACTAATAAAATTGTTCGGAAAGACTAGGATATATATGAAAAAAAAGTGGACCAAGAACATTCAAAATTAAGATGCTTAAAAGTTCAAACGCAAATAAGAGATAATACATATATTTTTTATAGGTCTTATCAGGGCCTACAACAATGTAAAAAAATATTTGAAATCGGACGAGAAACAAAAATTTTGCAAGCGATTAAAAAATTTTTATGTAAGAGGTACCTAACTTTGAGCCCCTTAGCTCCGCTATTGTGCCCCCCTTCGAAACATAACATTGTACATTCCTCTGATACGCCTGTACCAAATTTCATGAAAATCCAACCGACCGATCAAAAGTTAAAGATTTATTTCCAAAAAATTTCGATTCTGCCCCACTGTGCAATACATAGCTGTATTACATGGAATTATTTTGTGGGTAATATTTTAACTCGACTTATTTTGTTCTCTATTATTCTAACTTTTTTTTTTTTTCTTTTTCTCATATTTATCTAACCATAGATATATTAAATTTAAATTAATTAAAGTTTTATATAGTGAATATTATCTAATATTATATAACACAAAAATACTTATTTTGGTAAATATTTATGCATACGTTATTTACTTTTCTAAATATTGACACCCATAACAATATTAGTCTTTATTTGCCTGAGATGAAATTAAAAAAAGAAAGTAATATTAATATAACTAACACATTATTTGCATGGAATATTCCAGACTACTTGCATGACTTAAAACTTCTAGATTAAGTTAAACACACCCAGCAATTAGCAGGTATAAATACCAGCATATTTTCAAACAACTCCACAGTATTGCTAGCTCATTTAAAGTAAATAAAAAAACGATGAAGTTATTTTCTCTACTTTTTGGCCTATTGGCCACTATACTTGTCCTAGTGGCTCAGTCTGAACAAGCTGTTCTATATAATTTAGAGGATACTATTTCTGACCAAATTTATAATGTTGGAGATAACTTGAAAGAAATCGAGAATACGTTTAAAGAAAGGATGGCCGAATTAAAAGAAAACGGTGGAGAATTAGATGAAGATGTTAAGGCTTCTTTAGAGAAAAACATAGCTGAATTAAAAGATGCAGAAGATAAGTTACAAAAAACCGTGTCTGGACTGAAACTGAAAGTTTTTTAATTGAAAAAAGAAAAAATATCTGATGTTCTGGGATCATCTTTTAATTTGCTTGAAAAAGTGGGTAAATTGAAATATGAGTTAAAAACTGCTACCAACGAATATAAAAAAACAAATTAAAAATTCTCTTGAAAGAGTCAAATCTCAGTTGAGTGTGAAAAAATATGATATATGGGAAAAGGCAGTTGTTTTGGAAATAGAAGCTAAACCTGCTTTTGAAAATGCTCAAGCTAAATTGAATGAAATCGAAACTACGCTTAAAGAAAGGATGGCCGAATTAGAAGAAAAAGGTGCGGAATTAGATGAAGATACTAAGGCTGCTTTAGAGAGAAAAATAGCTGAACTAAAAGACTCAAAAACTATGTCTCAAAAAGCAATAAATAAACTGGGAGAAGTTCTGTTTTTTTTGAAAGCCCAAAAAAGGGTTTATATTTCGGAATACATTTATGATTTGAAGAAAAAAATATATAAACTGGAAGCTAAGTTAGAAGCTGCCGCCAACAAAAAGTTCAAATTAAGAATGCTTTAGAAAAAGCTCAAGCTACCGTGAATGCAAAAGAAGCGGAGCTACAAGAGGAGTTAGCTGAATTATACAAAATATATAAATACCTTTCAGAATAAGTTACTGATTTGGGTGTAATAGTTTGGTCAGAAGGAAACGGCATAGAAATGTCTTGGTAAATATTGTCAAATATACTGTTTTGTCTATTCTTTAAAATTAAATAATTTGAATTGTCTTAATATTTTATTATCTTTGATTATCTTAATTCAATACATTTTTTAACTGTTTTTAAGCAATGTTAGGAAATAAAAGTTTTTTATTTTATTATTATTTTTTATTTTTTTATTTTATTAGGATTATATAATACAATAAATGATATTATATAAATAAAGAAAAGAGAGTGCGAGCGACAATGGCCTTCGACTCTAAATAAAAGTTAAGGGGACGATTTATATCCCATAACAAATAGAGAGAATACAAACGTTTGTTAACATTTTTTCATTCTTGATACTTGTTTAATGATCTTAACCTAGACTTTGGTGTAAATTCGTTTAAAATATTTAATGGTGTTGTATAATCAGGTATCGTTACACTGCGAGTTGTTAGGAGCTGTGTAATGTAAACGCTGTATTTTGATTTGTTTTATTTTTTGTTTCAGATATAACCAATTCAAATTGATGTCCACCCAGCGAAAAGTTAAATAAAGCGTTATCATTTCTTGAAAAACGCATATGTTTACATTTTTTTAAATTGAGTTCCATTAAGTTCATCCAAATCATGTTGCAGCAAATTTTTTTCAATGTTATTGTCATAGTTATGAAATACCTTCACATCATCGGCATACATTAAGACGTTACAATATTTAATTACGCACGGCAAGTCATTGATGAATAAGGAAAATAAAATTGGACCAATGTGGCTACCTTTTGATGTGGTATTATTAAAAACAACATTTTGTTTTCGGTTTGTTAAATAAGATTTAATCCAATTTAAACTCCCGAGTGTAAGACCCATAGCATGAAGCTTTATCAGAAGTAATTTATAATTGACTTTATCAAAAGCTTTACTAAAATCCGTGTAAATACAATCTGTAAATTTCCTTTTAATAAATCCACGATTCACTATAGTAGTCAGTTGCATGAGATTAGTTACTGATGAGCGACCTTTTATAAAACCATGTTGACAGGAAGATAGTAGGGACGATATTTGATGAATGAAATTGTCGGTAACACACTTTTCAAAAAGTTTAGGGATTGCACTTAACTTTGCTATGTCTCTATAGTTGTGACACATGACTTACTGCCAGATTTAAATAGCGGAATAATGAAAGAGTAGCTATTGCTTGTGCGCAATTCTTCAGAACACAACAAGGAACACCATCAGGACCCATGTGGTATGAGGACTTAACAGATTTTAAAGAGTCTAAAATCTGATTTGTATGGATTAGATAAAAGTGTATAGTTTGATGGAACGCAATTGGATGTGGGTATTCATTTAAATCATATTGGGAATCAGAGTAAGTGGTGGAAAAAAAAAATCAGCAAACAAGTTACCGTACTTCATTGTTTTAGGGAAGCCACCAGACTTCTTTTTGGAATTAACAAATTTATAAAAAGATTTCGGGTCACAGTTAAAATTTTGTTTCATATTAGATATATAGTTTTTGTATAGCTTTGTGTTTAATAAGTTATATTCAACAAGAATAGAGTCACCTGGTGCAGATAGTGATACAACTGATCTAATAAACGCAACATGCTCTGTGTAAATAAGTTAATTATTATTTTGGCTTGGTGGGATGTAGGAACGGGTCATAAATATTTTGCTGTTATGGAGTTTTATCAGTAATTCTTCAGATGAAAACATATTAGAAATACCTATTACTACACCTCCTCCAATTGTAGCAGTATATATATATATATATATATATATATATATATATATATATATATATACTGCCTGCCACTTGAATAAGAAATCACATTTTTTTTTAACTTGAATTAAGTATTCTCCTAAACTAAAGTTCAGAAAAAAATAATTTTTTGCACAACCAAATTTCAAGTGTTGGCTTTAGTTTCCTGAAAAAATATACATATTTTTATTATACTAAAATCATGCATTTATTTAAAGAATTGTATCTCTGTGGTACTTTTTAAATTCTTTCATTTTAAAAAAATTGACAAAATAGTATCTACGATACTCTCTTTGACAATATTCAACAAGCCAGCCTCTTTTATGCCGTTTCCTTCCGAACGAGCTATTACCCCAAAATCATTAATCTTATCTTCCAATTCAGATACAGTTCTCTGCAGCTTTGCTCTTTCATCTGATAATATAGATACAGTATCCTGTAAAGCACCCTTAACTCCTGCACCCAATTCAGCACCCTTTTTTTTCAATTCGTCCGTATTTTCTTTTAGCATAGCATCGATTTTTTCTAATTTAACTTTCTCATTTTCTAAAATTTCCTTAGTTATTTTTTCCAATTCAGCTGCCTCTTCTTTTAGCTCCGCCTCTTTTGCATTCAAATTAGCCTCAGCTTTTTCAAAAGCATCTTTAATTTGTTCTACCTCTTCATTAGAAGCAGTTTCTAGCTCATTTTTCAATTTATATACATCTTCGTTCAAATCAGCAATGGATTTCTTAATATTGGCTATTTTTTTGTCTTTCAATTTAAAAATTTCTTTTCTCAGTTGAGCTATTACTTCTTGTGACCTATGTTTTGCATCTTTTAGGTCAGCTATCCTTTTCTCTAAATCAGCCCTAGCATCTTCATCTAATTCCGCACCCTTATCTTTTAATTCGGCCACCTTCTCTTTAAGTGTAGTCTCGATTTCATTCAATTTTGTTTCAATATTTGCTAGAGTATCTTTAACTGCTGTTCCCAGATCACCTTCCTTTTCTCTCAGCTCATCTTTTTTAGCACTTAACTCAGCCTCGGCTTTTTCAAGAGTATCTGTAATGTGTTCTTTCTCTTCATTGGAAGCAGATTTTATCTCATTTTTCAAATTATACACTTTTTCATTCAAATCAGCAATGGATTCCTTAACATTAGCTATTTGTTCAGCTTTCAATTCAAAAACCTTTTGTTTCAGTTCAGATACGGCTTTTTGTAACTTTCCTTCTTCATCTACTAGGGCAGCTATGTTTTTCTCTAAAGCAGCTATAGCATTTTCATCTAATTCCGTACCCTTTTCTTTTAATTCGGCCATCCTTTCCTTAAGCATAGTCTCGAATTCTTTCAATTTAGCTTCAGCAGTATAAATTTGGTCAGAAATAGGATCATCTAATGGAACGGCTTGTCCAGACTGAACCACTAGGACAAGTATAGTGGCCAATAGGCCAAAAAGTAGAGAAAATAACTTCATCGTTTTTTATTTACTTTAAATGAGCTAGCAATACTGTGGAGTTGTTCGAAAATGTGCTGGTATTTATACCAGCTAATTGCTGGGTGTATTTAACTTAATCTAGAAGTTTTAAGTCATGCAAGTAATCTAGAATATTCCATACAAATAATGTATTAGTTATATTAATATTGCTTTCTTTTTTTAGTTTCATCTTAGGCAAATAAAGACTAATATTGTTATAGTAAGTTCTAATATTTAAGAAAGTAAATAACGTTTGCATAAATATTTGTCATAACAGGTATTTTTTAAAAAAAGCAAACATATATTTTGTGTTTTATAATATTAGATAATATTCACTATATAAAACTTTAACTAATTTAAATTTAGTATACCTATGGTTAGATAAAAAAAAAAAAATAGAAAACAAAAACTGTCGAGAGTTTAAAACATTACCTACACACCAAATAATTCCATATTATACAGTTATGTTTTGTTAGATGCTTTTTGTAATACAACTTTAAATTTTCTTTTAATATAGTTTATTCTCTTTTAAGTGCCTCTTTTTGGATCTCAGAGATCTGATCATGGGAATTGTGTGTAAGAACGTCAACATTTCCTTTACCCCAAATTAAATTTCATATCCATAAAATCAGTCAGTTTAAAATTATAGATTCACTTTCAGAATATCTTGATCATACAGCCATTCTCTGTGTCAATGATTGCCTTGCATCCTATCCCCAAAATAAAGTAGCCTATTTAACTATATTGGTTTTTCAAATTATTAACTGGTTTAAAAACTTTAGGAATCATATATTGAATTGTAATTAAATGTACAAATGTTTTACAATGCAAAACCCTCTATCTCGCTTCAAAATTGTCAATATCCTAAAATATTAAAAACAAGTTGTATGTAAAATTTAGTCGTGGTATAAAATAAATATTGTAAAAAAATTATGTTGAATACTTGCAAAATAGGAGAAATGAACATTCTCCGTGTTTTTCGAGATAGAGGGATTTGAATATATGCAATTGATATGAGTTTAAAATTTGAAGTATTTCGAAAACAAACTTTTATAAGGAAGGAAGGGCTTTGATGTATTAAGCACTAGTTTACGTTAAAAAGATTACAGAAGTGTTAGCAAAAAATTATTTTTAAAATAATATAACAGAAACTGATCCGACATTATATGTAGGTGTGGAGTAAATTAATATTTCTAAAAGTAGATATCTGATGTTAAATTAAATAAATCGCATTATAGGTAACTAGAGGAAAGCGTCATATTAATTTAATTGAATAGTGCATTACCAGTGTTAAAAACTACAAAGAACGTTTAATTAAAGACACATTTTTTTTGATATCTAATAGTCGATATAACAAATTTGCTCATTTTTATTAAAATCTTATGAAACGTTTTGAAATTTAGTAAAAATATCAATGAATCTACTACAATACACTAAATTTCTTATTCAATTTTACTTTTTTAATTGATCTGATAAACACCATTTTTATATGAATTGCACAATTTCTTTTTTAAAAGCATTAATATTTGAATAATTTTTAATATCTCTTCATTTTGTTAGTTGCTACTCTATGTATTCGGAAATCAATTCCATTCCTCAAGTTCACATATGATATTTCTTGTGTTAAATATTCTGGCGCATATCTCATCTTCATTTTGAAGATAAGGAGACATGTGTTAAGGTGGAGCCTTCTCTAGTTTCTTTTCAATTGCCGGCACCATTGATGTTTTCTCGTTTTTAGTGATTTATTTATATTTTTTAGGCACACTTCCCCATTCAAGTTTCAATTGTCTAATATCATATTTATATTAATATTATTGCAATCCAGTTTGTTTTTCAAGTTTTTGCATATATTTATACCCTACACCACAATATTTGGTTGTGCTAGTGTTTGTAACGCACTAAAAAATCATCCAAGTCCCACCATAAAGTATACCAATCGACTCAGAATCACTTTTGTTTGATCTAACGATGTAATTCCGTCTGGGTAGCTGGACTGCAGGCCGGTTGCCCATGTAAACCTTGTGCACAAAGTACAGGTTATTAAATAAAATTTTTAACGTAGGTGTTTCAGGATACAAGGACGAGGCCTATTGAAATTAGTTATGCTCGGTCCATTATTTCACCTAGCCCCCATTTAAATGTTCTCCCGGAATAAAGGTTTAACGATCATCCGAGTCCTATCATATGCCTTAAATATAGCAATATTTTAATGAAATTTGGTGTAAAGAAGTCTTATATAAGTATCAATCTTTATGCCAAATTTTATGAAGATCGGTTCATAATTGACCATAGCTCCCATATAAAACCCTCTTCCGAAAATCACTTTAAAGTGCATGAATCAGATACACATGTATAAGTTAGTATCAACACATTATTCTGTATTTGTATATTTTATTTTACATTTAATAAAATTGGCAGCAGGTGTAATATAAGTCCCCATCCCAAATTTTTATGTTCGTACACAATGGTGTAGGGTATCATATTGACAGTCTTCTTTTTTTCTCATTTTAAGTTTATCACAGTTATTTTTGTTTTTTATTATATTATCTATAATTTCTTTTATACTATTTACAAAATATTTATTTCATAATTTTCCTTATATTCTACATTTGTAAATAGAACAGATTTTATCACATTTTTTGTTTTCTTTAGTACTAAGTCTTTGATGTTATTCCACCTTGATATTTGGTATTACTTATTGTTCTATTAATATATGTACTTTTTTCATTTTTAGTTTTTATATATATAAATTTCTGGCTTTTTTGTAGTCATTCCATGTTGGAATATTCAATATTTCTCCATCACGTAACATTTTTAACCCAATTATGACCAAAAAAAATATGTACCACTAAAAAATCTTTAGGTTATATAATAAGTACAATATAATGGTTCTTTTTAAAAAAGTGTGGAGAATATATGTAACAGTATTAATTATATTTTAAAGGTTACTGCTGGGATAATCCCGCTTACGGTTGATAAAATTGATTACTAATTACTACCAAGTGATTAGTGGCCGTTGTTTTCCCAAATCTCTGCTATTGACTTGCTTCTTATTAAAGAGTCGCGCTTACGGTAAGAAATTTTTTATCTCTCAAAGAGTTTTTTAAGCAACTTACTTAAGAGTTTTTGACAGTTTGCATACAATGGTCAATATTATTGTGTGATTTATGTCATTAAAAATTTCAACTCATTACAAATTCTTAGTACAAGAATGGGACTCTCAAATCGTCAATTATTTGGTTGCAGACAGTGATTGGTCGATTAATTATTTAAATACTGTTGCAAAAGCGAAACTGCATTCTCTGTGTGTATAAATGTTTTAATGAACTTGAAAATAAATATATTATATCTATTAAAATTTTTATGTGATCGAAATGCTTTATTTAACTTTCTCACGATATTTGGTCTAAGGTGTAAGAATTAAGCGGAATTATGCGCGATGACTTTTTTCTAATTCTTTGCGTACTTTATTACTTTAATTCAATTTTTACTTTTTTCAAACTTTTGATGTTTAAGCTTTTTATATAAGTGCAATTTTAAAAAATAACCTACGATCATGTGTCAATTATATCATATTCAAATTTTCCCTCTGCATCCTATCCGTATACCAAATTTTTCTATAATAATTTAGAAATTCTTGCACAGAGAAAACAGATTCTTTGTGAATACCGAATTTTTCCATCCAAGCGAATTCGTTCGGTGGCAAGTATAGTTTGATTGGAAATACTAATTCTTATGACAGTTATAACTAAATTAAACAGGGTAATTCAGTTACGATAAAAGTTATATTTTGCAAGTTATATTTTTTTTGTTATGCAGATTATATATAATACACGTTTCGAACCTAGAAATAAAAATTAGACAAATCGGCGACTTTACTACCACGAAAGACTGTTGTTAGCACATAGAATTTTTCCAATGTAACATAAAATTTGTGATTTTCGAAAGTGAGCTATGGTCAATTGTGAACAGATGTTCGTGAAATTTGGCACATTTACCATACTTTTAAAAAACTTATTTTTGTTGAATTTTATTTGATAAATTAAAGAGCTTAAAATCGCATTTGGATCATAATAAATTTCAGTAAACTTTGTCATTATAATTATCAAGATATATAAATATATGTGTCACATTTTATTACGATATCTTAAAAATTTGTATCCGTTCACATGGACACACATCCAAGCAGGCGAAAGGATAGATATTGTTATCTCTAATCAATATTGTTAATCTAATCTAATCTAATCTAATCTAATCTAATCTAATCAGTGTTGACCTAGTTCACTTATACGTTGCAAACATCAGCATAAACATATATTACCCCAATCTCCTATGGTATAATAAGTGATACAAATTCTCGTTCATATGACATAAAATATATTTTTTTTCAAATTTGCATTAAGCGCGAAATTATTTTGTTTAGCTAATGGAAAGTTTTGTTCAGGATTATATATATATATATATATATATATAAACAAAAAATAAAACAAATAAAAATACAGCGTTTACATTACACAGCTCCTAATAACTCGCAGTGTAACGATACCTGATTATATTTTAAACGAATTTTCACCAAAATCCTGATCAAGATCATTAAACAAGTATCAGGAATGAAAAAATGTTAACAAACATCGTCCCCTTAACTTTCATTTGGAGGTGAAGGCCATTGTTGCTCGCACTCTCTTTTCTTTATTTTGTATTATATAATTCTAATAAAATAAAAATTAAAAAATAATAATAAAATAAAAAACTTTTATTTCCAAACATTGCTTAAAGAACAAATAAAAAATTTATTGCATTAAGACAATCAAATGTAATAAAATATTAAGGCAATTCAAATTATTTCATTTTAAAGAATAAATAAAACAGTATATCTGACAATATTTGGCAAGACATTTCTATGCTGTTTCCTTCTGACCAAACTCTTACAACCAAATCAGTAACCTATCCTGGAATGTATTTAGATATTTTGTCCATTTCAGCTTCCTCCTCTTTTAGCTCCGCTTCTTTTGCATTCAAACTAGCCTGAGATTTTTCTAAAGCATCTTTAATTTGTTGTTTATTTTCGATGGCAGCAGCTTCTAACTCTTCTCTCAGTTTATATATTTGATTCTTCAAATTGTCAATGGATTCCGTAATATTAACTTTTTTTTCGATTTTCAATGCAAAAAGAATTTCTCCCAGTTTAGATATTGCTTTTTGTGACATACCTTTTGAATCTGTTAGTTCAGCTATTTTTTTTCTCTAAAGCAGCCTTAGTATCTTCACCTAATTCCGCATCTTTTTCTTCTAATTCGATCATCCTTTTTTTAAGCGTAGTCACGATTTCATTCAATTTAGCTTAAAAATTTTCAAAAGCAGCTTTAGCTTCTATTTCCAAATCAGCTACCTTTTCCTTTAGCTCATCTTTTTTTGCACTCAAGTCAGCTTCGGCTTTTTTTAGAGCATCTTTAGTTTGTTCTTTATTTTCATTGGTAGCAGTTTTTAACTCATCTTTCAATTTATTCACTTTTTTATCCAGATCAAAAAAGCATTCCTGAACATCAACTATTTTTTCGTTTTTGATTTCAATAACCTTGAGTTTCAGTTCAGATATGGTTTTTTGTAACTTATCTTCTGCATCTTTTAAGCCAGCTATATTTTTCTCTAAAGCAGCCTTAGCATTTTCATCTAATTCCGTACCATTTTCTTTTAATTCGGTCATCCTTTCTTTAAGCGTAGTCTCGATTTTTTTCAATTTAGCTTCAACATTTTCTAGAGTATCTTTAGCTGCTGTTTCTAAACCACCTGGCTTTTCTCTTAGTAGAT